>JAJJWW010004391.1:0-349207 GCA_023531295.1 Papaver armeniacum
AAGATAACCCTTCTCATATCGACTTCAAGCTTTTTCATGTTCGTCTGGGCCTCATGAAGGATAGATGAGACGTATGTTGAGCAATGAGTACATCAAAGATAACTTGACCAGAGCGCAGATTATTGATGCAGCTTGAGTGTTGAAACGGCTCGAGAGGATGTTAAAGTGGTTTCTGGTGCGAATGTTGAGGTGGATCCTGGAGAGAGTGTTGAAGAAGGATTCTGAAGCGAATGTGGGTCCCGGAGAGAATGTTGAGGCAACTCTTGAATAGACCATTGAAGCAGCTTCTGCTAGAGGGAACGTTGAAGTGTTTCCCCTTCTTGATTCGATTTACCCTTGCGAATTCCATACTTCTTTGACCGACCATCTCTCTCATGTTGAAGAATTCTTGATCGACGGTGAAGGAACTTCATGCCGAGCCTCGGTCCCCAAGCGTGGTTTACATGGTTTGTTCGTAGTGGTTGTTTTCGAGCCAGATATGGAATATCTTGGACATTGTTTCATCATTGTGGGAGTCGTGCATGTGGTTCTGGAGTTGGAGTTGACGGACGCGCAGGATGTTGTATCTCGGTGGTTTTCCTCTTGCCGCTGTGGGGAACCGCTTAAAGAAGGTCAAGGTTGTATCGCTTTGTTGGTGAGATATATGTCCCTACAAACATTATGAGGCTCTTCATTACGGCAGGCCTGTTTCTTTCTATCGGGGCATATGTTGTTGTAGATGAGCGTTCAACAGCTCCAGAGGATGACCAAAAGCGCGATTCTCCAACATAGCATGATAGACATGTACCACCTGCTCGATAAAGTGACTCGCCCAGGATCTTGTTCGACCACTATCCGATAGAGTGACTCGCCGGATCTTGCTCGATATGACGCGTGGAAATCGTTATCTTCTTGAGGCTGCTCCCTTGAGGTATTGGCTCCAAAGTGGAAGATTGCCGTCATAGAGCGTTGATATGTTGCACCGGTATTCTTTAAACCAAATGGCAGATATGGTATAATAAAAATTTCCGAGAGGAGTTCGAAAAGCTATCTTACTTGTGTCATGCTCGTACATCCTTATCCGGTTGTAGCCGCTACATCCATCCATGGAGGAGAACATGCCGTGTCCATTGGTTGCATCTACTAACATGTCGATGTTAGGTAGAGGAGGATCGTTTTTGGAGCAAGACTGTTCAAGTATCTCAAGTCTATGCAAAGACCCGATCCGAACTACAACCGTTTAACCGACTTGGATCCAGGTATGACATGTAGATGATGGGTGACCAATTTTCATCAAAATCCGGCATTTCTTCATATCTCCAAGCGAATATGTCTTGGTACTCTTTGAGAAGTTCCACGAGCTTCGTGCGTTTATCCGTACTCAAGGTTGAGCTGATGGAGATAAGCCTAGGAGATTCCCCAACGATTTCAATCTCATCAGTTGTGGAGTTGGTGCCCTCTTGCATCTGTTGTGGAGCATCTAGCACTTGCTCTTGTGGTTCGTTGTCTGTTGTAGCATTCCATTAGGTGGAGAGACCGGGTACTTGAGTCTCCCCGCTAATTGATAATGGCAGTGTCGGTATACCGTTTTCCCTTTCTGGTCACGACTCGCCATAAAAGTTCGTTCCCTCTTCGTGTGAACGTGGGTCGTGGCTTCACAGGATGGAGAAGAATGCTTCGTCAGCAAAGATGCATCGTGGGTACTAGCCCTCAATGATGCAAGCCGGTCTTCTTCCTGAATTGACGCCCACGTGGGGAGTGGGATGCAACGGACTTGTTTGATTCTTTCGGCGGAGCTTCTCCCCTATGTGCTGGTTTGGTTTCCCTCGAAGTCCGTCATTGTGGTAGGCTTCCGTACGACCTTGCCTGGGAGAACCTTGGATGTCCTGAGAGTCTTGAGAGTAATTACATTCGAAGATGCTCCTGTGTCGATAAGGGTCGTCTTGAAATCTGAATCCTTGATGCGTGCGGTGACATGTAGGGCACGGTTGTGAACTTCCTCTGGTTGATTGCAGCAAAATGTGTCCGTGCGCTGATTCTTCGAGAGGTGTGAAAGGTCGCATAAACTTTCCACTAGAGAAAACGCTTCCCGATTCACCGACCTCTGGTTCATAGTGAAACTATTGACTTGAGGAGGATCAGTCCCCAGTGTAGGAGTCTCCATGACAGGACCGCTCATATCTGATGGCGCTTCTTTGATCAGGTCCATGGAGGTCCGCGCCATTGAAGTACCTTCTCCGGTGCGTTGAATGCGTTCCTTTTTTGCTCCAGGGGCTGTCACGGCTCTTGTGGAAATTAATCAGTTAATGTCTTAAGAAAAGTGAGTACCTCTTTCTGAGTTGCGGCCATATCCGTTTGAGTCTTAGCAAGAACTTCTTGCTTTTCCATCAAGTCTGCAATGGTAATGGGGGATGGTCCTCCTCTCGTCCCTCCGGCTCCTCGTCCTGATGAAGGAGTGGAAGTTGTTGCTCTGGTGACTACCGAGGTGTTACACTTGATGAGATGCCGGGATTTGCGTCGCTCTAGCTCGGTGATGGGAGGTGTTGTAATATCACCGCCGAGTGATCGAATTGAACGTTCCCATCCTCTCGTACTCACGTGTTCCTTGATTGATCTCTCCTTCCTCAAGCATTTCTTCACGGCTTCGACAAGGGTCTTGAGATATAAATCTTCCAACAGGTATCCGTAAGCTGTGCTCCATTTCTTTATCCAGTAGACGTTGTGGTACCCGGACAAGTCTTTTCCTCTCGTGGAGTTGCCTCGAGTCTTCGTTGTCTACTGGACCATGTTGTTCGTCTCTCCGAGTCCCCCGTGATTACGCGCTCTTTTCGCATCTCCACTAGTAAAGGTGTGACTCCCGATTAAGGATCCAAGTGTTTCTTGCACCGTTTGAGTAGATGATGCCGACCCTTCTTGTAATTACGCTTGTTATATCATTCAAAAGGTGGAATGTCTCGCTCTCGTCTTCTAGCGATACCAGAAGCTTGATTTGCCAAGACATCCTCCAACATTCTAGCTACACTTCCCATGATATCCCGAACCACCTGTGGTCTCCGAGTGAGGATACATCGTGAGATGAAAACCGAAAAATTGAGAATTCAATTTTTGCAACCGAGAGATCAACCTCCCGCCGTGGTCGCCAATTGTTTATGGGTGAAAACTATTCTGCGCGGATTTGGTAATTTGGGGTGTGTGGATGAGGAATGAATCTAAACCCTAAACAAATGCACTGCGCAGTGAGTGCTTGTAGATTCGGAAATCAATCTGTGCAAGTCCGGCCTAAACCAAGAAATAGCCGTTCCAGACTCGTGTCGGTCACAAAGTGAAGGAGATGGGGTTGATCTTAGGGAGGGAAGCGAAGAAGGTGTTGAGATTGTGAAGGTGTTGGCTTGCTTTGACTTGTAATGAAGTAAAAGGTGAGCAGGCTTACGATTGATGCAAGCGTGCTCGGGGTGTTTGAATACGTTTTGTATTAACACTTGGTTTTTCGTCTCGTCTCGACTTGTGTTGTTTTTTTCCTGTATTGAAAATAGGGAGGAGAACCTATTTATACAAGTCATTTGAGCCTTATTCACGTCTCTCGTGGGAAGAGGAGGAAGTGGAGTGATAGAGTAGTGGAGGTGTGTGTTGGTGTTACACGACCAGTCTTGCCCACTTCTCCTGTCATCTCTAACCGTCCATGACTTCCTGACACGTTCTTGTGATGGCGCGTTGCACGCTGCACGCTATAAACCGCCAGTCCAATACCCCAAAGATGTATCCCCGATTTGTGACATGATTGATGTCTGGAATATGTGGATCGTGGATCCACGAAAGGTAGCATGTAATGCTAAATTGAATAACTGCGTTATTTAGGAAACTGATACTTATGAAGTATCGTGTGTATTTTTATGTAGGTATTGCATCATGGTGTGGTAAAGCGACGGGTGGTGATCACCATGACGCCTCATTGACCAATTAACTCATGACCAGGGTTGTATAACCAAGCCGGTGAAGCCGGACAGACGAGATGATCTTTGAGACACTCATCTGCGACCGTTGATGGAATCAGGGTTTTGAAGAGGTGCGCAGGCATCACTCTTCAACTTGGTCGAAACCAAGCATGGGAAGGGTTTTGGAAAGGACCGACCGGGCATGCGTGTAAACAGCATGTCGGTGTACACATCCGTACCTCTCTGTCCCCTAAAGGCGCGATCTAGGCCACTCGATTTGACCGGCAAAGAGGGGTGGTTGAGATCGGTTTGCGGCAGAAATCCATTGCCGCAAAGGAATTGGAAACCGCGTGACATGCCTAGTTTGGACGCGTGTTCCAAGACGACCAATCTTGGTCGGTCTTGGTCGATCGGTCTTCCGTGTAGGTGGTAAGTGGTGTTCACGCCTATACCCAATCGTCCCATGAAAACGTGATTCGAGCCATCCAAATCGTCCGGCGAAGTTGAGCGGTCGAGATCGCCTTTGCGGTTTGGGAGGTGTGACCACGCTAGTTTTGGCGCGCGTCTTGGAATAACCGGGCATGATATGCCTTGGCCTATCGGGTGAGGGGATAGATGGGTCCACGGTGGTCATGCCGGTATGACCGGACCGCTTAATCTAATCTTGGACCCTCCATTCGTGCGGAGAAGATGGACGCTCGTGATGCTCAAAACCCTAATTTTGGGTTTCAAGGCCGTGCGACCATGCTTTATTCGGCATTTAATTGGGATAACCAACCATGGTTGGTCCCGACCGATTGGTCGGAGTATGTAGGCGGGCCCACGGTGATTGTGTTGACATGCTCTGGGCCCTTTGAATCTACATCTACACCCTCCATCTATACATGCAAAGATGGATGGTTGAGACTGTTTTGCGACACATGTAATATGCCGCAAACCCTAATTTAGGGTTTTCCGTCCATACTGCTCTGGTTTGGACGTCTTGGCAAGCTAGGCCAATCTTTTGGGGAGGCCGACCATGCGGGGTCCGCGTTGGTTGGCAAAGTGGATATTCCATACCCGCTTGGGGGTGATGGAATTGATCCGGGTCATCCAATCATGCTTGTGGAGTTGGATGATCAGGATCATATCCGGACTGATACGGTCAGTCCGGATGCTCAATCGGGCTAGTATAACACACCGAGAGTCAGCCTGTACAGGTATTTCGTACATGGTTTCATTATAATGCTTGAAGGTTCGTGTTGCTCTGTAAGAGCAACACTAAGTCGTCATGCCGCACTGATAATGAGTACAGGAAATACAAGGCTGGTTGCGCATTAATTAATAATGCTAGAAATTCACAGGGTATATGGGATTGTTGCTACATGCTCCAACTCGGGATGAATTTCATGTATTCCTGAGAATGGGATTGTTGCCACATGCTCCATTCTAGGTGAATTAGTAAAGTGAAGGAGTATCCAACACTTATTAATGGCTTTATCTTTTACAAGATGTCAGCGCATGATTTTCTGGTTTTTACAATTTTAACCTTAAATGAAAATCCACCATCAACAAAAACGTTTGTCGAAAATTGGCTCAAAAAAATGTTAAAAGCACCCTGGAAAAAGTGTTAAAGGCACTGACCCCCCCCCCCTTTTTTTTTACTCAAGGCACCCCCAGGATATGTACTAAAGGGATTCCAGCTAAGGATAAGAAAAATTACAGTCGACTGCATATTTTGGGTTTGAGATTTGGAAGTGTGTTAGTGATATTAAAATCGCTGGAATTCATTGGGCAATGGTTCAGCTAGATAGGGATGATATGGGCTTTATAATCGACTAAATTTGGTTGGATAATCGGAACTGAAGAAAACAGGTACCTAGGGTTTTTCTTATTCCATCCCGAGTTTTGTGTGTGTGATGGAGAGGTTTACGTGTGTCTAGAAAGCAGTTACTCCATTAAAGATTTAGTTGTAGATTATCAACACATATTTGAGGTAAGTTGCATTCCCACAAGATCCCAGACATAAAATCTGGCAGGTGATATTTTTAAGACTCATTTTGTAAAAATGTTTTTAAGACTATCCAACAATTTTTTTTTTTTGATGAACGGAAATGGATGATGACACATTTGAGAACATTTATTAATCTGTTTAATCGGATCATACATTTCTTAAAATTTGCAATATAAGACCCACTATTGATAGTCATATCGCACATGAAACAAAAATGATTCTCATAGTTCTATCTATAGGTCGGTCGAAAACTCATTATAAAAATTGTGGGTTATTCACATCAACTTTGTGTATCCGACCTTTATTTATGCATATTACAAATATACAAGTTTAGCATGTTTGAGGCTTCTTTTCTGAGTACATAATGACTAAATCATGTGGATGGAATCACAAATAATTCAAATGAATTCCAAATAAATTTTTATATTATTCACGAAATAAATAAATGTAGTTCCCTTAAGGCGCGGGTTATTTCTAGTAATGAATACATGAGGGTTCGTTATGGATTCCCACCGCACCTGATATCAAGCCACGCCTATCTCGAGATCCACGATCAATCAGTTCATCATTTGAATTGATCGTTATTAATATAGACAAAATGTTAAACATACAAGCACTCTAAGAAATTACATTTACTTCTAATTATTACAATTGTAACCTTGTTTTCTAATTGTTTTATTTCTTTCAAATTATTTATTAATTCGTATTACTAACTTTTTCTTTGTGTCATGTAGTGATTAAACTTGTTATCTATCTTTCAAAATATGAATTCTACAAGAAACTAGTCTCGTAATCGATTACAATTAAGCAGACGTATCTACTTAGATTGAAGACGTACTAACCCGTGTAAATCCAATTATAAAGATAAACAATATAATGCGAAAAAGGAAAAATACAAGACACCAGAAATTCTGTTAACGAGGAAACCACAATAGCATAAAACCCCCTGGACCTTGTCCAGATTGAACACCATATTGTATTAAGCCGCTACAGGCACTATCCTACTATCAGACTTCGGAATGGAATATAGTTGATACCGAACCCACCCTCCAAATGATTCAGTTACAATAGCGCTCCTTACATCTCTTGAATGCACTGACAAGGTACATCCTAAGATGCACCGAAATGAAGACTTTTGATACCAATCTTCCTCTAACAGATAAGCATATTTGATTTTGTTTAGATCAAAGTGTGAAATCTGTTTGTAATAGACAACGCTAGAAAACACAACAAATCCGGAATTGATGACTCCCGGAGAGCAACCTAGATTCTTAACCACCTCTCAAGACCAATCTTCGAAAGATCAACTAAGATCAGTCTTTAGATATATATCTTGAGGAATCACAAAGTCTGAGACGAGAAGAACTTTGCGATTACTATTTATCTTTCCAGAAAGAGATTACGAAAACCTCGATAACGTAAAAGAAAGATCAGATTCACGAATTCAAGGTAAAGATTTTGTTTAGAATCAAGTGAGTGTTTACACAAATATAATTACACTTTCTTACTACTCAAAATATAAATATAGCAAGGGCAAGAAAGGATCGATCCCACAGAGAGGTATAGGTTGTCAAATTGTTATGGTTTCCTATATAAAACACCGAGGATTTTGTGATTATAATAAACTAAATAAAACAAATAAAAGCAAAGAAACAAATAAGCAAACAAATAAGATAGAAGAGATATTGGTTAAGGAGTTTTCAAACACACAATAACTAGAATTGATTTTTAATCTCAACTTTTATCAAAGGCCCTAGAATACCTTGATCGCAAGAATATCCCGCAAATCTCCTCTTGTCATCAACAAACACATTAAAAGATGCTAATATGAATTCTATCTAAAGGAACAACCTAACGTGTAAAAGCACTAATCAAGTTTAACTAGATGCATTAAGTTCTATGAAATCAGCCAATCAAAGCAATTGAACGGAAAGCGCACAATCAATTTAACAAAGATTCATATGACCATAAGAATATATCACTACAAACTATAATCATATTATGCTACTTATCCAAGGAATATCATATAATAAACCCTAAACTAGCAATAGATGGAATCACCAAAACTTGACAAAACAATCAATCAATCATAAAACAATATTTTCAGAGAATTGCAAACGATAAATATGAGACAAAACTAATATATTGAATCAAAGAATCATATTATGTGAAATCCAACTATTCCATAACCAATAATAAACTTAGGTACTCATATTCAAGGAGTTCATCACAAGAAGAAAGAGAAGTTTCATGTTCTAAACCCTAGAAAACAAGGTAGAAGAGATAATAATAAAACGTGATCCTAAACATTGTAGAAGTCTTCCCTTTTATATTCTTTTTCTCCTTCCAAAACTAGGTTTTGTCTTCAAAGTCCATTAGTTGGAAAGCCCACCATGGAGAGAAATTAGAAATTGTCCCAAAACGCCGCCGGAAAATCAAGTTATCTAGGAAAAGTCGCCGGAAAAACTAGCTCGGTGGATCTGCAGAAGTCAAAGCCACCAAGATCCGAGGGAGTCGAAAGTCGATCGTGAGTCGAGAGTCGTGTCTAACTAGCCTAGGCCTAGGCCAATGGGCTCGAGTTGTGTAGCACAATCATTGTGCCAAACCCATGATGGTATCGCCTTCCCCGCAACTTCTCCACTACCAACTCCAAACACAGTCAATTCATCCACGTAAACTTCAAAAGCACCATCTTTCCGCATCTCGTGCCTTTTTGTCCCGCATTTGTAGCTCCACTATCAGCCTTAGTGCATCACAGGTAAATCTATTTGCCCATAGCCAATCCCATCCGTAGCCGCCGATCCTTCCTCGTCAACCCGATAATATCATTCATAAACCCATCTTAGTCGGTAACTCAGCCCAATTGTCAAACCGCAACTCCACCTCGTGGTTGGATCATAGCTTCCAACTCTTCACCGCCATCGTTTATCATCACTAGCATTCAATCCAAACCCCCGTCAATGATCCGAGTTCTCTGCCTTTACTTTCCTTGCAACATGGCTATGGACCGCAACGTAAACACATCTCAGTCACTTGTTGCTGTCAATTCAATCTCCTTGCGCGTAACACTAGACCTAACTTCACCACAAAGAAACCACCCGAAGAATCAGCACTCCGCAGTACCGCCATACATTCAACACTCTAACCTGGCAGCCATTTCTCCAAAATATCAACACCATCACCGTCAACCCATGTTCTTCTCTCCACTCAAACAAGCATCCAAACCCTTGTACCATTCTTCATTCCCATCCGACTCTCCACCTCAGACCAATCTCGCCTAGCCACCGCTTCGATTCAAAACCCCGAGAAGATTCATCTTGCTCTAATCATTCTCGCCCAATTTCTTCATCAAACATCATCTCTCGCTTCTTTTTCTTTCCTCAAATAACCTTTAATTCCTTCTAGTAACCATAATCATTTACTGCACTCCATGAAAATCTTCATCACGGCATCAACAGACGATCCAAACTTCGTTCCTCTCCTTAGTTTCTATCAATTTATCAACCAACAAACCCACGTAAGACTCGAATTGATCAATTGCTTTACGATTTGAACCACAACCCTAACTCCATAACATCTCCTCTCGTGACTTCGATACCACCAAACCCTAACCGAGCTTCGCTTCTCTAATTTTCGATCCAAAATCAACAAGCCATCTCTTCAAACACCACAAATCCTAATTGAGTTACCGCCTCTCTAATCTTCACCAACAGACCGATTCCATGGTTACACAAGCCCCTTTCTCTCGAATTTCAATTTCAGGTGATGATAATAGAGAAAATAACATTTCGATATTCGTGTTTATGTGTAAGAATAGGGATGGTTATTTACCGGTCGTCGATAAGGGCTAACCTGATGGCAGCCCCTTAACCATTACTCGGACTCCGGATAGTATTCACCCCGGAAATGACAAAATTGCCCTTATTGCTTATGAGTTCTTGTTTTGCCCATAACTTCTTCATACGAACTCGAATGACTCCAATTGTCTTCATCTTCTCGTCCTCTACACAATGAAAAGTAGAAATCTTGTATTTGAACGAGTTCCAATTGGTGTTTTTGCTCCAAATGACTCCATTGCACCTAATAAACTCAAAAGCACACATAAGATACATAACAAAGAAAGCATAAATACGTATTCTACACCTATCACAAAGCGAAGTCTTTTATTCGTAGACCTAATAGCGTTTTACAAAAGAAACCTAGGGCAAATGAGGACAACTCTAGAATCAACTAGGACACAAAGTGTCAGGGATTGAATTTTCCAATTGACAGAGATGCTCTATTTATAGTTTTCAAAGACCAAAGTTATCTTAGAATTCAAGTTAAGATAACTTGAGAATCAAGCAAACATTTTTGGTCTACAAAATACAATAGAAGACTATACACATAAATTCGGTTACGGAACCGTGTATAATGACTGTTCGGTGTGGCAAGTTAGCCAAATAACTGAAAGTTATTTGATATTCATTTAAACACCTAAGAAATTAATCATGATATAAACTCATAAGTGTATAGGTGATCAATAAAGTTTTAGAAGTATTTAAGAAAGTTCTAGAAATGCTAAATATATTAAAATAATAAGTATTTAAGCATCTGCTAAATACTGTTGCAACAGTTCTTACAACGGTTTGCCAACCGTAAGGCTTGTTCACGAGCCAGAGTGTTGTGGTTCATGAACCGGGTTCACCAACCCTACTAGACTACCGAACTCAGTTGACCACGGTTCGTGAACCGGGTTCGCCAACTGCTAGCCTATTTATCCAACTAATAAAATTCAGTTCACCAAGATTCGCCAACCGGATTCGTGAACTGTTCCCAGCTGAACTTGCGGTTTGTGAACTGGTTCGCCAACCTTCATGTATTTCTTTATCTCAGATAACCATGGTTTACGAACTAGTTCGCCAACCTACCCTGAGTAGAAATATCAGTAAGTTCATATTTCTCTCTTATGTTGTTTGAAACATTCCCAAGTGAGATAATCATTTGCATGGGCAATTTTCAATTGATCCACAAATTAATTCATCGAACTAATGACTTCTGCCTAGAATGTACTTGAGACAATAAAATCTCTGAGCCACTCTGTTGTAGTTGTGCCCTTGAGTTTCTTGATCCCTGCAAGAACCTATGCACTTGATTCCCCTAGATGGTGTCCTTTACAGATCTAAGAATTGATCCACAATCTTTCGAGCCTCAAACATGACACTTGGTGGTTTTTTTTATTTTTTTTGTTATGAATCAAGGTGACATAAGTCTTTCCGTTAATTTAGATGAATATAAATCACAAAATTAAGTTGTTTAATTCTTTAATTGAGTATACAATCTTAACGAATTTATCTCACAAGAATATCAACTAGATCTCTGTCTAAAATGATTTCTTGTGACAAACTTCAAAATTGGAATAGATAAGCGTGATACTTAACCGAGTTTGATTTTTTTTTTTTTTATCAAACCTGGATTTGATCAATAA
The DNA here is from genome assembly GCA_023531295.1 of Papaver armeniacum. Taxonomy (NCBI): domain Eukaryota; kingdom Viridiplantae; phylum Streptophyta; class Magnoliopsida; order Ranunculales; family Papaveraceae; genus Papaver; species Papaver armeniacum. Next base: position 11,372 of record JAJJWW010004391.1, read on the forward strand.
TTCTTTAATGATACAAGGGCCTTGGAATAGACAAGAATCATGAACAAATCAAGTTGAGATACTGGTTACAAATCTATTTTTGAAAAGACATGTGAACACGTGCTTAACAAATCGCTATTTGAAATCTTTCAAAGTCTTACCTTAATTAGTTCTCTATGAACCTTTGCTATTGGAGGACAAACTCTGCACCAAGATTCGCAACGTGTATTAAGTTTCCTATGTTTTTCTTAAGATGTAAGCAATAAATTTTCGCAACCCGAGTAATTTGTCAAACTGCTAAGTCTAGGTTCTTTCTTAAGATACATAGAAACTGTTTCTTTAGTTAGAACTTCAATCATGTTTGAGGTTGTTTCTATAGTTTGAAGTAGTAGAAATATTTAGTGGTAAGTAAATATTAGAATAGAATTACTTCCAAAGATCTCCAAACTACTAAGAATAGACAATGTGCACGAAATGTGGCAATTTTCAAATATATATATATATATATATATATCTAAAACTTGTCTCACAAGTTTGATCAATTTTTTGAAAGAACTAAAACTTTCCTACCAAACGAACTAACTACAAGAATAGTAATTCGTAAGCGTGTGAAAAGTTTTCCTTGAAAAACAAAGAAGGAAAGTGTACTAAGCCTAGAACTGGAAATTAGCCGGTTGCACCTTTATGTTCAAAAATTCACCAAATTGGGTTCATCAGCTCAAATGAGTTTCGTGTTCATGAACTATAAATTGTAACTAGGTTTTGCAAACTCAAATAATTGGGTTCGAGAATTTTTGGTTTCGACTAGGTTCTTGAACCCAGAGGATTGGATTTACGAACTCAAAGTGAAATTGGAGTTCATGAACTTTTCAACTAGGTTCGCAAACTTGGTAAATTGGGTTCATGAATTTAAGTGAAATTTAGAGTTCAGAAACTTCCGACACTTGGTAGGTTCATGAATTCCTCGATAGTCTCATGGACTCAAATGTGCAAAGTTACTTGGTCCGTTGGTTCAAAAAGTTTCAAGCCAAGACTCGAATTCGAAACATCTCTACATATCTGTCAATGGCTTATCTAGGATATAATTCTTCTTTGCTATTTAGCTTACAAATATATCATGCTACAACCAAATTAAGCGATTTTTTATTCAACAAGCGAGATTGACAAAGAATGAGCATAAAGAAGAGACGAGACGAGGTGTAATGCTAAGCATGCTACCTAAAACTTAAAATTCGTTATTTAAAAAAAAAATATTTTTATTTGATTGACACTTTTCAACTAATTAAAGAGACATAAATTGAACATGATGAACTCATTAACCGCGATGCAAACAAAAATAAAATGCAAATGCAAATGCAAATTGTTATTATTTTAAGGATTTGACTTATACAAAATATCATCGAATTAATTTCTTTCAACTCTAATTGCCTTCAGAATTGATAGTGTTCTTCAAGGTATACTTATGAGGTTCCTGCTTTAGAGCAATTTAATTTCTTAACGATTATTTTTCCTTTCTTTTTTGGTATAACCAAACCAAATGATATGCCTCGAGGCTTTAGGATAATCCAGAGCTGCTTCTAGAACCATTTAATGATCAGAAATGAGATCTGAACAAAAATTGCAATCTCATTAGATATAATTATGCAAAGTACAAGTAAATACAAGTCTAAAGCATAGAAATCGAGCAAGTCTTAAAACTCAAAATTTACCAAATATTAAACTCCAAAAGAGAGCAAATTTCTTACGATTCTCAAGTTTATTTGAAATTTGATTATCAAAATATAGCGTATCCTCAAATGACTGAAAACCTATATCAAATATGAACTTGAAGAACACTGCAATCAAATCGGTGTGTCGTCAAAAAAAAAACAACATAATCTCCATCCCTTTATTATTATTATTTTTTTTTTTTTATTTTGTTTGGAGATGAAGGGAAACAAAAAGAAAAGACAAATAAAAAATAATATCTACTGATTTTGGTATGCATATATATATATAAGAGAACAAAAAGAGCACAAATAAAAAATAATATATGTTGATTTTGGTATGCATATTTATATACGAAGGGTAATCTTACTATTATAAATATAAGATATATCACATTTGGTGTAGATGCCAAAGAAAGAAGGAAAAAAATTCTAAGGCATCAGTAACACTTTTATTAAAATGTGGATTGATATCTAAAAACTCTTTTTTGTGGAGTTATTAGGCAGACCGAGCGAAGCGGGGGAGAACTCTATATATGGTGATTTTGTGTCAATGTAGGATATGACTTTTTTTCCAATTTGACACAAAAAGATTGATTTAGGTGGTTTGGTGTCATACCCTGGAAATTTCCGAATTGTCCCTCCCTTTTATTCAAATTACTATAATTTCTTATGTATCCTATATTTTCAAGGGTATAATTGACAACCAAACTTTAATATAACATACAAGGTTGTGAAATCGTAAATCGAAACGCAAATCGTTTTTCAATTTTGGTGAAACGAATCATATATTTCGATTCACGGTCGGTTATTAAATCGTATATTTTTTTTTTATAATTTATATTGGATTATGTAAAGTGTTCATATATTTTGCAAATTTTAGGTCTTTGATACCTATATAATTTATAAAGTTGATTAAACATCAACAACAAGTGAGTTGGAGTGTTGGTTAGAGGGCACTCTCATGGCACAAAAGGTCATGAGTTCAGATCTCACGATTCATTGGCATTCAGATTCTTTACTGCGATTCAAATCGAGTCATAAGAAAATGAAGCGAATCGTTCGATTATGATTTTTAAAACCATGATAACATACCTAAAAATCCATGCCTTGATTCAAATCGAGTCATAAGAAAATGAAGCGAATCGTCCGATTATGATTTTTAAAACCATGATAACATACCTAAAAATCCATGCCTTGGAATTTTACAAATTTTATCTCGATGGAATGGTTTTAAAAAAATCTACGCAACAAGTACAAACAACAATATCAAATTTAGAGTTTTTAGGAAAAATTCGGAGGCGTTTATCATTTTACGCACGATTTTCGAAAATTGAATGTATATCCATTATGCAAACTACCACAAAGATTACATAATACTTTATATTGCCATATTTTGGTTTATGCATCAACTTATTTTCCATTGCAACTAATAAAATGATGTAGTCCCTCCATTTCAAGAAAAGTGATACTTTCAGTTTAGGCACAATTTTCGAAAATTGAATGTATAGCCATTATGCAAACCACCACAAAGGATGCATAATACATTATGCGGCCATATTTTGGTTTATGCATCGGCTAATTTTCTGTTTCAGAAAAAGTGATATTTTTACCCCGTGTCAGGAAAAATGATACTTTCACCCTGTGTCAGGAAAAATGATATTTTCACGCCGTGTCAGGAAAAATGATATTTTCGCGCCGATTTCTTCGGCCGGCCGTCCCACCGTGATAGCGGTCATCTAGTTCATATGAAGTTGGTGGTAGTTTTCACTCTGGCGATCCATTAGATGTATGTAAATAAGTAAATTTTTATTAATAGATTAAGTTAAAAGACACACCAAGTCCAACTGTTCACTATGTTTCTTTTTGATATCCAGTTATAACATGTACTATAAAATTATAGTATAAATGATTTATATTTCTCTTTTCTTTTTTCTAGTTACAAAATTTCAACAAATACAAAAGAATGTCAAATGATAAAAAAGAACATTGCGCCTGTTTCACTGCAATAGCATCCCATCCCATGCCTAGGTTACAAAAGCACGTTGTAGAAACTCAGAGCAAAACATATGTACATAGATGCCTCATAGCAATCTTGATTGAAAATAAATTGGATACACGACTAAGGAACACCTTGATGCATGCTTGGACGCGAGTCAACAATGGTGAACTATTGTTGGCCAATGTTTTCATAATCAACACAATGGTTACTTGTTTGTGGTGGCTGCGGTTGGTGCATATGTGAACAGTTTTGTTGAGACTCTAATTGCTCCCGGGACAGTATCTGTGACATACCCTGTTGCATGTTGGATCCAACCATTTCATGCTGTAATCATGATTAACATAAATAAAATAGTCAAAATCATATGAGAGCGAACATTATTTTCAATTTGACTTCATATTTGTTAAGTTGACTTTTTTTTTTCTGAATATAACAAAAATTGGAACTAAATTCAACGTTTTTTTGCAAGTTGAAAGCAAACATACTTGGCTAGAAAATAATATGTTTAGACTGCATGTAGTTTAAGGACTAAGCTAACCGTACAGGGAAAGAGGTTGATGGCATGAGAGCAGAGAGGAAATCGGAAGAAGGGAACGTCTGATGCCACGTTTGAAGGTCTCCATCGCTGGGGTTGCTTATATGGCACTCTCCCATGTTGCGAGGATCAACATTTAAGCTTGTTGAGCCATGCTGTAGTTGATGATCATACACGCTAGACGAGTGATCCCTGAAATTCCAAGCACATTAACTTACAGAGTTATAGTCTGTTCTTTCAATGTGCATTTTGCTTTCTGATAAGAGTGATCAAAATTGGCAGCTGTAGTGCAAGCATACAGACAATAGTAATCTATTGAAATACCAGTAGTAAATCAAAAAAAAAAAAAGTTCCTGCCACGGCATGATTCACTAGCCTGCATAATGCAGTTCAGCATGGTCGCTAAGTCCCTATAGATGAGTTTTGTGTTGGTATCTGGGACTCGTATAGAATGTACTTCTGTTGCCTCCTTGGCACTAATGTGTGAATAAATTTGCAAATCCAAAAAAAATTATATACCTGAGGGACATCAAAGGGTCAGATCCAAAGTTAATCTGGATAGGGTGGTTGTGTTGGTTTTCTGGCATCCAGTTAGCAACATCATTTCCAAATGAAGTTGGTATTCCTTCTTGTGAATTCAAAAACATCTGCATCTGAAATTCAATCAATTACAATTACCATATATCCAACCAAGATAAATTGAACTGTTTTTGGTTTGTTAATTTTATTATAGTTACCTGTATGCTTGAAGAAGGATCATAAGAATTTAATTGTTGATTATGCGCCAAATATTCCTGCATAAGATTTATTTATGACCAAACAATGAAGTGTTAATAATTTATTAGATTTATTTAGTAAGTGTTAATGAGATTTATTTAGTAAGTGTTAGCCACCTTTCTTTTTCTGATACAGTCTAACGTTTTCTGTAAGTTCTGCTCACACGAATCAACTTCACCCATTGTCATTGATGACATATTTACTGGGTCCGGATCAAAATTCCTGATTATAATGTTCAACAGTTATCATTAGTAACATATTTTTAACTCAAAAAACTTTTTCTACAATATTACTAACACACCTTAGTTCTGCTTCAATCATCTGGATTTGTTGTCGAAAACTACTGATTTCTTGCTGGAGATCCTGAAAAACTTAAACATCTTAACTGAATTTAGACAAAGTAAATGGTGATTAGAGTGCAAAAAGGAAAACAAGGGCTAATTAACTAATTTATATTCAAGTAAAATTCAATTACCTCAATATTGGAATTAACAGCTGCAGGACTGGTTCAGAGAAAAAATAACAAAAGTTCAATAAGAGGTCTGCAAGATACATACTGCCCTTCTCTATAAAGCATGAAACTCAACGATAATTCAAAGAGGGGGATTGTATCATACTTAGCTAGTTGAAGTGCCATATCACTTTGGCCCTTAAGGTTCTTTAAAGTTAATATTAGTGACTGCAAAGAAAACAAACAAAAAGAATTCAAATACTAAGTTTCTTATGAAAACAAACAATATTGAAAAGAAAGATTAATATGATTTTCTTTTTGTGTACGTACCTCTCGGTTTTGAATGGCACTGCACCAAAAAAGAAAAAGAAAACCTAAAATAAGAAAAAGAATGAATGTGAAAGAACCAAAAGATGATGTAATCTGACAAATGATAAAAGAGAATTTGATTTTACCCTCCTCGATCATGTTCCGGAAGATTTATGTACCGAGTAAGTACATCTTCAATCCTATACAAAGAGAATAACAGATAATTAAATCTCAAAGACAGCAATTAGAATAGAATTAGCACAAAAACAAGCTCAATATATATTTTAACAGATCATTACCACAATATAACAATCATCTTATCGTACGTCCTTCTTTTCTAACTAACATCAACATAAGAACATTTTATTGGAAACGATGAATCCCTTAATTCATAAATATGAGCACTGGATTCTCGAAGCAAACAATCTTAGACGTATGACATTGATTAAGGCTTGATAAATGCATGCGTGTTGGTTAAATCGTCCATTGCAGGTAAAATCCACTGACATTTATTCACTACAAATCAATATATTTATTAGGTTCATGGTTTGCACCTTCTCTTGCCGGAAAAATGACTAAGACGTCCAGAAGGAGAAAACATAATAAGGGCGATATCAATATCGCAGAGGATAGAAAGTTCATAAGCCTTCTTAATGAGTCCATTTCGACGCTTTGAAAATGTAACCTGTCGATTAGTATTATTTTCTATTCTCTTAATCTGGAGTTTAACACGACCCATAATTAAGACAAACTATATATATTCAATCTTCTAAGAAAAGATTGTTTTAATTTGCTTTTGTTGTAGAACAAATTTAAAAAAGAAAAAGAAAAAAAATAAAACTGAAACAACTCAAAAATAAACCATAAGATCAGAATGAACCCAAGTTGGAAAAAGAAGAGCTATATTAAGGGAATGAGAGAGATAAAGCAAATTAACGATACAAAAAAGGGAAAAAACTTCAAAAACAAAACGAAAATATTTTTCAAGAGGAACTCAAGATCGACAAGAAAAGCTAAATTAAGGGAATTGTTAGAGAGAGGGAGGGGAGAAAGGAGTGAGAGAGATGGTTTTTAGAGGGGAAGGGAAGAGGACAGGAGATGCGGTTTAACAGGAGATTTTCATGGGTGTGTAAAGAAGGGGTCGAAGAAGTTGAGAGGGTTTTATTCTCTCCTTGATAAATGGATTCCGCGGCATTTTACATGCGACTCATCTATTCAACAGCAAATGACAAATGATTTGTGATAACCTCTTCAGAAAAAGAACAGAACAAACAAAAGATTATTCAAAACCATTACAATGGAATACCATAAATCATTTCTATCGATTTTCCAAAGTGGACAGTGAAGATGGATGGACCCGAATGTATAAATAAGTGCCACAATAAACGTGCAGGGGCACAAAAAAAGAAACACATAATTCTGAGACTTCATGGAGATGATGATCTAAGGCTGGCTGAGCAGGAAGGCGAAATGCTCATTAATGGAGCAACTCATGACTGAAGTCATGTTTTCAAATAGAAGGTTATTCAAAGCCAACCCCTTGCACAAAATTTCAAATCAGCAAGATATTCATATAAGTTTCGACAAAGAGATAGAATGAGACAATGTTAAACCATGTTTTCTAAATGGAAAGTCTAGCTTTTGTCCTATTGAAATGTTATTTTGCCAATCAAGAAGAACATAAGCAAGAGGATAGACCGGGTTCAGTTACCTTATTCTGTAGAAGATCAAAGTAGAAATTTCATGCCTGAGTACTTAACTTCTTCAACCGCTTTTTAGACCAAAAAGAAAATTCTCTTATGAAGACAGTGTCAGACAAGAGCAACAAAGACCAGACCAGTATCAACAGAAAATGACGAAGGAGAGATGTACCAAATAAGCTTGTTCTCTGCTTGTTCTTTGTGGCAAATCCTAAAACAGGCTGACCACATGAGATCCCAGTTAAAATTATTAGAATCCTATTAAATGTGGCCTGCAAATACAAACTAAAGATTTTTTACCTCAATAAGGACCCTTCCAAGCTTGAAGCATCATGGCTGCAGAGATGTTGTGATAGGTACTGAAAACTTCCAACCTGCAAGAACGCCTGCTATTTACATCTACAAAGGCAAGTGACCTCAGTTGCACAAAGCTGTCAAGTTTCGAAAATATATAGACATTTGTACAGCATTAGCCGCTTCTGACAGACATTTTTATTCAGAACAACCCCAAGCATAACCAAAGAAACCAATAAACCAGCAATTTCTTTAAAATCCAATACCCATTAGTTCACTCCAAGCTATATAAAAGATAAGCTTTCAACAAGCTAATTATTATTACTTTGCACTTAAGAATTCTGACAACATTTTTGCTAAAGATTCACAGAAGAACCTTAACTTTTGTAATTAAGCTTCAGAAAACAAGCTAACTGAAAATATTATACCTAGGGCCACGTCTCAAATCACACTACTTGGTTATTTATGGACCTAACGCAAATAAAAAACTTAATGACAATTCAACTTGAAGAAAAATTACATTTCAGAATCAAAACCTATATTCCAGAATCCTTCAGGAGTTGAGGGAGGAATAAACCTATATCGATGTCTAGAAACACCATCATGATGCTCGCAACGCAAATTGTTGTTGTTCTTGTCTCCACCAGGAAGAACAGCATCATAGAATTTCTTGCATTGCTTGCACTCAATTCCTTTCAAGTTCTCTCTATCAGCCTTCTTCCTTACGGGTTCTACATATTTAAAACCTCTGTCATTAGGTGGCTTCATGATTGAGATTTTCTGCTTTTGTGGAGCAGGCTCCCCATTCAGATCTTGTGTTTCATCATCTGAATTGTCCAAATCCATGTCCTTCGGAGGAAGAACCGGGAAATCATGGGTTTCTTCTCTTAGAAGACCCCTGGTAATATTATCCTGTATGTTCTCCAAGGGAGTGTCAAGAAAATCATCATGTGGATCTGCTCCTCCTGGTTCTTGACGTGAACGAGTAGCTCTCCAATTAGGTAGTGGTTGCTTCTGTATGCCAGAGAGTGGCTCAGACTTCATATTAGCTGGGCAATTAAAAGGCTGAGATGAGCTGGAAGTAGAAGGGACTTTGGTGGTTGTATCATAGCTTGAGAATTGCATTTTGTTATTGTCCAGTTTTTCTGGCAAACTGATCTCATCCTTTTGTTTATTTGTCTTTAGCGCAACTCTAGATGTTTCTGGATTTCTACCTTCAGGACCTATAAATTCGATACAATATTAACACAGATTTTACAAGTTCTAGGGTGCTGCAGTCATCTTATAAAAATGGCTATAGAGCACAAAATAAACAGTTTATGCAGCAAGGGTTTCTAATATTTATGATTCTAATGGTGATGACCTTATCTGAAGAAAAACATGAAAGAAATATAAAGAAGATTAAATAGCTTACTAGTTGGGATCCTTGGATTCTGATAATTTCTTGATGAATTGCTGTTGTCTTCCACCGAATTGCAAGGGATCATATTATCTGTGCTAAGACCACACTTACTACGGAGAAAGTTGTGCTGTGATTTCAAACGTTTAAAGGAGTCGACTATATTTCTGTTCCTTTTCTTCTCTAGAATCATCTCATAATCTTTCAATTCAATCTGTTGTCGTAATTTTTCATGCAATCTCTTTTCCTCAGCCAGATCCTCATTCATCCGCTTCACCTGACGTTGGAGCTCAGCAACGTCTTCCTTCTTCTCTAGACTTTCTACTTTGGCCAAAAGCAGTTTTTTCTCGTTTTGGAGGTCATCCAGTAACTGGTTATTACACCTTGAATATGTCTTTTCCTGTTCAAGAGAAGCAACTAGATTCCTCTTTTCTTCAATTATCTTTTGCTTTTCAAGCTCAAGCACATCTATGTGGTGTCTAAGACTATATTCTTCACTTCTCCATTCATCCTCTTTAGCTTTCATTTTTTGCTTTATTAATTTTTCCTTCTCTTCCTCAAAAGAAGCAATCAAGCGCTCTCTTTCTTCAAGATAGTGTTTCTGCTCAAGACGAAGCTCATCTATTTCTCCTCTTAGGCAACTTTCCTTCTCTTCAGCAGCTTTCTTGGCTTCAATATATCTTTTGTGAAGGGTTTTAGTTCTAGCTTTGTAACCTGGGAAGAGCTGACTACAGAAAATAAATTCAATCTGAGACACTCGGTCTTTCACTTCTTGAATTGTAGCTACTAAAACAGTGCTGAGCTGAGAGTAAGACTTTCCATCATCATCACTGATTACATTTGGAGATATCTCCAAGTTATATTCCATTTGCAGAGTGAATATAACAACTGAAAATAATAATAAACAAATAAAACATATCAGCATCACAGGCATCACAATATCAAGTCTAATGAACACAAAAAATGAGTTACAAAATCAACATTCTAGCATTATCCTAAAATGGGTATGGACTTTATTTTCAACTGTTGAATTTGAAATATTTGTCAATTCTAATGATGACGCTATTCCAACAACAACTAGTATCGTGTTTCTTTACAGCTCAAACTTCAATTGTCAGATGATTGGAAAGGAAGATTTTGTTTTTTTTTTTACAGCAAAATGTTTGATCTACTAGCATAATCCAACAAATACCAGTTTACAGTTAAATCTGTGCACAACACAAGAGACAAATCAAACAATCACGAGAACATTCATAATCAATCAAAATTAAGATTGAAAATATGTAATCGAACTGATAAAATTGTAAAACAAATCAATTTCGCCATACACAAAGTTAACCTATTCTCTTCAATTTTAATTAAAAACCCTAATACTGTAATTTTTTTACCCAATACCCTAAATTCTACCTAAAACTCGATCGAAACAGGTACTGATTTCACTAATCGCGAAAGCCTAGGTATCTATTTCTCTGACCTATTCATCTATTCAAATCAAAACCAAATATAAATCCATAACAATGAGGAATCTCAGATCGCTAAAGAGGTTATAAACCCAAATAAAAATGAAAAACTCAGAAAATAAAAAGATAAATTAAAAGACTGTAAGAGGATTAAATCTCACCTTTGGAAACCCTAATATCCTCAGATTCGCGCGAAAGTGAAAAGGAGAGAGTGAATTTTGCAGAGAGAGAGAAGTATAAAAGTAGTAATTAAATGTAGCGAGGAAGATTTGTGTTTCAAGTTTCCCTCCCTCTCTAATTTAAGCGGGATATTGAAAAGATAATATCGGCCCCACGTGAGTCGTGACAATGAAAAACGTTTAATAAATAATAACGCCGAAACGATACATTTACCGATAAATCGTTGAGCCGATATAACACTCTCTCTTATAAAGATCTTTCCGTTTCTCATCAGTCTGTCTCAGCAGAAAAGAAGTGGGAAAACCAAATCGAGTAAGAAGGCGAACAAACTGGTATCACTGTGTAGTCTTCGTTGAAGAAACCGGAAAGTAAGTATGTTAGATAGTGAACCATTGGAGATTTTTTCCTATTATTGTGTTAAAATCACTTGAGTTTACCTGGCTTAGGGTTCTAGGGTTTCTTGAGCTTAAATTGACTAATGGGTTTGATCTTTTCTTGTAGGTACTGATATTGAAGTGAAATTGGAATACTAGCTGCAAAGAGATTCTCTAACTATGGTAATCTTATTTTAAAATAACAATCCATTGATTGGGTTTTTAGGGTTGTGTGTTCTTATTCTTTTTCTTTTTTTACGATGTTATTTGTTTCAGTCAGGAAGGAAAGAAACTGTATTAGATCTCGCCAAGTTTGTTGATAAGGGTGTTCAAGTGAAACTTACTGGGGGGAGACAAGGTGAGAAATTATTGTATTCTACATTATTTCCTATAACATTAACTCATTCCATTCGCGGTGCAACACTTTATTTCCTATAAAGTTTAAAAAAATTAAAGGAATAAAGTAACAAAACTGAATGGCATGTTAGGTTATATTGTCCACAGCATGTTATGGCTCTTCAAAAAAGGGTGCACTGTTTGACTTGCTTAATTAGTAAAAAGGGTTAACGAAATCATTATGGTAGATTCAGTGAGAACTTTGATGAATATGAGTTTAAGGGTAGAAACTCATTTTAGACTCAAAAAGTCATTTGTATTAAGAATCAAAAACTGAATAATCTATACCGCATGGAGCTCCTTGTATACACAACTCCCTCCAGAGTGCCAGACAAAATAATTGTACTTAACTAAGATAATTACCTAATAACCTCCCTAACCTAGAAATTCTAGATAGTTCTGCATATCCCTTGAATATCCAAAATGCATTACAAGACTTATGTACCATAGATTTGCTAAGAGATGGAAATTAGGCTCGGTTCCACTATTAGTGTCATTACCAAGCTACGACGTCAAAATGAACTACCGAAGGAATCTGAAGATGTACTTAGTGTAAGATTCTTATTTGTTCCGCCGCTTCCGTGGACAAAAAAGACCTCTTTTATCTACATTCTCATAGATGTTTTCATGTCCGGGATTAAGTCCTTCTCTTAGCCTGCTAAATTCTTCATGGAGCTTTGACTTATCGTAGTCCATCTCCATCAACCTGCCTTTGTTAGAGAAAATTCGACCACCACAAATTTTTCTAATGTAATTCTCCTTATGTTTTTCCTGCATCAAGGCTTAAAACATTCTCTCCTGTACTTTTCTGCTTAGTTTATGAAGAAGAGACATGAAAGTAATTGCTCAAAAACTTGCTTAGTATATTTTTGTAAATAATGCTGGAATGCTGGTTGTGTAAGGATTCCAAACTTCCAACAGTGCCTGAGTGTTTATATGGGAACCCCATTCTTGTGCTGTTGTGTATTTATCATTTTACCGACTTATTGGTTATTATTAGCTTGGGGTTTCTTGTCATGATGCACTATGGAGGTTCATGATACACATGACCTGTTATAATGTCTTTAAAGTATCATTTTACCTGCCTGTTAACTTGGTTGTTTCTTCCTTTAGTCACTGGAACTTTGAAAGGATACGATCAGTTACTGAACCTTGTCCTGGATGAAGCCGTTGAATTTCTAAGAGGTATGACTCAGACACTCAAGACTCGTAAAAAACGCTGCCAAATTGTCACAAAATGGATAGTGATCTTTTTTATATGTTCCTTCTTATCTTTGATTATGTTTTTGTCACAGCCTCGCACATATACTCTTATATTTGAATCTGAGGAAGTAGTCTTTGTTGTTGATGGTTTTCACTCTTCGAGTTACCTACCTATGCCATTTCGTTGATCTATTAATTACTTTTTTTATGTACTGAATTTCAAATATCCAATATATGGCCCATCCACTGGAACATACTCTTGTCGGACACAGTAGACATGGCAACAGCTCTGTGATCTATTGAATTTTAGTTTTATAAAGCTTGAATTTTATCGAACAAGAAAGAGAATGAGAAACTTGGTTTCCTTTGTTACTTTCCTTAGAAGAATGTACTCAACTTTAACCTAACTCTAGCTCTTGTGTCCCGTGTTCGTAGCTTACTGTGTTGGACCCTGCCACTAGTACCTGTGCCGTTACGTAGCATTTTTTGGTGTTCCTTTTTCCTTTCATTTTTTGTCTGCACACAGTCTCACACATGTATCTCCGACGATAGATATCATCCCCTGTTTAATGTGTTCAGTACAATTGTTTTACTTTTGGTAAAACTAGGTACTCTGATGAAAGCTCAAAACCAATGTGAACTGATTGTGATTTCGTTGTTTTTGTATTGTAGATTCTGATGATCCATTGAAGACCACAGATCAGACGAGGAGCCTTGGTCTGATAGTATGCTCCTTTTTCTTTATACAATTTCTCATTTTGTTTCTCATTGTTATTAGCCGGTTCTTTTTTCTTTTTCGTACCCACATCTTAGTATTCTACTGGTTGAAAGTGGGCGAATACTGGAACTGATTACAAATCCTGAGTGTGTCTGGGTTACTTTTATCTTAATCCTAATATAAATCATTTTGAATAATCTGATGTAGGTCTGCCGAGGGACTGCAGTTATGCTTGTATCACCAACTGATGGGACGGATGAGATTGCTAACCCCTTTCTCCAACCAGATGGGGCTTAGTTATCCCCCTAAATATCTCTTCAATTTAGCTTGCATTTGTGTGAAGTAAAATTCTATGGGTATGTTTTTATCACCCAATCAAGAACACCTTAATTGTCATCAATATCGACGTACAAGTGATGAAATTCGACCATCTATGGAGTGAAATGGTGCTTATCAACTCAGTATTTAGTAATACAACTGTGCCTAAGGTTCTGTGTTCTTCAGATGAATGTTTTATCTCACTGCTAGTGCATAGCACACAATTCTGAAAGAGGATCACCTCTTGCTCTGCTATATTAGGTGTATCTTCTGAATTTTATGAATACTAATTAGTAGTACTACAGTAGACATACAACTGCAGTAAGGTTTTGAATAGTTGCACACAATTCCAAAAGAGGATCACCTCTTGCTCTGCTATATTAAGGTGTATCTTATGATGCTTCTGAAATTTTATGAAATGATTCAGAAGAAGGGGGGCTTCTTATTAAATCCTCAACTGCTAGAGGGGGGAACTTGACCATGAGTCCATGACCCTGAAATGAAACCGCATGCATAGACTGACCACACAGGGTTAGGCAGCTAAGAAAAAGACATGTCTCTTAATTCTTTGGGTTCAGTATATGTATGTTAAATTGGGTTAAATTGTCACACCTGGAGGAGGGGCCACTGTGATTCTGTGAACACTTCTACCTCCATCAAATCGTTATTCTCTTATAGCCCCCAGTTGTAGAATTGATGGAAAACTAAGGTTAAGCTACTGAGCATCAGACTGCCATTATTGGGAGGCCTTGGTTCAGTTCATATTTTTCAAAACTATGGGATTCTTGTGATTTGCTTTCAAACTACTGGTAAAAAACTATCTTCAAAAGAATCCTACTATTGGGGCTGTAGAGGGATGGGACTTTGGGGGCTTAAATTACTAAGTGGAACCTAAATGTTATAGGGGGAGATCAGATTTATGTTAAAGTTCAAAAATACCCTCAATTATTTTCACTTATTACCCATCTACCCTTTCATTAACTGATTAATCTAATAAAAAAAAAAAAAAAAAAAAACTGAAAATCATTAAATAAAAAAAACCTGAAAATGATTAAAAAAAAAAAAAAAAACCGTCCCTCCACCACTCTATTCTTTCTTCTTCTTCTCCTTACTTTCTTTTCTTCTTCTTCTTCCATTCTTCGTTTGAAACGATTAATCGTCGATTCAAAAAAAAATCTTCGTCGATTAAATTCATTGTATAAAACCATGAAACCTAAGGAAAATCTAGGTCAATCTTCATCGAATCTTCCTCCTAAAGCAGAGAAACCAACTTCATCAAATGAAGATGAAAGATCAAGAAGTGAATGAAGGTGATGCACCAGCCGCCGAGACTCCTGATATGACAGCAATAAGGTATGAATTGAAAAATCCACTCTTTATTTAAGCTTTTTGTTGATTATTCAATAGGTTTCGAAAATTTTAGGTCTGAAAAAACAGTTCCTGAAAATGCTTACTGCTGGGAGTTGTTGTATTCCCAGCCGTACATAGGTCTCGCGGTTGGGATTGATTGTTTTCCCAGCCGTTTATATGTTCCACGGTTGGGATATCTAAGAACTTCCAGCCGTTTGTAGGATTTACGGTTGGGATATCTAAGAATTCCCAGCCGTAATATAGTCGATGCGTACGAGATGGAGAAATCCTATCCGCAACAAGTTGTATACGGCTAGGTTATTCCTAGCCGTATATTCTCATGTGTTGGAATTTTTTTCAGCGGTAATATTTACGTCTCGGTTTTTCTGTCCGTAACTTTGTTTCCTAACCGTGATATTTAGTTTCCTAGCCGTTTATTTATTACGGCTTGGAATTTCCTAGCCGTATATAGTACTGTGCTGAATATCAAACTAGCTGTATTTACACGTATAGGTTTTCCTATCCGTTATTTGTTTTTCGGCTAGGTCGATTACTAAAATTCCCATCCGTAAATCTTGTTACGTCTTGGACTATCCAATTTTCCTAGCCGTTTAGGGTGTCACGGTTTGGTTGTGTTGGAATTTCCCAGCCATTTTTGCTTATCTATTTTTGGTTTTTGGCCTTGTTTGTCTTTGAACAGAGGAAAAGAAAAGAAGAAGAAAAGATCACAAGAAGTAACACCTCGTAGTGACCCGACTCCGCAACCTCGTCACGCAAAACCATTGGGTGCAAACGCAAGGAATGCAAGTGGAGTTGCTTCTGCTGGAGAGAATGAAGGTGGAGGAGATGGAGTTGGAGTTCTTTGGGAGGAACCGAAGTTCTTCATTCTTGGAGGAACTGAAGTTGGAGTTGCTGGAGGAAATGAAGGTGCACTTGTTGTTACTGGAGGAACTGAAGTTGGCACTTCTAGTGGTGTTGTTATTGATAAAGGTAAATCCGTAGTTGAGGAGGACAAGGAGGGCAAGAAGAAGTATCCACCAAAGACAACGGCAAGAGAAGTAATTGATGCTATGGAGCCTTTACCTCCCAAGAGGAATGGGAGACCTTGGGGTGAGGCAAGAGATCGTTCCGTCTTGATTGGCTACACGTCTTCATGGGCTTCTAGGCTTTGTGGCACAAAGGTAATAAATCAAATTACAAATATGTTATTTTCATTTTTTTATTGATTATTAATTATAACAACCATTTTTTTTTTGTAGTTCCCGGATAAAGCGGTCCCTAAACTAAAGCACCAACATGGAAAGTTTTGGCCGTTGGACAATGAGCATCCAGATGTGATAGCTCTGGTAAAAGCTTCGGGGTTATGGTCTAGAATCGAGGATTTGCAGAAGACATATGATGTTGTGACAGTTTGTGGTTTTAGAGAAATATTTTGGCCCGAAACTATGACTTTTCATCTCCCGTTCGGCGAGATGACTATCACTCCGGATGACGCAAAGCAAATCACTGGTCTTGCTTTGGAAGGAAAGGCTGTGTTTGAGGGTTTCAACAATTTTATGCCTTTTGATTAGCTTTGTGTCTTGGTGAAGGACTGTCTTGGGTGGGGCAAAGATGAAGCGGAAGAAGAGTTTGAGATAGGGTATGGAGCCCCACCTAGAGCTAAAAGGAAATTTAGTGCACCGGGTGAACTTAGTGAAACAGTTAATATGGCAAGGAAGTTTAATTTAGTTCGTCTGAAGGATAAGTTTGGGGATTCTAAACGCAAGACTGATAGTGGAGAGGTGGTGATGGACGCGGAAAGAGCTAGACATACGGCTATAGCTTACTTGTTGCACGCTCTTGGAACCGTCTTTTTCCCGGATTTCTCAGGAAATAAGGTAAATGCTTGTTATTTGCAGTGGTTGAAGACTCTCAGTCTCGATCCGTAAACAAACGAGGTACCTAGGTACTCGTGGGGCACCGCCCTCCTTGCTAGTGTGATGGACAGTCTTTGCAAAGCTTCTAGGTGGAACGAAACACAAATTACGGGATGTGTTGCTCTTGTCCAGGTATCTTTTTGTTTTAATATATCAAATTTT
The DNA here is from genome assembly GCA_023531295.1 of Papaver armeniacum. NCBI lineage: Eukaryota > Viridiplantae > Streptophyta > Magnoliopsida > Ranunculales > Papaveraceae > Papaver > Papaver armeniacum. The sequence goes on from JAJJWW010004391.1 coordinate 28,601, forward strand.
TATTAATTTTTACTTTTACATATTGGTTTGTATGTAATATCTTATTTATATTTTTTTTTCCGTAGTCATGGGCTAACGGCCATTTTAAAAGCTTGAGGCCTTCTCGGAATTCAACATGGCCTCTAGAGAAACCTACAGGAGGAAGATACCCCTTTGGAGGGACCCAACACAAGGCTAAAGAGACGGAATTGGTCGAAATGAGAAAAAAGTTGGATGCTTTGACAATCGATGATGTGTCTTTTGATCCATATTTGAAACTTGATGAGGATGGAGAAGATGAAGTTGGTGATAGAGTATTTTCTAATGTGGCGACCTATACGGGACCTTTGTTTCATTCAACTGGGTTCGTCATTTTAGATCCTCGTAGAATGCTCCGCAAAATCGGTATTGTCCAGAAAATTGTACCTGAAGAAACTCCTTTTAAACTGCGCGTAGCCAACTCCCAATTTAAGGACAAAGATGTCAAATTGAACTACGAAACAGCACCGTTGATCGAGCATTGGAATGCTCGTTCCGAAGAAGTAAACCAAATGAGTAGAAGACTGCTTGAAGCTTCTCATGGGACTTCCGAAGCGGATGCGAATTACATGGAATGGTATCAAGAGTGGGCTCATCCTTATGTGGAAAATATGGATCCGGAGGCGCTGAGACAGTTCAAGAAAGCATAGAAAGAGAGTTCAAAATCAAAGGCATCAATGAATGAAGAAGATGATTGGGAGAAGAAGGTGGTACGTATACTACTAATTATGTTTGTATATGTTTTTTTTTTTGATTTATTATGAATAATTAGAGTATGTGTGTTTGATATGAAAAAATAGGTCGAACGAGTTAATTGGGTGGCCAATGACATCACCTGTATGATTAATTTGGGTGAGGACTTATCGGTCAAAGATTACTCCAGAATCGAGTTAGAGGCATAATTATCCCTGAAAAAGGAGGTTTATATGCTTATGAAGAGGGCCGACCAAGGAGAGCTAAAAGGGCGAGGTTTCCTTCTTCTAGCGACGACTCGGACACTCCCCCCGGTGACCAAGTTCAATCTAAGCAAGGAAAAGTCGGTCGAGGTGAAAAAGGTCGTGGTAGTCGAGGTGCAAAAGGTGGTCGTGCTGGAACAAGTGCAAAAGGTAGTGTTTGTGGGTGAAAACTGTTTCTGCTGGTTTTGGTAATTTTGGGTGTGTGGATGAGAAACAAGTCTAAACCCTAAACAATACAATACACGGGAGTACTTTTAATTCGAGAGATCAATCTGTACAATCCTGGCCTAAACAAAGAAATGGCCGTTCCAGGCTTGCTTCGGTCACAAAGTGAAGGAGAAAGGTTTGGCCTTAGCGAGGGAAGCGAAGAAGGTGTTCAGACCAGAATGGTTAATTCTGAAGGTGTGGCTATTTTTATGACTTGTGTGAAAAAGTGGAACTGGCTTGTAGAATGAAAAGCTATCAGTTCTTTGGTGATTTCTGGATACTGTGTTGTTCTCTAACCAAAACTTGTTGTTTGGTAGAAATAGATGAAACCTATTTATACAAGTCATAATTAAACGTATCCTGGTCTCGTAGGAAGTAGGAACGATTGAGTGATGGAAGAGTGAAGTAACGTGTAACCGTCAGAAACCGTGCTTCCACGATGAAGGAAGTGGATCCGTTTACACCCATTACTTCTTTCCGCCACTAACTGTCCAGCTTCCTGACACTTTCTTATAACGGGCGTATTGCACGCCGCACGCTGTAAACCGCCAGACCAATACCCTGATGAGTATCCCCCAATTTGTGACATGTTTGATGTCTCGAGTGTTTTCGTGAAAAACGTGTAGCAGATTGCCATGTGTGGCAAGTCAAAGTCGAGAGACTTGCCATAGTAAAATAACATGTGATGCTACTAGGCTTGCCTTGGCTGGCCGCCTAAAACTTGCCACAGGACTGTCAATTCCTTGGTGAATTTGGACGACTGAGATTGTAGCTTGTGAGAAAGGATGGCCATTGATTATGGCCACATACTGTTGTATGGCAAAGTGGCGCCATTGGCATAGTGGCGCCTGGCATAGCCATGGCATAGCGACATGCCAGTGGCGTAGCAGTGGCAGCTGTTTAGCATATTGGTGTTAGACCCAAATGTGGCGTGGCAACATTGGCCCTGTTGCCACAACAATCCCAATGCTCTGGGAAACGTTACTTGTCTTGGTTGGCGTAGCAACTTTGCCTGAATTAGAGTTTGGTATGCCATAACCCTAATTAGTGCATGCGGCATGTGACATGTGGGCGTGGCGCATCGACGTTTTGTGCAAATGGTGCCATAGCCATACCGAAAGAACCATAACTAGGCCATCATGTGGAAACGGCCACATGAGACGGTGGATATGATATGGCGTCTTTATTAGGGTTTCCAGGGTCCTGCACGGCTCGTGACATGTTGTGGGGCCCGAATTGGCATAATTTGTGCCACGACTGGAAATTAGGGTTTCGACCATGCAAGGTCGTGTCTCTGGTTAAGATAACCACATTGAAGTCTGTTATGGCGTTGGCCACAAAAAGATGATGGGTTGGCACGTAAGTGCACTATTTATGGTATGTTGCCACGTTCGTCTTGCTTCTGTGGTAAAGTGGCACGTTTAGCATGTTTGGCATGCCAATTAGCGTATTGGCGCAACCTTGCCTCTTTTGATGTTGTGGCAGGTTTAGGACGACCTGATTGGTCAATTAAAAGAGGGGCCGACCAAGCATGCGTGTGGCCACACTTCTAGTGTGCGTGTGGTAAGTTTAGAGCGACCTGATTGGTCGATGGGAAGGGGGCCGGCAAGCAACATGGGCCCGACCTCATTCTAAATGCGTGTGGCACATTTAGAGCGACCTGATTGGTCGATGGAAAGGGGGCCGGCAAGCAAGGTCGTGTCCACACTTCCAGCGCGCCGTGACGGGTTTAAAGCGACCTGATTGGTCGATGGAAAGGGGGCCGACAAGCAAGGGCGTGGCCACACTTCTAGCGCACCGTGGCGGGTTTAAAGCGACCTGATTGGTCGATGGAAAGAGGGCCGCTTGAGAAGCATGGGTGTGGCCACTTGCAAGTGGCGCCGGCTGGCCTATGGCATGGCCACACATCCCTTTGTTGATGTTCCCATTCCGTGGCTCCTTATTTTATATTTTGGGTAGGATTTTGCACCTACTAATCCATGGCGGATTAATTACCTATTTCGCCTAGGCTTAATTTCGACAGGCAAGGTCTAATATACTGCGCAACGCGCAAAACCCTAATATTTGCAAATTAGTCCGGGTAATATCTGAATCTTTTGAATTATCACAAAATTGATTGAATTTTATGTGTTGACACAGTATTCTTTAAGTTCATTGCCAGAGAGAAGTATGCTTTCCGATTGAATACTTCATGCAAGGACCTTATCCTTGATACTTGGAAATTCGTGCCAGTCTGCTACGAGTGAACACAAATTGTCATGCCATATCAACATTAAGGGTTCAGCCAGGGAACATAGCACATAAAGCATTCAAAGAAACTTATATTAATTGAATAATATAGGCAGGGTGCCGAAATTTACAGAATATCTGGGATTGTTGCTACATGCACCATTCTGGTGTATATATGTTGCTCAATAAATGCGCCACTGAAGAGGTTGAACACTCATCACTTTTACATGGCTCTATTTCTTTGCAGAGTGACGGCACATTAAATGTAGGGTTTTACAAATTTAGCCCTGAACTAAAAACCACCATCAACATCCCCTGCTTAGCACGTAACAGTGGCATTGTTGCGGGGTAAGCATGATATGGTGACAGAAAAGGATAAAAAATCGAAAGGGCAAGACATGAGAAGATTACCAGGAAAATTCGATTGACCTTTGGCCAAGAGGCATGAGCGATATGCAATCTTTGTCTTTGGCGTATTGCCTTGGCCACGGAGTACTGGTGCCATGTATTGTTTGTGCAACGAGCCTTGAATACAAAGATGACTGTTGAGGTGGTGGAGCCGTCAAAACTATAATGTATTGAGGCAGTATGCATGACAACATAGTAGTGAGTGTTGAGGAATTTGTACGTCTCAACACTAAAAGGAGAGAAGTGTTGAGGCATTTTTCCTGGCAACACAGTGATGAGTGTTGAGGAATTTGAACATCCCAACACTAAGAGGAAAAATGTGTTGAGGCAATTTTCCTGGCAACACAGTAGTGAGTGTTGAGGAATTTGAACGTCTCAACACTAAGAGAAAAGGATGTGCTGATGTCGGGCAATACAGTGGTGAGTTTTGAGGAATTTGCACATCTCAACACTAAGAGAAAAGGATATGTTGATGCCTGGCAACACAGTGGTGAGTGTTGAGGAATTTGCACGTCTCAACACTAAGAGAAAAGGATGTGTTGATGCCCGGCAACACAGTGATGAGTGTGGAGGAATTTGAACGTCTCAACACTAAGAGAAAAGGATATGTTGATGCTCGGCAACACAGTGGTGAGTGTTGAGGAATTTGTACGTCTCAACACTAAGAGAAAAGGATGTGTTGATGCCCGGTAACACATTGGTGAGTGTTGACGAATTTGCACGTCTCAACACTAAGAGAAAATGATGTGTTGATGCCTGGCAACACAGTGGTGAGTGTTGAGGAATTCGTACGTCTCATCACTAAGAGAAAAGGATGTGTTGAGGAAGCATGCCTAGCAACACAGTGGTGAGTGTTGAGGAATTTTCACGTCTCAACACTAAGAGAAAAGGATGTGTTGATGCCCGGCAACACAACGGTGAGTGTTGAGGAATTTGCACGTCTCAATACTAAAAGAAATGGACGTGTTGATGCCCGTCAACACAGTGGTGAGTGTTGAGGAATTTGTACGTCTCAACACTAAGAGAAAATGACGTGTTGATGCCCGTCAACACAGTGGTGAGTGTTGAGGAATTTGTACGTCTCAACACTAAGATAAAAGGATGTGTTGATGCCTGGCAACTCAGTGGTGAGTGTTGAGGAATTTGTATATCTCAACACTAAGAGAAAGGATGTGTTGATGCCTAGAAACACAGTGGTGAGTGTTGAGGAATTTGCACGTCTCAACACTAAGAGAAAAGGATGTGTTGATGACCGGCAACACATTGATGAGTGTGTTGATGCCCGGCAACACAGTGGTGAGTGTTGAGGAATTCGTACGTCTCAACACTAAGAGAAAAGGATGTGTTGATGCTCGGCAACACAGTGGTGAGTGTTGAGGAATTTGTACGTATCAACACTAAGAGAAAAGGATGTGTTGATGCCCGGAAACACAGTGGTGAGTGTTGAGGAATTTGCACGTCTCAACACTAAGAGAAAAGGATGTGTTGATGCCCGACAACACAGTGGTGAGTGTTGAGGAATTTGTACGTCTCAACATGATGCGTGTCGTAGGTGCAATCAAATTAATATTTTATTTCCACTCAATTAAAAATAATATAATGGAAGTCAAGTTCGTTCCCACGAGGAGCAAGAGATTCTAGTTGTAAAAATTGTCACGAAAGGGGGGTGTAAAAAGCAAAAGAAAATAAACAAAGCAATTAAAAGATAAAGTTGAAAGCAATAAGAGAGACAAGACCAAGGAATCCTTCTTCGTTTAAACAATGAATCAAGTTATGTTCTTTTCTACTTCCAAAACCAACAAAGAAAAGCAAGAACAACTATTCTTCCCTGAATTTTTAGTTCAATAAATTTCCTTACCACCAACAAAGCAATGCTTGCTCCCCAAAGAATTCCGTCCCTGCAGCTCTTAGTTACCACCATTCACAGATTCCATGGAAGCAAACTTAATCAACAAAGAAGAGCTCGATTTCTCTATCTCGGATTCAAACCAAACCCATTTATCAATTCTTTCGAAACCCATTACAGCAACATCGAGTCTTGTTCTAGAGAAATTCGAACCCTAACATTCTTTATCTGCTTCACAACTCACAAGCAGAATTTCACCACCAACCCATATGTAATATCATCTCAAACCTTTATCAAATCGATCCACAAACCCAATCTCAGAACCAATCTCCGATTCATTCAACAACGACACTTTATCATCGAACCCATCTTCGATTTTTCTTCAAATCTCACTTCAATTGTTAATGGCAGCGAAACCTAATTCCAATCAATAGCAGTTTTTGGACTCAGTATCATCTTACACAATTGCTTATCGATCTGATTGCAACTTCTATTTCAAATCCAAGAGCAGAATCATCTCACAATCTTACTTCATCCCTGTATTTTACTCGATTTCAGACTCAATCTCAGAACACAAAAGAAGAAAGAGAAGAGTAGAAGTGATAGGTGTAGAATACACCTAATTTACTATCTAGTAGTTTATGCTTTCTTTTGCTATCAAAAGTAACATCTTGTTAAGAGCACCATCCGGGGTGGCTCTTATTTGGGGTGCAACTAGTTGTCCCATTTAAGGCTTTAGCTAGGTCGAAGAAATCATTTCTTCTTCTTCCTCAATCATTCTACATCTGGGAAATGGTCTGTAATAAATTCGATTGAAACCAAGAACAGATTGGAAAATTGATGAATCTGTGGTAGTGGATCGAGTTAGTTGCCAACGTGACTGAAATAGAAGAATGAAGAAAGGGTTAATGTGTATGAAGTGAGCTGTGAGGTGATTGAGATTTGAAGACCCTGATGTTGTTGATTGTTGAATAATGAGATGGGGTGCGGGAATGGATCGATGTTGATGAAGTCGAAACGGAGATGGGGATTGAATCGGATGAATTAATGGGTATGTGTTGGTAGTGGAAATTGAACTGAAAATCGATGATTCCAGATCGAAGAAGATGATGAAAGTTGTCGTCGGTCTCAGAGGTGGTGAGATGGGTGTTGAGTGCAGATGAAGAGATGCAATGGAGGAGAAAGAGAATGGGTTCGATTTGATCATGGGATTGATCTTTGTTGGTCGCCGTAATCCGTTCAAGCACGGTGATGGTTAGCTGATTTCGTAAGGCGGTTCATAAGCGAGAGAGCGGAATTGAGAAGAGGGTTTCTACGAGACGAACAAAGAGGAAGATACGGTGGTATTAGTGGTCTGGTGAAGAGTGAAAGAATGGGGATGTGAAGTTTGCAGATGGATTGAAATCGATCCGTTGTTGAAATCGAGAGTGAGTTGAGTTACAGGCGAGTGTTGGTGGTCCGAGATGGATGCGTGGTTTGTGTATAAGTTCGTTGATGTTGCGGGGAAGAATGGAAGAACGAGCTTCAATAGATGTATGTTAGGGATTGTGAATGAGACAGGGAATTGAGCTGAAAATGGCTGAAATTATGGCCGGAAGTCCTGTAATTGAACGTAACTCGCCAAATTTCCCCTTTTGCGAGTCAAACGGTGCACGGTGATGACCGATCCAGAACGAGTTCAAGAGCCGATCCGACCAATGAAATCAGCCTGGGATTAGACCAAAGAAGCGGTGACTAGAAGCGACTTTCCTCCCCTTGACCTCGATTGACTAACAGGTGACTAACGGAGGATCGACGGAATATTCCGTCGAATATTCTCTTGACGGAGAAATTTCAAAGCGGCCGGCGGTGAGGTTTTCCGGTCGGATTCCGCCACAATCCCGATTTTCCGGCGAGCTAAAAATTGAATTTTCTATGGACTTCTCTCATGGGTGTGAAGACTTGGGCTAGGAATTGGATGGAGAATTGGACTCAAATTTGTAAAGAGAAGGTGGAAGAGTTGAGAAAAGCTTGGATTTGGAAATTGAATTGCAAAAGGAAAAGGATTCTACTCCTTAGAAGATTTGGAGAATATTGAAGCCTATAAATAAAGAAGTTTTCTACAACTTCTAAACATCTCTATACATCTTTTACACATCTCTACACACACAATTCTTTTCTTTTCTTATTTTCTTTGTGTGAACTCTTTAACATGAGTAGTTAATTTTATTGATTGAGGATGAATTCCTAGTTCTTAATATGATTTGAGTTTTTGTTTTCAATTCTATCTTGAGATTTTTCACATGATTATCGTTTGTTTTTACTAATAGGAGTGATCTTAAAGACATTCATGATTGATTGATAGATTGTTTGGAGTGCACGCTAAATTGATTTGTTAATTGATCTATATCTAGTATAAGTTAGGGAATACGTAATCGTTTCGACACTTTACACAAGTAGAAAACACGAGACCTTGCGGAGGGATTCCGTGGAGCAATTGTGTGTAGAAACAACGCTAGAAAGTGGACCAAGCGAACCGAGTTTAACTACTAGTACTAAACCTAAATTCATAAATCTTAATGCATTCTCGGGGAATTACATCTTGTAAGCGGACCTCAAGGTGGTTCTTTTGAATAGAATCGATAACTAAGCGGACTGTTACTCGGTGAAATTAGGGATTTTGGGGCTAGCTAAGCGGACCTGCTATCCTACGGTTGGTGATAATCTGTGACTAATAACAAGTAGAAAAGAACATAACTTGATTCATTGTTTCGTAACGAAGAAGGATTCCTTGATCTTGTCTCTCTTATTGCTTTCAACTTTATCTTTTAATTGTTTTGTTTATTTTCTTTTGCTTTTACACCCCTTTTGTGACAATTTTTACAACTAGAATCTCTTGCTCCTCGTGGGATCGACCTTGACTGCCCTATATTACTTGTTAATTAGGTAGTAAAGTATTAATTAATTTGATTGCACCTACGACACGCATCAAATTTTGGCGCCGATGTCTTGGGAGCAAGCGGATGATTTTAGTTGTTTTTATTTTTCTTTTTGCTTTATTCTTGCTTTGTTGGATTCTATTAAAGTATCTAACTTGGTTTTGAATCTTATTTCAGTCTTAGGTTTTCAATGTACGGTGGACAAGAGCAAGCATATTACAACAATCAATACGGTTTTCAACCTCAACATTATGACAACTTCCAACCATCCTTAGGATATAATCAAAACCAACCTTTTGGCTATGATCAAATTCCTACAGAACCTTATGGATATTCTCATACATATCAACAACCTTATGACGGGTATGTAAGTGGACAATCACAGGGATGGAAGGATAGTTTTGTTTATGATCGTAAATTCTCTAGTTTTGCGAGATAAGATGTTGGTCATGATTGGGGATCTTCAACAAAAGATGCAAGAATCACATCGAGAAATTCAAAGGAATTCGGAGAAAATATACGAACAAATTAATCAACCTTTAGAGACTTTTGATGACGCTAGTGTAGATTACTCGAGCCTTGATCTTAATAATGATCAATCACCTATTCAAAAGGACGAGCTTGAGGAAGATGCATTTATTGCTTGGCAAAAATTTCTTAGGGAAAGATGGGAGTCCGCGGAAGTGTATGAATGTTCCGACAATGAGGAAGTTATTCCAACTCCGGATCATAATAACGATCCTTCACCTATTCCAAAGGAGGAGATTGGGTGTGACTTACCTATTGTTATAAACGGTGTAACACCCGCACATGAAGATTTTACAATCTATACCGATGAGAATCACTTTAGTGAATGGCCCGATTCGATGATGAGAATGTTGAAGAGATGATGCTAGAGGATGAAACCACATTCATTGATTTTGTGGAAGACCCAATTGAACTTGCTAATGATTATGATGATGCCGAGACTTTGGTTAAGGTAGAAAACGACGAAGAATGGTTGCAAGGTTTAATAGAGGACCACAATGAACAAGAGGTAAGTAATTCACTTGAATTTTTTAAGGATGAAGAGGATTCTATAATACAAGAGATTGTGCAAGGTTTGTCTAACCCTTTGCCTAGTGATTCTTCTCCTTTACCTCTTATTGGTTTGAATGTATGTGCTTCAAAGTATTTTTGGATGATTTTGTTTCTAGATATCCACCATTGGAAACACTTGATGCTAACACTATGCAGTTTGCCAAGAGGAATACATGGAAGTTCCAAAATTCTATGTTATTTATACACTTCCGAGTGTGGACGAGAATAAGTGTAGGGGAAATTTCTATCGAGCGATAATTTCACTATTGTTTTCTTGTGCTAATATTTGTATGGAGTTATTATTTTCAAAACAGGTATTATGGGTGGATCCTCAAATTTTCCGATTGTTAGTATATGGGGAATGAATCTTACAAGAGCCAAGTCGGGCCGTCGACTTTAAAACAAGCGCTTAATGGGAGGCAACCCATCGGTTTTGTATTTCTTATCTTTTGCTTTTTGTTATTTCTTTTCTTGTTTCTTATCATGTTAAAATTTCCCACCTTGACTTTACTAGGAGGATTCAATTACATTGAGGACAATGTAAGGTTTAAGTGTGGGGGAGTGGTTAAGCATGTTTTTAAAACAAAAATTACAAAAAAATTAAAAAATTTTGAAAAATAAAAAAAAAAAGTTTTACATAAAAATTCCAACTTTTAAAGATTTTAGAGTCACTAGCATACTTCTAGGTATGTTTACATAGAGATTTTGACCGACATAATTGAACTTGGAAATGTTAGAGAACTACATTCGGATTTCTTGTTTGTTTGAGTGTTAAATAATGGATTTAATCATAGGTGATGCGAATTTGGTAATGAGGAGAAATGCGTTATTAGAGTTGTTGATCAATCATTAGTGGAGACTACCCGTTTTCATATCATGAGAGGCACCGACCAGAATTTTCCATCTACTAAAGAGCTTTCTTTTGAATGTGTTGACGTTAATTCGGGTAGAATGGTGAGCTACCCAACCTCCCACCAATAGAAGCACTACTCTTTGATCTCTTGAGTGCTAATTTTGTCAATCATGAGGGTGACGTCCATGGATGAAAGCTTCCTTCTTGTACTTCGATTTGCAGTTAGCACCATTCTCTCTCGACAACAACGGATCCATAGAAACACTCTCGTCATCAACAAGGAGCGACATCAAAATCTACAAGGAAAGTTGGAAAAGTTTAAGGTTTACAAGCAACGGAATGAGAAAAAGAGCAAATTTCAAATATAAGTAAAGCAACATACAAAAAGCGGATTTTACATATATGTTGAAGACTTACACTACAATGAGGTAATTTTATATTCAAGTATGAAGACTTATTCATGAAAGCGAAGAAAATTAAAAGGTGAGAATTTTTGAAGTTTATGATTTCAAGACGATACAAGTTGTGAAGAGCGGTAAAATACTTCTCCCACGGTCATGGTTGTATTAATTTCTCTTGTTTTGATTAAAAAAAAATTGAAAAAAAAAAAAAAAAAAAAAAAAAAAAAAAAAACAAGAGAAATATTTGTTCTTATTGAATGATATTGGGGAAGAAAAATTTATAAGAAAGTTTCAAGCGACAAGGATTTTAAGGTAAAAAGAGTTACAAATTGTTAAGAATTTATGAAATTCAAAGGTTTATCATCAATAGTTGAAACCGAAGACGAAGACCAAGAAGAAAGACGAGGAGCGGAAGACGTTTCTATTGGATACCGTGAGAGTGGTGTTATCATAATTGGCGATCGGATGTGAAGGTAAGTAAGTAATCTCATCCTCGATAATATGGTTGATTTCCTTTCTTAGAGATCGTTAGAAAAATGGTTTTTCAAAATATTAAAAGATGTGGGTTTTTAAAAATATTTCGGAAGTTGTCCTTCCCACCATTCAACGTGTTGCAGGATTTCTATCTTCATTCCTACCTGCACACATGTGAGAACCATAAAAAAGCTGTCTTTTTGAGTGCAATTATCATAAAATCTTATTTGGTGAGGCAGAAGTCGAGGCGAAATGCTTATTGATCGTTTCTCAAACACGCGTTCTCTCATTATGGTGTGGTTATTTCTCACTCAACATTTAAGAATGAGAATATGTTCTTTAGTATTTCTAACTTCTTATTACTAGAATGCAGAAACTTTATGTCCTCATAGCTTTTTGGATGCTTGGGATGCTTGAACGCTTTGAAGTTGTGAGTTTTTAGTTTGATTTGCTCGAGGACTAGCAAAGTCTAAGTGTGGGGGAATTTGATAGGTGTAGAATACACCTAATTTACTATCTAGTAGTTTATGCTTTCTTTGCTATTTTTCTTGTAAATTATGTATTTTACGCTTGTTTTGAGTTTTATAGCTACTTTGGAGTCGCACGGAGAAAAGAAGAAGAAAGCACCCAATTTGAGCCAAAAGGGCAAAAAGGTCATTCATTGTACAGGCGATTGATATATGGAGCCCAGTTGAGGTTAAGGGGCATCTCTATTTTGAGGATTATTAAAGACAGACTAGTTGTGGTTAAGGGGCCGCCAACCGGCTAGCCCTTATCAAAAGTAACATCTTGTTAAGAGCACCATCTCGGGGTGGCTCTTATTTGGGGTGCAACTAGTTGTCCCATTTTAAGGCTTGAGCTAGGTCGAAGAAATCATTTCTTCTTCTTCCTCAATCATTCTACATCTGGGAAACACTTCAATTGTTAATAAATTCGATTGAAACCAAGAAGATTGGAAAATTGATGAATCTGGTGGTAGTGGATCGAAGTTAGTTGCCAACGTGATTGAAATAGAAGAATGAAGAAAGGGTTAATGTGTATGAAGTGAGTGTGAGGTGATTGAGATTTGAAGACCCCGATGCTGTTGATTGTTGAATAATGAGATGGGGTGGGGAATGGATCGATGTTGATGGAAGAAACGGAGATGGGGATTGAATCGGATGAATTAATGGGTATGTGTTGGTAGTGGAAATTGAACTGAAAATCGATGATTCCAGATCGAAGAAGATGATGAAAGTTGTCGTCGGTCTCAGAGGTGGTGAGATGGGTGTTGAGTGCAGATGAAGAGATGCAATGGAGGAGAAAGAGAATGGGTTCGATTTGATCATGGGATTGATGCTGTTGGTCGCCGTAATCGGTTCAAGCACGGTGATGGTTAGGCGATTTGTAAGGCGTTCATAAGCGAGAGAGAGAAGTGAGAAGAGGGTTTCCGAGACGAACAAAGAGGAAGATACAGTGGTATTAGTGGTCTCCCGTGAAGAGTGAAAGAATGGGGATGTGAAGTCGCAACTGGATTGAAATCGATGTCGTTGTTGAAATGAGAGTGAGTTGAGTTCTGATACATGTTGGTGGTCCGAGATGGATGCGGGGTTTGTGTATAAGTTATGTTGATGTTGCGGGGAAGAATGGAAGAACGAGCTTCAATAGATGTATGTTAGGGATTGTGAATGAGACAGAATGGAGCTGAAAATGGCACGAAATTATGGTCGGGAAGTCCCAGAATTGGAAGTAACTCGGCCAAATTTCCCCTCCGGCGAGTCAAATCGACCGGTGATGACCGATCCGTAACGAGTTCAAGAGCCGATCCGACCAGTAATTAGCCTGATTAGACCAAGAAGGTAAGTGACTAGAAGTCGACTTTCCTCCCCTTGACCACGATTGACTAACAGGTGACTAACGGAGGATCTGACGGAATATTCCGTCGAATATTCTCTTGACGGAGAAATTTCCAAAGCGACCGGCGGTGAGGTTTTCCGGTCGGATTCCGGCCACAATCCCATTTTCCCGAGCTAAAAATTCCTTAGAATTTTCTATGGACTTCTCTCATGGGTGTGAAGACTTGGGCTAGGAATTGGATGGAGAATTGGACTCAAATTTGTAAAGAGAAGGTGGAAGAGTTGAGAAAAGCTTGGATTTGGAAATTGAATTGCAAAAGGAAAAGGATTCTACTCCTTAGAAGATTTGGAGAATATTGAAGCCTATAAATAGAGAAGTTTTCTACAACTTCTAAACATCTCTATACATCTTTTACACATCTCTACACACACAATTCTTTTCTTTTCTTATTTTCTTTGTGTGAACTCTTTAACATGAGTAGTTAATTTTATTGATTGAGGATGAATTCTAGTTCTTAATATGATTTGAGTTTTTGTTTTCAATTCTATCTTGAGATTTTTCACATGATTATCGTTTGTTTTTACTAATAGGAGTGATCTTAAAGACATTCATGATTGATTGATAGATTGTTTGGAGTGCACGCTAAATTGATTTGTTAATTGATCTATATCTAGTATAAGTTAGGGAATACGTAATCGTTCTCGACACTTTACACAAGTAGAAAACACGAGACCTTGCGGAGGGATTCCGTGGAGCAATTGTGTGTAGAAACAACGCTAGAAAGTGGACCAAGCTTAACCGAGTTTAACTACTAGTACTAAACCTAAATTCATAAATCTTAATGCATTCTGGGAATTACATCTTGTAAGCGGACCTCAAGGTGGTTCTTTTGAATAGAATCGATAACTAAGCGGACATTACTCGGTGAAATTAGGATTTTGGGGCTAGCTAAGCGGACCTGCTATCCTACGGTTGGTGATAATCTGTGACTAATAACAAGTAGAAAAGAACATAACTTGATTTATTGTTTTAACGAAGAAGGATTCCTTGATCTTGTCTCTCTTATTGCTTTCAACTTTATCTTTTAATTGTTTTGTTTATTTTCTTTTGCTTTTTACACCCCCCTTTTGTGACAATTTTTACAACTAGAATCTCTTGCTCCTCGTGGGATCGACCTTGACTGCCCTATATTACTTGTTAATTAGGTAGTAAAGTATTAATTAATTTGATTGCACCTACGACACGCATCAAGAAGATAATCTCGACTGAATTTAGGTTATAAGTCTTGGGTCGGATATTTGCACCCAAGCTGGTGTGGCCACCCAATAGTATCCCCTTAACCTTGGATGGTCTGTGTTTAGTACTCCTCCAGAGAATTGCCCCTTGACTATTATCGGGCTCCATAAAGTGTTCACCCATGAAATGACAATTTTGCCCTTTTGCTCAAATTGGGTGATTTCTTCTTCTTTTCCTCCGTGCGACTCCAAAGTAGCTATAAAACTCAAAACAAGCGTAAAATACATAATTTGCAAGAAAAATAGCGAAGAAAGCATAAACAATAGATAGTAAATAGGATGTATTCTACACCCTATCAAATTCCCCCACACTTAGACTTTGCTAGTCCTCGAGCAAATCAAGCTAAAAACTCACAACTTCAAAACGTTCAAGCGTCACAAGCATCCAAAAAGTTATGAGGACATAGGGTTTCTGCATGCTAGTAATAAGAAGTTAGAAATACTAAAGAACATATTCTCATTCTTAAATGTTGAGTGAGAAATAACCACACCATAATGAGAGAACGCGTGTTTGAGAAACGATCAATAAGCATTTCGCCTCGACTTCTGCCTCACCAAAAAGGATTTTATGATAATTGCACTCAAAAAGACAGCTTTTTTATGGTTCTCACATGTGTGCAGGTAGGAATGAAGAGAGAAATCCTGCGACACGTTGAATAGTGGGAAGGATAACTTAGAAATATTTTTAAAAACCCACATCTTTTAATATTTTGAAAAACCATTTTTCCGACGATCTCTAAGAAAGGAAATCAACCATTTATTATTGAGGATGAGATTACTTACTCACCTTCACATCCGATCGCCAATTATGATAACACCACTCTCACGGCATCCAATAGAAACGTCTTCCGCTCCTCGTCTTTATCTTCTTGGTCTTCGTCTTCGGTTTCAACTATTGATGATAAACTCTCGAATTTCATAAATCCTTGAAAATTTGTAACCTTTACCTTAAATCCTTGTCGCTTGAAACTTCCTTATAGATTTTCCTTCCCCACGGCTCATTAAATAAAAATAAATATTTCTCTTGTTTTATTTTTTTTTAATCTTTTTTTATTTTTTTTTTATTTTTTTTTATTTTTTTTTATTTTTTATTTTTTTTTTGAAACAAGAGAAATAAAATACAAAAAAAATAAACCATAGCCGTGGGAGAAGTATTTTACCGCTTGATTCTTCACAACTTGTATCGTCTTGAAATCATAAACTTCAAAAATTCTCACCTTTTAATTTTCTTCGCTTTCATGAATAAGTCTTCATACTTGAATATAAAATCACCTCATTGTAGTGTAAGTCTTCAACATATATGTAAAAATCTGCCCTTTGTATGTTGCTTTACTTATATTTGAAATTTGCTCTTTTTCTCATTCCGTTGCTTATAAACCTTAAACTTTTCCAACTTTCCTTGTAGATTTTGATGTCGCTCCTTGTTGATGATGATGGTGTTTCTATGGATCCGTTGTTGTCGAGAGAGAGAATGGTGCTAACTGCAAATCGAACTACAAGAAGGAAGCTTTCATCCATGGACGTCACCCTTATGATTGACAAAATTAGCACTCAAGAGATCAAAGAGTAGTGCTTCTATTGGTGGGAGGTTGGGTAGCTCACCATTCTACCCGGAATTAACGTACGGTGACACACACTCAAAAGAAAGCTCTTTAGTAGATGGAAAATTTCTGGTTGGTGCCTCACATGATATGAATACGGGTAGTCTCCACTAATGATTGATCAACAACTCTAGTAACGCATTTCTCCCTGCACCAAATTCGCATCACCGGCATGATTAAATCCATTATTTAACACTCTAACAAACAAGAAATCCGAATGTAGTTCTCTAACATTTCCAAGTTCAATTATGTCGGTCAAAATCTCTATGTAAACATACCTAGAAATATGCTAGTGACTCTAAAATCTTTAAAAGTTGGAGTTTTTATGTAAAACTTTTTTTTTTTTTTTCAAATTTTTTTAATTTTTTTGTAATTTTTGTTTAAATACATGCTTAACCACTCCCCCACACTTAAACCTTACATTGTCCTCAATGTAATTGAATCCTCCTAGTAAAGTCAAGGTGGGAAATTTTAACATGATAAGAAACAAGAAAAAGAAATAACAAAAAGCAAAAAGAATAAGAAATACAAAACCTATGGGTTGCCTCCCATTAAGCGCTTGTTTTAAAGTCGACGGCCCGACTTAGCTCTTGCGGCACATTACTCCTCCAGAGGGAGTGCATCTCCAAATGAAAGTTCATCAAAATTCACATAAGCGATGTTCTCATAGTATGGCTTCAATCTATGGCCGTTGACTTTGGAAACCGAGTTGTCTCTAAGACTAGTAATTTCAACTGCACCATGAGGAAAAACATTAGTAACAACATATGGTCCAATCCAACGGGACCTTAACTTTCCAGGAAATAGTTTAAGGCGAGAATGATATAAAAGGACTTTTTGTCCCACGATAAAGCTTTTACGAGAAATCATCTTGTCATGAAAAAGCTTGGTCTTTTCCTTGTAAATACGGCACTCGTAAGCATCATTACGTATCTCCTCTAACTCATTTAGTTGTAACTTCCTTTGTTTCCCCGCTTCATCATACTCCATGTTGAATTTCTTTATCGCCCAATAAGCCTTATGTTCAAGTTCAACCGGAAGATGACAAGCCTTACCATAAACCAACCTATATGGAGACATACCAATCGGTGTCTTATACGCCGTTCTATACGCCCAAAGTGCATCATTGAGCTTAAAGCTCCAATCTTTCCTTGTGGTATTCACCGTTTTCTCAAGAATGGACTTGATCTCACGATTTGAGATTTCCGCTTGTCCACTAGTTTGTGGATGATAAGGCGTACCAATTTTGTGTGTTATGTTGTACTTCTTGAGGAGAGCGTGGAAAGCCTTCTTGAAATGTGAGCCTCCATCGCTTATCACCACTCTTGGTGTTCCATGCCTATTGAATATGTTTTCCCTTACAAAATCACAAACAACTTGAGAGTCATTAGTTTTGGTGGCTCTAGCTTCCACCCATTTCAAAACATAATCTACGGCAAGAAGTATATAAAAGTTTCCATTCGAATTGACAAAAGGGCCCATAAAATCAATACCCCACACATCAAAAATCTCAACGGCGAGAATTGGTGTGAGTGGCATTTGATTTCGAGCACCTAGATTGCCCGTTCGTTGACATCTATCACACGATTTACAAAAAATATATGAATCTTCAAACAAGGTGGGCCAATAAAATCCACTCTCGAGAACTTTAAGAGCGGTACGTTTAGAACCAAAGTGGCCACCACAAGCAAAAGTGTGGCAAAAGGAGAGAATGGATTGAAATTCGGAATTAGGCACGCACCTTCGCATTATTTGATCAACGCCATATTTCCATAAGTATGGTTCATCCCACACATATTGCTTAGCTACCTTCTTAAGTTTCATCTTTTGGAAATTAGACATTGTACTAGGTACTTTCCTTGTCACCAAGTAATTCACTATATCCGCATACCAAGGTGTTGATTCTTCCATGGAGAAAAGTTGTTAGTCAGTAAGCGGTCATGTAATGGAAGTTCCTCTTGAGACATAACAAGTCTACTAAGATGATCCGCAACGGTATTCTCCACACCCCTCTTATCACGAATTTCTATGTCGAACTCTTGTAACAATAGGATCCACCGGATTAATCTTGGCTTAGCTTCTTTCTTCTTTATTAAGTGTCTTAGTGCGGCATGATCGGAATACACAATAACCTTTGTACCCACCAAGTATGATCTAAATTTTTCCAACGCAAAAACTATAGCCAATAACTCCTTTTCCGTGGTAGAATAATTGATTTGTGCATCATTAAGGGTCCTAGATGCATAATAGATAACATGGGACAACTTGTCCACTCTTTGACCCAAAACGGCTCCAACCGCATAATCACTAGCATCACACATTAATTCAAATGGAAAATTCCAATCCGGTGATTTGATAATTGGCGCACTTGTCAACATTTACTTCAATTTGTCAAAAGCATCCTCGCATTCCTTGTTGAAGTCAAAAGGCACCTCCTTTTGTAATAACCTGCACATCGGCATGGAGATTTTGGAGAAATCCTTGATAAACCGCCTATAGAAACCTGCATGGCCAAGAAAAGAACGAATTTCCCTCACCGAAGTGGGATATTGTAAGTTTCTTATTAAATCTATCTTTGACTTGTCCACTTCGAGCCCTCGAGAGGACACAATGTGACCAAGTACTATGCCGTGGTTTACCATAAAGTGACATTTCTCCCAATTAAGGACAAGGTTTGTGTCTATGCATCGTTTAAGAACTAGTTCAAGGTTGTTTAAACAACCATCAAAAGAATTGCCATAAACACTAAAGTCATCCATAAATACCTCGATGATGCGCTCCACATAATCCGAGAATATACTTACCATGCATCTTTGAAAAGTAGCCGGCGCATTGCAAAGACCAAACGGCATCCGTCTATATGCAAACGTTCCAAACGGACAAGTGAAAGTGGTCTTCTTGGTCCTCCGGTGCAATAACAATTTGGTTGTATCCCGAATAACCATCCAAGAAGCAATAATAAGAATGCCCCGCTAACCGCTCCAACATTTGATCAATGAAAGGTAAAGGAAAGTGATCCTTTCGGGTTGCGGAATTAAGCTTTCTATAGTCAATGCACACTCTCCAACCGGTTTGAACTCTTGTAGGAACAAGTTCATCGTCTTGATTTCGAACAACCGTGACTCCGGATTTCTTTGGTACCACTTGTACCGGACTAACCCACTTGCTATCGGAAATTGGGTAGATTACCCCCACACTTAGCAATTTGAGTATCTCTTTCTTCACAACCTCCATCATGGGAGGATTAAGCCTACGTTGAGCATCACGTACCGGCTTCACGTTCTCTTCCATTAGAATCCTATGCATGCACATGGATGGACTAATGCCTTTGATGTCCGCAATTGTCCACCCAATAGCCGTTTTGTGCTCTTTCAAGACTCTAAGCAAACGGTCTTCTTGTACCGGTGTGAGGTTCTTTGCAATAATCACCGGAAGCTCATCTCCATCTCCCAAGAAAGCATACTTCAAATGATCCGGAAGTGGCTTCAATTCTAGCTTGGGCGCCTTCACAATAGATGGTACAAGTATTTCATCATTCACGGGTAAAGAAATATATGAAACATTACCCTTTTTAGCTTCTTGCAATGTCGCCAAAGCACCACACATCTCCACCAATTCCTTGGAGATTTCAACATCCAAGTTAGACAAGCCATGGACGTCCAATTCAATGCTCTTTTGCAACACCACATCAAGTTCATCCTCTTGGTTCAATTCCACCATTTGTTGCGCTAATGAATCAACCACATCAATGGAGTAAACGGAATGCACATCACTTGGGTAGCGCATGGCTTCAAATATATTAAAGTGTATTATCTCTTTGTCGAATTCCATAGTGAGTGTACCCTTATCAACATCAATCTTCGTCTTTGCGGTCTTCATAAATGGCCTCCCAAGAAGTAAAGAAGTAGATGATCGGTTCTCATTGTTGTCCATATCCACCACGAAGAAGTCCACCGGAAAAATAAGCTCATTTACTTGCACTAGCACGTCTTCTACAAGCCCCTTAGGATATATGTTAGACTTGTTTGCCAATTGGATAATAACTCTTGTCTCTTTCAAAGGTCCAAGATTCAAGGAGTCATATATTTCGGCCGACATCACACTAATGGAAGCTCCCAAATCAAGTAAAGCATGTTCAAACCTTTGCTTACCAATAGTAATTGGCACCGTGAAACCACCGGGATCCGTGCACTTTGTAGGCATCTTCTTCAATAGCATAGCCGACGCACTCTCGCCAACTTTAGTAATTTCATTATCAAGCAACCTATCCTTCTCGATGCATAATTCCTTCATGAACTTGGCATACCTTGGAATTGTCTTGATAGCCTCAATGAATGGGATGTTGATTTCAATCTTCTTGAAGATATCCATAAGTGCCTTGTCTTGAGCTTCTTTCTTGGATTTAGCAAAACGACTAGGAAAAGGAGGTGGAGTAGTGAAAGTAGGAACCGGTTCCTTGGATTGGTCGTTTGGTGTGGAGTTCTCCTTTGGTGCGGTTTCCTCCTTATCTTTGACTACCTCTTCAATAGCTTCTTCATGACGACTTGGACCATCCACTTGTCTTCCACTTCTTAAAGTAACCGCATTAACATTCTCTCTTGGATTCACAAATGGTTGTGAAGGAAGTTTTGTGGATGCTTGAGATTTTAATAGGTTCACATCGGTCGCCAATTGTCCCATTTGAGTTTGTAAATCCTTGATGGCCGAATCGGTCTTTTGTTGGCTTTGTTGGAACATAGAAGTAAGACCTTGCACACCTTGCATTAATGCATTGAGCTTGTCATCATTCAAAGAATCACGCTCCTTGACTTGTTGTGGTTGGAATTGTTGAGAACCACCTTGTTGTTGAGGTTGAAAGCGTGATTGTTGAAAACCACCTTGTTGCGCATATGGATTAGGAGCTGCCGCTTGCTTGTTTGCATAACTAAAGTTAGGATGATCCTTCCACCCGGGATTATAGGTATTGGAGTATGGATCGTACCTTGGCCTTTGATTTGGATATAAAGCATTCACTTGTTCGGTCTCATCATCCGGAATAATTACCGCGGCCATCCTTTGCATCATTATCTCCATGTTACTCATCCTTTGATCAAGATGTGATGATGAATCACTAACTTCATGCACTCGCCTAACCATTGGTTCATCCCTTGTGTAGAATTGTTGCGAGTTTGCCGCCATACTTTCAATCAACTCTCTAGCTTCGGTCAAAGTCTTGTTCATTAGTGCACCACCACCCGCGGCGTCAAGAAGAGACCTATCACTTGGGTGGAGAGCTTCATAGAAGTATTGGAGTATCATAACGTCACTAAATTGATGGTGTGGACAGCTTGCCACCAACCTCTTGTATCGCTCCCAACATTCATACAATGATTCTCCCACTTGTTGTTTCAATCCACAAATCTCCTTGCGAATTTGAGTAGCTTTGGATGCGGGAAAATATCTCTCGAGGAAAAGTTTCTTCATCCCATTCCATGTTGTGATACTTCCGGAAGGCAAATAATATAACCATTCCTTAGCATTGCCCGCCAAAGAAAACGGGAAAGCTTTCAACATTGCTCCATCCGCATTAGTCTCCGGTGGAAGCATAGCCATAACTATGGTATAGAAGTCCATAAGATGTTTGTTTGGGTCCTCATTCACCATGCCATGGAACTTTGGTAACTCTCTAATCAACCCGGCTTGATCTCAAAGGTTGAGTTAGTTTGGATACACCATTGTTGTGTATCAAGCTTGTGAGAAGCTAGGTCCTTTAGTGTACGTTCAGCCATTGTTTCTTCCTCTTTGTCCGAATCACTTGATGAAGAAGGAGGAAGTGGAGTGTTAATCGCACGAATGAAATCCTTTAGTTGAGTGCCGGATCGAAGACGTATCGGACTCGGTCTGCCCTCTTTAAGCATTCACCAAAGGTATAACACCTGAAACAAGATTCTCAAAAACTAAGTTAGATACGGTAAAGAATCTAACAAAGCAAGAATAAAGCAAAAATAAAAATAAAAACAACTGAAAATCGCCCGTTGCTCCCCGGCAGCGGCGCCAAAATTTGATGCGTGTCGTAGGTGCAATCAAATTAATATTTTATTTCCACTCAATTAAAAATAATATAATGGAAGTCAAGTTCGTTCCCACGAGGAGCAAGAGATTCTAGTTGTAAAAATTGTCACGAAAGGGGGTGTAAAAAGCAAAAGAAAATAAACAAAGCAATTAAAAGATAAAGTTGAAAGCAATAAGAGAGACAAGACCAAGGAATCCTTCTTCGTTACGAAACAATGAATCAAGTTATGTTCTTTTCTACTTCCAAAACCAACAGCAGCAGCAACAGCTATTCTTCCCTGAATTTCAGTTCAATAAATTTCCTTACCACCAACAACAGCTGCTCCCCCATCAATTCCGTCCTGCAGCTCTTAGTTACCACCATTCACAGATTCCATGGCAGCAAACTTAATCAACAGCAAGAGCTCGATTTCTCTATCTCGGATTCAAACCAAACCCATTTATCAATTCTTTCGAAACCCATTACAGCAACATCGAGTCTTGTTCTAGAGAAATTCGAACCCTAACATTCTTTATCTGCTTCACAACTCACAGCAGCAGCTCACCACCAACCCATATGTAATATCATCTCAAACCTTTATCAAATCGATCCACAAACCCAATCTCAGAACCAATCTCCGATTCATTCAACAGCGACACTTTATCATCGAACCCATCTTCGATTTTTCTTCAAATCTCACTTCAATTGTTAATGGCAGCGAAACCTAATTCCAATCAATAGAAGTTTGTGGACTCAGTATCATCTTACACAATTGCTTATCGATCTGATTGCAACTTCTATTTCAAATCCAAGAGCAGAATCATCTCACAATCTTACTTCATCCCTGTATTTTACTCGATTTCAGACTCAATCTCAGAACACAAAAGAAGAAAGAGAAGAGTAGAAGATAATCTCGACTGAATTTAGGTTATAAGTCTTGGGTCGGATATTTGCACCCAAGCTGGTGTGGCCACCCAATAATATCCCCTTAACCTTGGATGGTCTGTGTTTAGTACTCCTCCAGAGAATTGCCCCTTGACTATTATAGGGCTCCATATAGTGTTCGCCCATGAAATGACAATTTTGCCCTTTTGCTCAAATTGGGTGATTTCTTCTTATTTTCCTCCGTGCGACTCCAAAGTAGCTATAAAACTCAAAACAAGCGTAAAATACATAATTTGCAAGAAAAATAGCGAAGAAAGCATAAACAATAGATAGTAAATAGGATGTATTCTACACCCTATCACAACACTAAGAGAAAAGGATGTGTTGATGCTCGGAAACACAGTGGTAAGTGTTGAGGAATTTGTACGTCTCAACACTAATACAAAAGAATGTGTTGATGCCCGGCAACACATTGGTGAGTGTTGACGAATTTGCACGTCTCAACACTAAGAGAAAATGATATGTTGATGCCCGGCAACACAGTGGTGAGTGTTGAGGAATTTGTACGTCTCATCACTAAGAGAAAAGGATGTGTTGAGGAAGCATGCCTAGCAACACAGAGGTGAGTGTTGAGGAATTTGCACATCTCAACACTAAGAGAAAAGGATGTGTTGATGCCCGGAAACACAGTGGTGAGTGTTGAGGAATTTGCACGTCTCAACACTAAGAGAAAAGGATGTGTTTATGCCCGACAACACAACGGTGAGTGTTGAGGAATTTGTGCGTCTCAACACTAAGAGAAAAGGACGTGTTGATGCCCGTCAACACAATGGTGACTGTTGAGGAATTTGCACGTCTCAACACTAAGAGAAAAGTATGTGTTGATGCCCGCCAACACAATGGTGAGTGTTGAGGAATTTGTACGTGTCAACACTAAGAGAAAATGATGTATTGATGCCCAGCAA
This sequence comes from Papaver armeniacum, assembly GCA_023531295.1. NCBI lineage: Eukaryota > Viridiplantae > Streptophyta > Magnoliopsida > Ranunculales > Papaveraceae > Papaver > Papaver armeniacum. The sequence continues at coordinate 52,604 of JAJJWW010004391.1, forward strand.
CACAGTGGTGAGTGTTGAGGAATTTGTACGTCTCAACACTAAGAGAAAATGATGTGTTGATGCCCAGCAACACAGTGGTGAGTGTTGAGGAATTTGTACGTCTCAACACTAAAATAAAAGGATGTGTTGATGCCCGGCAACACAGTAATGAGTGTTGACGAATTTGCACATCTCAACACTAAGAGGAGAACGTGTTGAGGCAGTATGCCTGACAACACAATAGTGGTGTTGAGGAATTTGCACGTCTCAACATTAAGATATTTAAAATTTAATGAATATGCCTAATAGGCATAAAATATTTAGTTTAAGGATAGTTACTTAGCTCTGTCTCCGCTAGGCATGTCCTTCGCGCATGATCGGGCTTTCGGTATTTTAGGATCCCTGTGAGTGAGCAGCATCAGGTGTTAGTGATGCCATCAGGATGATGACAGGTTGATAGACGGACAAAAGTCCCCAGGTCTTTGATGGGATGAAACAAAAGATGTCCACAACTATGAACCTTGGCTGGCTGCGATCACGATCCTTGACAGGGAGGAGTGTGGTGGCTACGAGCACGAACCTTGAAAGGAAGGAGTGTGCCGGCTACGACACGATCCTTGGCAGGAAGAAGTGAAGGTTACGGCACGATCCTTGGCAGGAAGGAGGCGTTGAAGTGGCTTCGGCTCCTGGAGAGGACGTTTAAGCTTAAGGAGCAGAACGCTGAAGCGAACCAGCTGCTGGAGCGAACATCGAGGCGGAGCGACTTCTGGAGAGAACGTTGAAGCGGCTCCTGGAGGGAAACGTCGAAGAGGCTCCTGGAGAGAACTCCAGTGAGGGCGCCATTAACCTTTGACTTCGAAAAATGAGCTGATACGATATGGCATATGGTAAGACGGCACACAAATAATGCTGGTCGGCAAGTCGTGTTTTTATCCTCACGGGAAAGAATACGCTTCTTATGTTTGATTTTCCCTTGCAACTCTTAGAGTCTCGACGGTTACAATGTTGAAGTCGGAGGCCACGTCAATCAGCGTGCTGTCAAACTCGACATCCTTCAAGTGAACAGTGGTTAGGAGTCCCCAGTTCCATCTATCAATCGTGTTTTACAAGGAGAGGTTGGAGTTTGGGAATGGCTTCTCTGGCTGGAAACAGCTGTTTTCCTGATACACAGTGCGGTTGAGGGCTGCAAATATGTCTTGACGCTGCGCCTTGGAGAAATACAGAATCTCACATAAATGTTTCATCATAGACTGCACGATTTTGTGGACGGAGTCCCCAGAAATCATGCAGCTCCTGACGGGAAGAGGGTCTCTGTGAACTCAGGAGGGTTTCTGATTTTCTTTGCCTTGATTTTGGAGAAGTCGTTCCTGATCTTCACGTGTGATGAAATTGGATTGCCGATTCCTTTCTACTGGGCATTCTGGAGCAACGCGAGCCTCCTCATCTATAAAGGCGCGTCCTGCTAAAGTGCTTGTGCCGGATGTTAAAATTTTTCCTTCTCAGCTCCATCTGGGGTTATCGTGACTCTTGTGGTAGCCGCTCCGTTAGTGTATTGGTGAAAATAGGTATGCCTTTCTGTGTTGTAGCCATGTCTGTCTGAACCTTACGAGAACCTTTTTATCTTCCATCAAATCAACAGTGGTAAGAGGAGGTTGACTTCCTCTGGCTCCTCCAGTCTCTCGTCCCGGTGGTGGAGTGGCGGCGGCTCTAGTGACAACTGGGGGTGTCACACTTGAAGAAACATTGGGGTGGAAGAAGCGGTTCTGGCTCTGGTGATCGGAGGTGTGATGCTTGGGGGAACGTTTCTTGTGCCGCTGGTGACAGGTGGTACATTGATTTCACTGGAAGGAACGTTGATACCAAGGATGTTCTCAGCGCCGGTGGCATCAGGGTTTGTTGCTGACCCGGACCTGAGCTCTACCATCTTGAAATTGGGATTGAAAAAATGAAATTAAAAATTAAAAATTGATATTACAACCGAGAGATTAATCTCCCACTGTGGTCGCCAATTGTTTGTGGGTGAAAACTGTTTCTGCTGGTTTTGGTGATTTTGGGTGTGTGGATGAGAAACAAGTCTAAACCCTAAACAATGCACTGCACGGGAGTACTTTTAATTCGAGAGATCAATCTGTACAATCCTGGCCTAAACCAAGAAATGGTCGTTCCAGGCTTGCTTCGGTCACAAAGTGAAGGAGAAAGGTTTGGTCTTAGGGAGGGAAGCGAAGAAGGTGTTGAGACCGTAATGGTTAATTACGAAGGTGTGGTTGTTTTATGACTTGTATCGTAAAGTGGAACCGGCTTGCGTAATGAAAAGCTATCGATTCTTTGGTGATTTCTCGGATACCGTGTTGTTCTCTGACCAAAACTTGTTGTTTGGTGGAAATACGTGAAACCTATTTATACAAGTCATAATTAAACGTATCCTGGTCTCGTAGGAAGTGGGAACGATTGAGTGATGGAAGAGTGGAGTAACATGTAAACGTCAGAAACCGTGCTTCCACGATGAAGGAAGTGGATCCGTTTACACCCATTACTTCTTGTCGCCACTAACTGTCCAGCTTCCTGACACTTTCTTATAACGGGCGTATTGCACGCCGCACGCTGTAAACCGCCAGACCAATACCCTGATGAGTATCCCCCAATTTGTGACATGTTTGATGTCTCGAGTGTTTTCGTGAAAAACGTGTAGCAGATTGCTACGTGTGGCAAGTCAAAGTCAAGAGACTTGCCATAGGAAAACAACATGTGATGATATTAGGCTTGCCTTGGCTGGCCGCCTAAAACTTGCCACAGGCCTGTCAGTTCCTTAGCGAATTTGGACGACTGAGATTGTAGCTTGTGGGAAAGGATGGCCATTGATTATGGCCCCATCCTGTTGTATAGCAAAGTGGCGCCATTGGCATAGTGGCGCCTGGCGTAGCCATGGCATAGCGACATGCCAGTGGCGTAGCCGTGGCAGCTATTTTAGCATATTGGTGTTAGACCCAAATGTGGCGTGGCAACATTGGCCTTGTTGCCACAACAATCCTAATGCTCTGGGAAATGTTACTTGGCTTGGTTGGCGTAGCAACTTTGCCTGAATTAGGTTTTGGTTTGCCAAAACCCTAATTAGTGCATGCGGCATGTGGCATGTGGCCGTGGCGCATCGACATTTTGTGCAAATGGTGTCATAGTCATATCGAAAGAACCATAGCCAGGCCATCATGTGGAAACGGACACATGAGTATGGATTTCCACGGGTGGCTATGATATGGCATCTTTATTAGGGTTTCATGGGTCCTGCACGGCTCGTGGCATGTTGTGGGGCCCGAAGTGGCATAATTTGTGCCACGACTGGAAATTAGGGTTTGGACCATGCAAGGTCGTGTCTCTGGTTAGGATAACCACATTGAAGTCTGTTATGGCGTTGGCCACGAACAAAGGATGGGTTGGCACGTAAGTGCACTATTTATGGTATGTTGCCACGTTCGTCATGCTTCTATGGTAAAGTGGCACGTTTAGCATGTTTGGCATGCCAATTAGCGTATTGGCGCAACCTTGCCTCTTTTGATGTTGTGGCAGGTTTAGGACGACCTGATTGGTCAATTAAAAGAGGGGCCGACCAAGCATGGGTGTGGCCACACTTCTAGTGTGCGTGTGGTAAGTTTAGAGCGACCTGATTGGTTGATGGGAAGGGGGACGACAAGCAACATGGGCCCGGCCTCATTCTAAATGTGTGTGGCGCAATTAGAGCGACCTGATTGGTCGATGGAAATGGGGCCGACAAGCAAGGGTGTGGCCACACTTCCCGCGCGCCGTAGCGGGTTTAAAGCGACCTGATTGGTCGATGGAAAGGGGGCCGCCAAGCAAGGGCGTGGCCACACTTCCAGCGCGCCGTGGCGTGTTTAAAGCGACCTGATTGGTCGATGGAAAGGGGGCCGGTTGAGCGACATAGGTGTGGCCACTTGCAAGTGGCGCCGGCTGGCCTATGGCATGGCCACACCTCCTTTTGTTGCTGCTCCCTTTCCGCGGCTCTTTATTTTATGATTTTGGGTAGGATTTTGCACCTACTAATCCATGGTGGATTAATTACTTAGTTCGCCTAGGCTTAATTACGACAGGCAAGGTCTAATATACTGCACAGTGCGCAAAACACTAATTTTTGCAAATTAGTCAGGGTAATATCTGAATCTTGTGAATTATCACAAAATTGATTGAATTCTATGTGTTGACACAGAGTTCTTTAAGTTCATTGCCAGAGAGCAGTATGCTTTCCGATTGAATACTTTATGCAAGGACCTTATCCTTGATACTTGGAAATTCGTGCTACTCTGCTGCGAGTGAACACAAATTGTCATGCCATATCAACATGAAGGGTTCATCCGGGGAACATAGCACAAAAAGCATTCCAAGAAACTTATATTAATTAAATAATATAGGCAGGGTGCCGCAATTTACAGAATATCTGGGATTGTTGCTACATGCACCATTCTGGTAGATATATGTTGCTCAATAAATGCGCCAGTGAAGAGGTTGAACACTCATCACTTTTACATGGCTCTGTTTCTTTGCAGAGTCACGACACATTAAATGTAGAATTTTACAAATTTAGCCATGAACTAAAAACCACCATCAACAGGTAGCCGTGCTGGAACAAGTGCAAAAGGTAGCCGTGCTGGAACAAGTGCTCGAGGTGGACGTGTTGGAGGTAAAAAGACTCCAATTCAAGGTGGCAGCGGTCGAGGTAAAAAATCTAGAGTTATAGAACAAGTTGTGGAACCTGAGCAAGAGGACGATTTGGATGCGTTTATGCGCTCGTCTTCGGAGGAGGCGTCAAGTGAAAGTGAATGACTATTTACTCGCTTTTTATTATTTTACCTTATGGATCTTTTATTATCTAAAGGTCTATTTACTATTTTGGTTGTTTGGTTATGGATTTGGCTAGATGAATTGTTATAAATTTGTGTGTATGAATGAATGTTAATCTTTCCATTTGTCTAATCTAAGAAAACTGAGGAAAAAACAGTCTATCTACTAATTTTTTGTGCACTTTCGGCTAGGTCGATGTTTCACATAACCTAGCCGAAAATGCATATAATTCTTTTCAAGTAAACTTGCATAGAATTTCGGTCAAAAAATCTCGGCCGTAAAAAGCAAAACGGTTAGGAAAAGCAGCCGTAACTCAGTTATGGTTAGAAAATACCTAGTCGTGTATTGCTCTGGAGACTCCAAAAAAAAAATGAGTCTTGGTTTCGGCTACATATCCGGGCAGTGTATCTTATTTGCAGTTAGAACTCCAAACCGTAATTCTGACATAAATTTGCAACTCTGGTTTACGGCTTGCTAGACCTTTCAAGTTCCTGACCGTAATTATGTTTACGGTGGGGTTTACCTAGCCGCTTGACACTCTGATAACCAAAAAGGAAAATTCACGGCTAGATATCCAGGCCGTAATTCTGACAGAAATTACAAACTATTTTACGGCCTGAAATACCTAGCCGTAACTCTGACACACCACAAACCCTGCATGATTATACAGAATTGCGGCTGGGTCTACCTTTCGTTTTCCTAGCCGTAAATGCCTATAATTTCCTTTTGTACCACATCATACCAGCTAGTTTTTTGAATTTTGAAAAATAGATCCGTTTGAAGACTAATCTATAGAAGGTTCTAGTTGTTCAACCACTTATTTAAACTTGAAATAACTCTACCTCTATATAACCACCCATTCCAAATCAAAATCACACCTTCTACATCAATAATCTCCACCAAAACTCCTACAAACTCAATGCAATGTACTCAAAGGATAAACCCAACTTTACTTTGGAAGAAGACTTATCTCTTTGCAAAAAATTTGTACTATGCTATCCAAAGAGGGGAGAAGAACGAAGGAAATATGGTTTACCAAGTCAATCGTATTGGAGTAATATTTTTGAGAATTTTTGTAGTGAAACAGGTAACACTAACAACCGCGATGGGGTTGAATTGTATCTTCGATTTTCAGACATACGCAAAAAAGTAGAAGAATATATGGCTTTACGTCGTATGTGCAACCAACTTCGACTTAGAGGTGAGACTGATAGAGAAGTCGCAGCTCAAGCTAAGAAGGAGTGGAGAAAATGGAAAGGTTATAATTTCAACCTGGAAGCTTAATTCGCCATCATCAAAGACTTCTTGATACATCGAAGGGGATGTTATTAAAACCAACTTTGTAATAGGGATCTATTAAGTATGTAATGGGTTTTATTGTGGTCTAATTAATGAAAGTATTATTAATTTTCAATCGTAGTATGTATTCATGTTGAAAATCAAAATTTCTCAGCTTACATAGTCGATTCTGGGACGGGGAAAAGTATGTTATCCCAGTAATACTGAGACTCGAAATTACGGGAAGAATAACTACTTGAGAAGTTCTTCACTTCCCAGCCGTTTTTGGTGTAAACGACTTGGAATTCTTCATATCCTAACCGTAACTTCCTTATTACGGCTGGTTCGACACATTTTCTCGGCCGTAACAAGTAAAATTTTCAGATTTTACTCTGATTTTTGACGGATTTGGATCGATAAATTGATGTTGGGAGTTGATTATAAGGTTATCCCGAGTTTTGTGACGAAGGGTTTCATCAGTTTTCTTCAAATTTTTGAAAAAATATTTCACCAAAATCACCATTTTTGCTTCTTCAAAATCAAAATCAAAATCAAGGAAAACAAAGTTTTGATTTCCAAAAAATTAATCATTTGATTAGTCTAATCCATTCACTAATACTGATTAGTTAGCTTAATCAATATCATTAGTACTAATCATATTATGGGTAGAATGGGTATTACAAAAATACCAGGATAAGGGGCTATATGAATTGTTATTTCATGACCCCAAATTCCCCTCCTTTTTACCGCCCAATAATTCGGAAAGTTGCTCCACCTAGAGATGTATAACATACGGTATTAGTTTCAATTTTTTATTTTTAACTTTCCTTGCTTCTATGACATCCAACTACCTTTTTTTTTTTCAAATTCACTTGACGCTTCTCAGTCAATAGCAGTCTATAAACCTAGGCTAGTAAATGCATCAGATATAGCCTGTAGGGTCTTTTCAAGGATGCCTAAAAACATGCAAATACCGCCATGTATTGTAGCAGGGCCTCTGTAATCTGTATTCACTAGAATTACTCTCACTATGCATTGGTATAACGAGGATGAGTGATATTTCTTGTAAAGTTAAAGTCCATGGTGTGTCATACCAGACGACATAAAAGGAAGCAAAGCAACTTAAACATCACACAATAAATTAAAGTATGAAAACACCTAAACACATTAGCTATCTCATACCAACCAAACCAACTCTATTTCAAATTTCCATCACAAAACTCCCTAGACAAAAAAAACAAAACCACCAAATTACTCTTAAAAAATCATTATATGATTCTTCAACACCTAAGATGCAGATAGAGAGAAAGAGAAGCACAAAATCCAGATGGTTGTGTAGGTTCTGGCTTTGTTCTTTTTACTGTTTGATGAGGCTAGATAAAGTAACAGATAATGTAAAAGATTCATTCAGAAATCAAGAACTACAAAAATTCTTCAGGGTTTTAATTTCTAAACCTCCAGTTCCATCAACATGATGATACCCAAAAAAAGGAAAACAAATTCTAACAGCATCATAATTCCCAAAACCCTGCTCGTTTAGACACACCACTAATCAGACGAGATAAAACCCATTAAATAATGTTACTTCTATATTGATCTACATGATAGAACAAGCATTTGGATTATCATCACTGAACATGGTAGTATACTGGTTATCTTCATGCCTGGCCATGTTAGTGGTAACAGTAGAAGTAATCTCAACATTTCTAACGTAACCAGGTGGAGCTTTTTTGTCATAAGCTTGAGCAGTATAAGGATGAAGCACAAGATTGTAAGGAACATATGGCCAAATCTCAACTTTCTTCCCTGTTGATTTAGCTTTTTTCACAACCTTACTTGCCTCAACATATCCAGTTACTGTCACTTTGTGTTGCTTCCTGTTGATATCCACAGATTTCACTCCTGCAAACAACAAAATCACATTTATAAGTTTCACCTCAAAACCCTTTTTCAAAACAAGAGGAAAAAGGCCAAATAGAAAGAAAGATCTAGAACATACCACTCATGGAAGAAAGAGCATTCTTGACTTTAAGTTCACAACCATCACAATCCATTTTAATCTTGAGCTCAACAGTTTGCATTTGCTTCCTTTTCTTGTGTTTATTAGTACTACTCATTAAATCAGACAAGTACTCCATTGTTCCACTAACACCCATTTTGTGTTTTTGAGAAAAGTTTTTTTTTTTTTTGGAAGTGCAGAAAGGGTTTAATTCTGAAATGAGCATGCAAGAGAAAAGTTTAATGGAGAAGATGTGTCAGGAGCCTTTGATGAGAAAGGAAGTGTTAACTCTGGATGAATATATATAAGCAAAGACGATGAGAGAGGGGGAGGGGGAGGGGGGGAGAAAGAGGTGATTTTTATATTTATTTATTTAAAACGCAAAAAATTAGAAAGGAAATTTCCTGGGCATACATACAATGGATTCGTTTCTTGACACAAACCATGGCCGTCAAATCCACAGCTATGTATGTGTAATGTATCACTGCTGGGTTAAGACTCTTTATTTCCTGAGATGCCACTGATGCATATAAAAGTGAAACTAAAGGAGAGAGAAAGCATGAAAAAAGATAATGGACCCCTACTACTAAAAGGAAAAGACCAACTCAAGTTAGCTAGAAAAGTTGATTGTATGTGTACATGATAGATGATTACTTGGTTTACGAGTACAACATAGGGTTCAATACTTAAATCCATAAATTTGAAATTAGAGAAGACCTGATTTTCCTTTTAAACAAATATTAGGGTGCAACAAAGGGTTTGCCAGTATAAGAAAGTGTGTTCAATCCATTTCTAGGTGGACCAAATAAACAAACATCCATAGAATCAGTGAAAAAAAAAAAAAATCTTAACTTAATTGATCACCTGTATTATTACCGTAAGGCCTAAGTTATGCTTTTAACACTTTCGCTGATAGCACTACACTAGAAGTACCGAGTCTGAGCAAGCAGTAATCGTTTTGACCAATTATGAGGTGTAGAAAGGAAAAATTACTATCTACTCGATTTGACCGTGTTAAAGGCTGGAGGACCATCTGGCTTAAAATGGTTATAAAGTAGGGTTGTTTAATAAGATTTTGGGTGCCAACTTAGATCATCAGAGAAATTCATAACTTTGGGTGCAAGTAAGACAGTAAAAGAGTGGGAGTTTGAAAGAGACGTGATAGTTAAATTAGTCAGGTCTGCTAGCTCTTAGTCCAATGAAATCATCAGAAATAAGAGAAAACTCCTAGTCTAGTGCTCAAGTAACAACACGCGATACAAGGGTTTAACTTAGAATATCTTCATGACAAATTTTTCTGTTTCCAGTTTAATATCTTTACACTATCTCTTTTGACACTTTCAAAGCCTATGAAATTTGTAACTTAAATGATAATATCTATGTAAGTTCTCAAGCCAATGGTAATCCTAGAAATTCAGTCATTGGAAAAGCTACTCAATATGAGTTGGTCTCTGAAGAGACTGAATCCGCAGATTAACAAAAGCCAGCAATTGGACGATCAAAGGGAGTCCCTATGTGATGAAAAATACCCAATGTTGTCCGTCACAACAAATGTGCAGAGAAATTGAAATTGGTTTTTTTGATTTTGCAATTTCATCAAATTTACATTCAAATTGAGATAATCAACTAAATTGATTGCAAATTTCATTCAAGTCTTATCGAAGAAACATAGTATCAGTTCAAGATTTCTTAAGATATCCATTACATCGATCATAATTGATCAATCAGGAAATCAAAATCACTTTTCCAGTTTTCCTATTTTTGCTAAATCAATCGTTTTATGATAATCAAGACAACTATACTTCATTCATTTTCAAAACCCACATTTAAAAGTGAATAAATAGTGAAGGAATCACTGGTTTGTACTATTAAAAATGCTACATTTGAAGAATTTATGTACGACCAGAGTTGATCATCCATCACAAAAAACAGAGCTGTTCTTACTAGGTTGGAATTGTGGTTCGGATACGGTCGCGGTTCGGTTAAAACCCATAGACCACTTTTTTATACCTCTTCTTTATACTTTTTCATTTGGAAAGCTCAGAAGAAATTGAAATAGAAAAAACACAACGCCAGAAGCGCCATCAGATAGCTCATAGCACAACTTTTTTTTTTTTATGTTGAATTAAATCTAGGTAGTTTGAGAGGTATCGGGTTGTTTTGAGAAGCGGGTGTGTTAAGGTATTAACTGTGATGTAACTAATGTGTCGATTTAACTAACACGGATTTTGTATCTCTTCTATCACTTTTTATGACTCCTTTGCTCTCATGTGCCAAAAAATAAGAAGAAAACAGTATTGATCCAACCTGTTTGATAAAATGCCTTATAGAAAAGATTGTCATGTTCCTCAAATTTTGATTGTAGTTTTAGGACTATAAAGAGGTTTTGGTTAATGGGTTTTGTCTATATACGTTTTAGAGCAAGTCTCCTAACGTCCAGCAAGTAGATTTTTTGTTTCATTTTAAAGATTGGAAGTGTTGTACATATCTTTGTATGTAATACTTTGTGGATGGTTTGTCTCTAATAGTTTTTTTATATGTTTTTTTCTTGCATTTCATCCCATGTTCAATTTCGAAAGAATAAAAAAAAATTGCGAATGTAAGGGCTTCCAAAAATACGCCAAGAAGAAGAGAGGTTGAAACAATTATCAAGTGTATCATTGTGGTAATTATCACGGACATGTTCTCTGTGGCTTTGTTTTTTCTTCGCTTTCCAAATATAGCATGTTTCCTTATGTTTTGCAAGTATTAATTCACTTGTTAGTTTTTAGTCGTGTACTTATTTTTCTTTGGTAGGCCCTCACTGCTGTAGCAGTAATCTAGTCTAAGTTATTTTCAAAAAAAAAAAAGTTTAATATCTTTACTTGCTACCACTAGCAAAATTACAGAGTACCGCCTATGTGGAATTTCATAGCCAGTGGAGCAGGTACATAATGTGGGTCCTTTATATTTTTGCAATTGAGGTGTCTTCTTATGGTGGGTGACGATTATGAGTTGTTTTGCTTTGATTGGTTTGTTAGAAAATTAAAAAACAGACTGGTTTGTTAGAAAATTAAAAAACAGACAGAAAGGGGGAAGAAGAAGGAGACGCGTTTTGGATATCGGAAATTTTGGTGGTGGCAATTTGGCATAGGCAGGCTAGCAGCTATTGTAAATGTCCTTGGGCATAATTAATTCCCAGTACAATTTTTGAATTTGAAGCTTAATTACCTCCATTTCTTTTTTAAAGGAACGCTTAAAGGTCGTTTCTTATTGACAACTTTGTTAGAAGGTTTTAACTTTGAACCCTTTTAGCTTATAAAGATTGAAAGATAAAGAAACCGACCACACACAGTTGCTTTAGCAACCAATCTTTTGTATTACTTACTCCAATAAGACAAGAAATAGAGGAAGGTTCTATCAAGGAAATTGTTGCCGCGGGTATTTGATGTCTAAAGCCTAAAGGTATTGTATAGTTATTGTTAAGTTAGAAGGAAAAGAAAAAGAAAAAAAAAAAATGCATGTTCTACTCTAAATTATCATGGCGAAATTGGGGTATACCCAATAAGACAAAATAGGGTCATTTTGAAGTAAAAGAGGTTACCCCTTAACCAAATATTTTCAAAATGGCAAAAATGTCCTTTTATAATTAACACTAAAAAACTGATTAGGCTAATTAATTGAGTTTAGATAAAAATTTTGAAAATGAAAATTCAGTAGATTAAACCTTTAATCCATCTTGTGAGTTCGATTAAGATCAAAAAATTTGGTTTTCAAAAATGTTAAAGGTCGGCAAGGTAGAAGTTTGAATAAGGTGTCGGCTATATATGGCCGGCATGGTCTTTGTTTGAATAAAATGCCGACCAACTTTAGCCGGCAAGGTATTTAAATGAAGAACATGCCGACTTTTTTTTTTGACACACAGGAGATGGCTATTGAAAAATATTAGTCGGCAAGGTCTATAAAAAAAACCCCGCCGGCTGGTGAAAAATACCACGCCGGCTGTTGAAAATACCATGACGGCTATATTTGGCCGGCAAGGTATTTAAATGAAGAACATGCCGACTTTATTTTTTTTGACACACAGGAGAGAGCTATTGAAAAATATTAGTCGGCAAGGTCTACAAAAAAAACCTGCCGGCTGTTGAGAAAAATACCCCGCCGGCGGTATAAGTCGGCAAGGTCTTCAAAAAATACCCTGCTGGATGTTATGAAAAGTCGGCAAGATATGCATGTTACGACCTTGCCGACCAAAAACACAGAAATCATAATTTTCGATTTCCAACCTAACATAACAATCAATCACACAACACAATGATGGGTTTGAGTTTAAACATCATTTATAGTCTTCTTTTCGCTAGTAGAGTCAACAATTTTTTGGAAAATCAAAGTTGAAGATTTTTATATGGCTTTGGTTGATGGAAGATGAAGAAGAAGAAGAAGAAGAAGAGAAGATTAAGAGTTGTTTAGTTTTTTAATTTTAGGGTTAATGAAATTAAGAAATAAGTTTATTTTTAAGATTTAATTAGTTCAAGGGTATTAAAGTAAAATCACCCTTTTTAATAATGACACATCATGTCCCCTTAAAATTGGGTATACCCCAATCTCGCCAGGTAAATTATGAGAAAATGGGTCATTTGTCCAAAAAAATTTAAAACACGGTTCAAATGGACGAGTAAAAAAAAGTACGGGTGAAATAGCCAAAAAAAAAAATAGCAAGGATGAAACTGGATTCATCCTGGCTTATACTTAAAAAATAGCAAGGATGAAACTGGATGCATCCTGTGTAAAATAAAATAAGAAAAAAATATTTGAAAATGGACAGGATGAAACCGGTTACATCCTGCCTATTTTTAAATTTTTGTCCATTTAAACAGTATCTTTTTAATTTTTGGCTATTTAAACAGTATCAAAACCTAAGTGTCTTTTTCACCCAGAAATTATTGATTTTGGTCTTTTTGACCAATTTTGTGGTAAATTATTGCAAATTCTGCTACACCGGTTAGTGAAATGCTTATGTTTATGCTTTTGAACTACTAATCTTTTAAGTGTGTCCCTGACCATTTTGGTTACTCCTAGTTGGTTGGGAGGTGTTGATATGGATGAATGATTTTAACATATTCAGTGTATTAGTTGTTCAGAATAAACACCGCAGAAGGAACCTAACTTTCTATATTAGTCCCCGTTTAGATGATATTAGTATCTTTTCTTAAAAAACCGACCAGGTGTTGGCTGCCTCAACTCTCAACTCTAGTTGTGCGTGTATGCAAGACTTCGTAAGACCGTAACACGAAGTCCAACCCAAAAGGTTCTGAGAATCTAGCACCAACCACTTAAACAACGTATTTGGCAAACCAAACGGTATTTTTAATCACATAAATTCAAATATCTAACTTGCTGTCAATAGTTAGAGATTAGATAGACGGAATCAGCTCTAAGGTCCGTGACTCGAGCGAAGACTCGGGAGATGCCGATTTGCAACTCACTAAAAATTTCTCTTCTCTGATTCTTCTCAAATCCCTTCCCCTGCAACTTTTGATTATGTTTTCTTGTTAACATCGATTTCCCACCTCTGATTTTATTATTGGTTACCATTTGTTTTTATGCTGTTGTCTTAATCTTTCGTTTCTTTTTGAAGCTTCAAACCCTAGTTTCATAGGTTGTTATAATCAATGTTTGTTATGATTACCTCGAGCTAATCTAACTTGATTCCCTGTGATTTCTTGTCTTTTCAGATTTCATCCCTTCTCTCCTTTCCCAAGCCTGATTGGGAGGATTAGGGTTTTTCGGCGGAAGCGGTGGACGAGGTGAAGACCCATCTTCTATAGTTCATCAATTTTCTAATACTTCATCTCTTGGAAGTGGAAGTGGATCCCCTACAATTTTAAAACCCTGGAAAGGTTTAAGAAGGCAGAAACGCCTCGTTTTCTTCATACACTCGAGCAAGTAATCCAGTTTTACACTCTTTTCAGTCATCATACTCTTTTCCTTCTTCCAAAGCTACAATTTCAGCTTTCTTCCCAAGTTTTAAACTACTCTCTCATGCGCAAGCTTCAAGTCAGTGGCATGAATTACACTTGGCAATTTTCAATACTTGATCTCGACTGGGAATGCATATATTTACATACCAGATATATTTACAATATTCCTACAGAAAGTTTTCATCAAATAACTCTCATCCCAAATCACACAACTCACTTGTCTGCCTCAATCCAGAAAAAAGCTCACTTGTTTTCATCAAAATATACTTGTCTGCAAAAAATCTTGTTAAGCCATTTAGCTAACTCAATGGCCTCTTCTTCAACTAATCTTAATACCAATACTGATAACTCTCTTAGAAATAAAGTTTTGTCAAAGAGAAATAACAAACATGTCAATCTGCAAGGAAAAGGGAGAATTATTGACTCTTATGCTCTAATTGGATATGTTTGTAGAGAAAGTGAAGTCACTAGAAATGTTGTCAGTTTTGCAATCAGGCAAAGATGGGGTGCTCAGAATGAAGTGGTGATTATTTCTACTGGAAGAAGGAATGTATTTATATTCAGAATCCACTCAAGAGAGATTTTTCAAAGAGTCTTAAGAGACAGACCACATTCTGTAGGAGGGCACTTGTTAGTTCTGCTACCCTGGCAGTTCCATATGAATGTGCATAGAGCTATCTTTCAATTTGAAGTCTTTTTTATAGAGTTTAGACTCAGAGCCGACCTGGATAGAGACAATATTCCTTTTCAGATTGCTTCTCAGGCTGGTGAACCAATTACAATTTATAATAGAGATCAAACTGGTGTTGTCAAAGCAAAAGTTAGGTTGGATGTGAACCCGCCATTGGTTAGGAAAGTGAATATAACACTGGAGGATGGAGAAAGAATTAAAGTAGCTATATTTTATCTGGGGTTTCCATCAGCAACTTGTAGAAACTGTTATGTTTTCAACCACAATGAAAACTACTGTGGGATGATTGCTAATGTAGCCTGGATTGTTGTGCCAGTCTTAAACTTGCAAGGTGTTGATCCTTTTGAAGAACAAGTTGAAGAGCTAGTACATGTCATACAGCAGAACATGGATATACAAGACGGTGATGGTGCTCAAGCCTTTCAAGAACCTGTTATGGATGGTCTGGAGGAAGAAAATGCAGCTGCAGCTGAAAACATAGTTTACAATGTGGCGGAGAACGATATTGATGTAGTTGCAGGAAATCCTACACTACACACCTCACTCGAATTCGCTTATTTAATCCATTTGAAGATGAATAATAATGTGTTTTATTAATTGTTTTCTTCAAAGATTTACAAAGAAATGTAGAACAGAGCTAAAGAAATTACAATCACTCTTAATTTTCTCTCTCCTAATGACTTGCTTAACAATTCGAAAAAGATCCCCCATACAACAGACTTACTCAACCCTTTATATAGGGTATTACATAGTGGATGACAGCTAAGCTGTCCTTTATTTTCGGAAATGACTCGCGACTCCTCGCGAGTGTGTAACTGTCTGTCCTTGCGACACCCCTAAATCTCGCCAAGTCTTCACACTTTTCTCATGTTTTGGTTGTCGTCATCCATTGCGTCATTTATATTACTTCCATGCGACGCCTTCGCAATGTAGTCGTTTATTAATCTCGCGAAGTATTGGTGTTGCGATATTCTGATCCTACATCTTGCCTCTTTTTCCTTGAACATTGCTTGGAGAGCAATTTTTAAGGAAAAATTTGTTACTGTGTTGATCTTTAACATTTGTTGATGAAGGAACGAGTGAAAGAATACTTTGGACTTGAAAAGTACGTACTTGCCTCTATTCTTTTGCGAAGTTCGAATCTTTGCGAAGTGAACAAGAAGTAATATATTTTCAATTTCCCACAAAAATCTATTTCACTTTAATTCCTTGAATCTTGGGATGACCGTTTACACGTGTCTAAAATTACTCCTTTTACCGGTATATTTAATGTTATCCGGTCACTCTTTTTTCTTCTATTTAAAGGAAAACCGCCCGTAAAAAACATTCTTTCTCTTCTTCTCTATCTTCCTCATAAATCCGCAACTATTTCCTCGCTATTCATCTTCATCGTCTTCTTTTTATTATCTTTTCGTTATCGTTTTCATGGCATCCAGGTTCGTTAATTTCATTGATTTTGACTATTTTCTTGATTGATCTTCCTTATTGAAATTACTTCATCTTGATTCTATTCTTCTTTTGATGTTTCTTTCACCATTTTTGTTTCAGCAAGAATAAACCCAGTTCTAAGTTTACCGTGATGAACCCTAACATCCCCTCTGGTTCGCAACCAAAATCTTCTTCGCAATCAAGTCTCTCGCTTCCAAAAAACAACTGCGAGTAGTAAGGTATTTTAGAAATATTTACTCATTTAATAGCAATTTTATTGCCTCTGTTTCTCAATTGATTTATTATTCGCAGGATGATAAGAATGATGATAGATCTCCCAAAAGGCTTCGCCATAATAAACCTGATGCTTCTGCTGCTGCTCCTACTGTTTCCTTTTCGGAATTCAAGCATTCTACTTTCCCTACAGTATCTTCGCAAGGCAAATCTCCTACTGTAGCGACCTCTTCGCAAGATAATATACCATTCCCTACGATATCATCGCAGGATAAATCAATCCCTGAATTTTCTGCGAATGAAATTCTTCAGGATACGCCTCTTCCCACTTTTACTTCTACCTCGCCCCACCTATTGATCGGTTTCTCCAATTGGCGGTCTTATTACCATGGGTGATTCAACTTTTCCTTCTTCCTCTACTATTTCTTCTTCCTCAAAATCTATATCTCTTAGCAAAGAAAATTTGGAAGGGATGGATATAGCTTTTAAAATTTTATCAGATACCATGAATGATGTTAAAAAAGCCTCCGCTGATCCCACCAGATCTAGTGTTTTCGAATCTTTGAGTAAATATTTTGGTTCCGATACGATATCGCGAGTATCCTTAGAACAAGAAATTAAGACTTTGAAGAATAATCTTCATAATACTTTCTTTGGATCGCGATAACCTTCGCAAGAAAAATGAAGAATTAAAAGGTATCTCTTCTCCCCCTTTTTTTTTTTTTTTAAACTTGGTTCGCCTCTCAAGTTTTGCACCAGAAACGTAAGATGGAGATATATCAACTGGAATCTATTGTAGAAGAAACTCGAGTGGAAAGAGATGCCTGGATGGAGCAATATAATCGTTTAGATAATCTCCATACATTTTCTATGGATCAAATAAATAATCTTTCTCAAGAAAACATCTGCTTAGTTCAAAACCAAGAATTATTAAGTAATGAAGTGTCGCGTCTCTCATATGCTTTGAATAAATCTAATTTGGAGTTGGAAACCTTATCAGATGAAAATGGAACTTTATCTCAAGAGAAGCGAGCTTTATTGGATAAAGTGGCGATATCCTCGTAACAACTTGATACTTGTAAAAAAGCATTGAATAAGCAAGAACAGTCTATCTGCCTACTGAAAACTAAACTTGAAGATACTACCATTGAAAGAGATAAAACTTATTCAGAATAGAATAAATCTAAGTGTGAAAACCAACCAACTCAAGGATGATTATACCAAGTTAAAAGAATCCCATTCTTCTCTTGCGAATCAAAATAAGTTATTGATTTCTAACGAAAAGAGTTTGCGGTCGCGGTTAAAAGGTCTTGTCGGTGATGGTTTTGATAATGCCATGGAAAATTTGGGGAATAATTGCTTGGCCCTTACTCAATATCTTTTCTCATGAAGGAAGGTAGTCATAAAATTTGACTGCCTTTTCCATTATTTTTCTTTTCTAATTTTCTATACCACTTTCCATCTTATAATTTTAATGTCTTTCTTTACTCCTGCAGAATCCGAGAAAAATCTTCACTCTTCTCTATCTACTTTGGAAGCGGCGCATGCTAAAATTCGCAAGGAAAATGCAACTCTAGTTGCTTCCCTTGCCCAATCTCGCGACCGAGCCAGAAGGAGGTTTAACTACCTTAATCATCTTAAAGATATCCAGAGTAGAAATCAACAAAAAGCACTTCTTCGTCAATTTCCTCCCAAAGCGTAAGTTCTTGTGAATAATATCTTACTTTCTAAATCCCTTGATCCCGTCTATGTTGAACCATTGGATGTTGAAGATGATGAAGTACCCAACTCTCTTGACAAAGTGATTATGATTATGAAAGCTGCGAAGACCTCGCTAATAATGAAGTTATCAATAAGGAACCTTGCGAAAGAATTTTGATGAAAACCCTTCAATCGGCGAGGGTGAAGTCGACAAGATTGTTGAAGAATCTTTACCATCTCCTTCACTGAGCAAGTTGATATAGAGAATTAAGTTTCTTTGTAACTTTGTTGAACTTTTCTTTTTGATTGTAAAGTACTAAGTCCTGGTTTTGGATGAATTAGTTTCTATTTCTTTCTTATTATAAGAACTCATCTCGCCACCTTATTATGCAATTCCTTTATTTTCCATTAAGTCTTTTGTTGTAATCTTTCTTGCGATGAAAAGATTTCAATTGCCCATATTCAAAATGTTTAAAGATCTTTCTTGAATGTTGTTATCGCGACAAGATCGCAGGACGTCTTTACATTTGCATGTAATGACCCATTGATCTTGCCTTATCATTATTTGTGTGGTCTTATTTTGCCTTCCTAAGTAAAGGTCTTATTTTGCCACCCCTCATTGCGACAAGATCGCAGGACGTCTTTACATTTTCATGTAATGACCCATTGACCTTGTCTTATCATTTCTTAAGTATTTTTGCCTCTCGCAGACATTATATTTGCAACAATATGACAGGTTTAAATGTTCTTGCGATCATAAAATCCCGCGACATTGTCGTCTTTGCGACGAAATCGCAGGACGTTCTTACATTTTCATGTAAAAACCCATTGATCTCGTCTTACCCTTGCGTTAGTATTATTGCCTCTGCAGGATCATTGCACAAATATGACAAGCCTAAATTCTCTTGCGAGAATAAAGCCTCATGACATTTGCGTCTTTTGACACTTATCAGCTCCCTAATGGAGGGTGCCGCCCTTATCTTCTCCCTGGTTGCCCCTTCAAGGAGGCGTACATCGGCCATACAAGACTAGCTCCTCCCATCCGGTCTTAACAACAACCAGCTTGTTTTCGCATCTCTTATCCCTTATACCTATAGGGCTTATGGTTACGAGACTACACCCTAAGTGGAGTTTTCTTCGGGCCGAAAAGATGTGCCAAGACTTGTCAAGAGTGGTAAGGAAGTTCCATGCTCCCCGCACTCTTGACTCAACCGTGTACCTCGGCGCCTTGGTCATACACTCGACTCCTTGGAAGAGACCCTCGGGCGTCCAAACAGGGTATAACCTTATATATATAGTTGGAAATCCAAGGTATCTCCCCGGATAGGCTTTTATGGGCCCCAAATCTCCATGACCAGTTTCGGGGAGCGGTGTAACCTTCCACCCGAGCCATGTTAAGAGATTCCCCCTTATATGACGTACTTTAGGTCTTACATTTGCCTCTTGCGAAATATCATTCGCGAACTAGGGTGTACGCCATAAAGGTTTGTCCCATTCACTCACTCATTCATTTTTGTCAATTCATTCAAGCGTTTCGTTCTGCTTTGCGAGGTCATCGCACAATTTTGCTTTATTTCCTTTGATCTCGCAATCAATTTGTCGCGAAAACATTACATCACAGGCTCGCTCCATTTCTTCCATCTTCTATGGGTAATATTTCTTAAGATATAACCTATTCCACGGCCTATCTAGTTTTTGCCCTACATCTTTGCCTTCAGGATCCATTAATCTATATGCCCCTGTACCCACTATCTCCTTGATGATATAAGGTCCATCCCATTTTCTTGCCAGTTTGCCACCATTTTCTCGTTGATATATAGGTGTTTCTCGCAGCACCAAGTCACCTGGCTGAAATTCACGTATCTTGACACGCTTGTTATATTCTCTTGCCAATCTTCGCTGGTAATTCTCCATATGATGTAGTGCTCTATCTCTTTTTTCTTCTAATTCATCTAACTTGATTAAGATGTTACCCGCACTGAGATTTTTCTCCCAAGCTTCTTTCTTTGTAGTTGGAATCTTAACTTCTGTCGGGAGTACAACTTCAACCCCATATGTTAAACAAAAGGGGACATGCCCGTAGCTTCTCTTCTAGTTGTATTATAAGCCCATACCGCATTGGGTACTTGTTCGCACCATCCTTTATTGTATCCTTCCAATTTTTTCTTCAATATATCTCGCTATTGTTTTGTTTGTCGCCTCGCTTGACCATTAGCCTGCGGGTATAGAGGAGTTGATTTCCCACACCGTATCTGAAATGCATTAAGTAGCAATTCTATATTTTGTCCTTCAAACTGCTTCCCATTGTCAGATACCAACTGTGCTGGAACCCCAAATCTGCATATAATGTTCTCAAATATGAAAGTAAAAACATCCTTATCGCGAATATGTTGTACCGCTTTCACCTCTGCCCATTTTGTGAAATAATCTGTAGCGACGATTAAATATCTTCTCTGTCCCGTTCCTGGTAAAAATGGTCCTACGATGTCTAATCCCCACTTTCCAAATGGCCAAACACTTGTTGAAGAATTTAACGGAGCTCCTGGTGCATGTATTTTCTTCCCATGCCTTTGACAATCCTCGCAACGTCTTGACACTTGTTTCGCGTCCTCATGCATATATGGCCAATAGTAACCCTGCATTTTTGCTTTATATGCTAAGGATCTTCCACCGCTGTGATTACCAGCATCCCCACTATGCAACATCTTCAATATGATTTCCCCTTCCTTTCTTGTTAAACATCTAAGGGAAGGCCCGTTAAAAGATCGTCGGTATAGCACTCCATCTCTTAATTCATAATTTGTTGCACGGCTTTTTAATTTGTGTGTTTCCAATCTATTTCTTGGTGTTTCTCCTGTCAGTAAATATGCATGAAGCTCTGCTCTCCAATCTTCTTCGCAGAGTATTTGTGTTCCGTCTTCTACTACCATCACATCGGTTTCTTGTTCTTCTTCTTTGTCAATTGACGGCATCAAGAGTGTTTGTATTTTAATATTTCTCGAAACTGGATCTGTCATCATACTTGATATAAAGGCAAAAGCGTCTGCGAGCCTATTATTTCTCCTTGATATATGTCTCCACTTTATTCTTGGTATCTGCGTCGACAACTCATCAACAAGTTTCTTATATTTTTGTAAAGACACTTCGTTTATGGCATATTCTTCTTTTATCTGGCGAATTGCCAATTGTGAATCACTAGTAATCCTTACATTCTCTAGCTTCATTTCTATTGCAAATCGCAAAGCATGTATTATAGCTTCATACTCTTTCGTTATTTGTTGATGCAAACTCCAATCTGAAAGAAAGAGCTATTTTATTACCCTCTCGGTGATATCACAACAATCCCTATTCCATTTCCTTCTCCATTTGATGATCCATCTACTAATATTTCCCATCTATTTGGTTCCGTTAACAAATCTTTCGGATCTCCATGTTCTTCCTCTACATCCATCATTTCTTCTACCGATTCATCCTCTTCTAAAGGAAATTCTCCAGTAAAGTCTGCGACAACCTGTGATTTTGGCGAAGATAGTATTTCATATTTGAGTTTGCAATGACTTATTTGAGCATTCCATCTCTCAACTCTTCCCGACCTCTTTGAATTCTTCATCACCGATTCTATTGGTACTTTTGTCACCACTTTGACAACATGTGCTTGAAAATATATACGAAGCTTAAATGTTGCATAAACTAATGCCAAGATTAGTTTTTCAATTTTTGAGTAATTCCTTTCTCGCAGCGTTGAAAGTTTTCTTGATGTAATAAATTGGTTTTTCTACTCCCGCGTCCACTCGCAGTAACACCGCACTTAACGCATGCGAGGTTGTCGCGAGATAGATCAACAATTCTTCTCCTTCTTCTCGCTTTTTGCAAAATTGATATATCCATTAAATGTTCCTTTATTCCTTGCAAGGCTTTTCGCACTCATCTGTCCATTTAAACTTCGACCCCTTTCTAAGGATATTGAAAAAGTGCTTGCATTTGTCAGATGATCGCGAGATGAACCTCCCTAGCGAATCCAACAACCCATTTAACTTTTGAACATCTTTTATTGTCGCCGGTGTTGGCATATCACGAATCGCTTGTACTTTTTCTCGGGTCGACTTGAATTCCTTCTTTGGATACAATATACCCTAAAAATTTTCCAGAGGCAACTCCAAAAGTGCATTTTTCTCGGGTTTACTTTGATATTAAATTGCCTCATTTGTTCAAAAATTTCTTTCAAATCCTCGTACATGGTCTTTTGCTTTTCTACTTTTTATTAACATATCATCTACGTATACCTCCAACGTTTTATGTATCCATCTCGCGAACACCTTCTCCACCATCCTTTGGTATGTCGCACCAAAGATTTCGCAGACCAAATGGCATTTTTGTATAACAAGACAATCCTCTTGGAGCAAAGAAAGCAAAGATGTTCTTGGTCTTCTTCGGCGAGAGGAATTTGATTATAACCCTTATATCCATCAAGAGAAGATATCCTTTCGTTTTCGCATTTGCTTCAACCAATTGCGGAATATCTGGTAACGGAAACTATCTTTAGGACAAGCTTTATTTAGATCAAGTAAAGTCTATACAAATTCTTATTCCTTTTTTCTTCTTTGGAACTATAACCATATTTGCTATCCATTCGGGATATTTTGCTTGTCTAATAATTCCTGCGTCCAACATTTTCTCGCAATTCTTCTTCTATTTGAGGATGATATGTTTGTCGCGATCTTTCTAATTCTTTGTTTAAAGGGTTTTACATTCTTGTCAATTTCCAATTTATGGCAAGCCACAGATGGATCTATACAGGCATTTCATCCATATCCCATGCGAAAATGTCTTTGTAATCTCGCAACAACTCAACAGCTTCTTTTCTCTTCATCCGCTTCCATTTTAGTCCCAATTTTTAAGATTTTAGGTTCCTCCTCGGTTCCAACATTCACTTCTTTTGTTTGTTCTCTGTCGCGACATAGCTAGACTTCGGCTCTCCCATAGGAGTTGGTCCTCTTATTTCCTTCGCGAACTCACTCCCTTTTTCCATGATTTCGCCAGGTATTCCTTTTCCCTCTTTTGCTCTTATCATGTAAATTCTAAACTCTTCTTCTTTCTTAGCCGCTTTTATCATCTCGCGATCTTTTCGCTTCCTCACTTGCTCTTCATAATGCTTTACCTCGATTTGATGATATATTCTTCCTTTATCAATATCTCCTCCGATCTCACCAATTCCACTCGGCATAGGAAATTTGATACACCGATGGAGTGTTGACGCTCATCGCTTTAATTGCATGTACCCAAGGTCTCCTAACAATATGTGGTACGGCGATTCCATATCCACTATACTTAATGTTACTTGTGTTTCAATTTCTCCAAGTAAAATTTGTAATTTTATCTCCCCTTTAGGTATTGTTATAGATTTTCCAAAACCATGAATATAATATCTTGGAGAACTCATTTCTTCATCTTTATATCCTAATTTTTGCATGTATGGTAAAACATGATACTCACCAAACTTGTATCCACCAAAGTTGTTTATTTCCCATTCTTTGCTTTTCTTGCCGATTCTTCTTTTTCACTCTTTTCAATCGCGATTTTCTCGCTGTGTTCATTTCTTGTTAGGAAAATCTCTTGCATATACTCTACTGGGCACGTTATTGAAAATCTTCAATTGTACGATATGAATGAACGATAGAGTTGCAAAATAGATTTTTGGCCTTGTTCCCACTTCTACTACAAATGCTTCTTTTTCCTTTTTTGAAACCTGTTTCTTTTGCATTTGATGGTGATGTTGTTAGTACTTTCTTCCCTTTCTCTTCATCTTTAGAAAATGATTCAACTTCCCCCCGATCAATCATCCGAGAATGATTCCTTTATCAGCCATTTGTTGATGCCCATGAAAGGGATGGTACGAACAATATTCATGATACTTGGTGGTGGTTCACCGCTCCATGGTGGCGTGACGTCCTCCATTACAAGTATAGCTTCCCAAATTTTTCCACACTAGCATTTAGTGGTGGCATTCTCGATCTCTTCCCATCTGCCCTCCATGATTACCTCGTCTCCATAGTTTCTCGTATATGATAACCTCTCGAATTTTATTGTAGTAGTTCCTTCTCTATCAAACTCCTCCTGATCTCGGCTCCCCATAGCCACTATTTTTCTCGTCCATCATCAACTCCATATCGAGTTTAAAATTTTGGTAACAAACTTGCATTCGCATCGAGCTTGTATTCGCAATCGGGTATGATTCCATCTCAATCTTTTCCGTGGAATTGTTACTTATATACCTTGTAAATGGTTAAATGAGATTGTGAATTCAAACCATTTCGCAGCTTTCCAATTAAACCGAAGTATTTGCACAACATGGCATCATGATTCTCCCATTGTAACATACATCTCATATAAGCCTTGATGTAACAAGACAGTCGTTCCATCGAAAATGTTGGTTAATGCAGATTGCATTTAGGTGGTATTCTCCCATTTGCACTTCTAGTTGAAAGGATTCTTACTTCCGCGATGGCTTCATATTTCGCTAGTTCTTCAAGATTTGCTCATTTTCCTGTGGATTTGATTCGATTGGTCTTTTTAGCTCGCTCCCGCCTCCCGTGTTCATGCCCCGTTTTGACCTTCTTGTTTACTATTTCTTCTCTCCTTTCTCTCGCGACTTTCTCCTTCGTCTCTTTCATCAATTCGCACACCATTATACCTATCGTTATCTCTTTCCTGGGTTCTCTATCAACTCTCCTCTCGCATCCTCTCGTATTCTCCATTGGTATTTCTATTGACACAATTTTGTGCTCGCCTCCTTTCTCGTTGTCGTGATTATTTTGCCGGATTGCTTCTTCCATTCTTGGTTTTCCACTTCGCTCTTACTTCTTCTTCTCGCGGCTAAGCGTGCTTTGTTCAAAGATAATGTTTCTCAATGTCGTCCACGATCTCTTTTTGCCTTCTCAATGCTTCTCTTCCGTGCAATATTGCTCTTCCTTCAAATACTGGATCATTTGGCCCCGAAATCGATTTTCTTCACTGCTTCATCTTGGAAATTCCTGGATGGGGAATATAACGATCTTCCAAGGCCCTCTCTTCTTTCGATGTCCGAGCCGAGATTTTGTGCTTCCGTTTGGTTTTCTACGTAATTCCTCGTTGGTAAGGCTCTCCTTCTTTCTTCCCTAGTCGTATCTTGAACTAGAAGGCTTCTCGATCTTCTATTTTGCAATCTCATATTTTCCATTCTTAATTCATGATTCTCGTCTTGTCAAATTTGCTCTCGCTTTTCCGCCTCTAGCCGCCTTTCTTCTCCATTTCTTCTTCTAGGTGCCAATTGTTATAGATTTTCCAAAACCATTTTATTTTAACTAATCCATTCAAAAGATAATATGAACTGAATGTTTATTAATAACTTTCTTGAAATCTTTACACAGAAAAGAACAAACATTTCTTCCTAATCTTTCCAATCCAAAAGACCTCTCCTACAACAAATTCACTCATTATATGCATGTATGGTAAAACATGCCAAGGCCATTTATATTTAATCCACCTGGCGATATTATGATCCTACAATCTCCCCTTTAGGTATTGTTATAGATTTTCCAAAACCATGAATATAATATCTTGGAGAACTCATTTCTTCATCTTTATATCCTAATTTTTTGCATGTATGGTAAAACATGATACTCACCAAACTCCCGTGATCCACCAATGTTCTGTTTATTTCCCATTCTTCTTCTTTGATTCTTTTTTCTTTTTCGCTTGCATTTATCGTGATCACTAGCGGAGATATATGATTCAAACTTTCTCTAGGTATTTTCTGCGGCTGTGAACGTTATTTTCTGCTTTTCCCATTCCTTCAAAGACGATGTCCTCTCCTCATCTATAATCTTCTTTCCTTCAAAATCTCGTTTATGTATCCTTCCTCTAATATTTTCGTGGAATTCATTAACCTTTGCTTTTGTAATTGAATTGTATTCCATATCTTCATTATGTTCCTTACTTCTTAACTCCTCTATCTCATCTGATTTAACATTTTCCTTTCTCATTTTCTTGATTTAAACGATTTTAATTGTACTCTTCGATCTTCAATCTTGTTCAATCCCTGTTTCTAGCGCATATGTAGTTGCAGAAATCCTAAACTACACACACACCTCACTCGAATTCGCTTATTTAATCCATTTGAAGATGAATAATAATGTGTTTTATTAATTGTTTTCTTCAAAGATTTACAAAGAAATGTAGAACAGAGCTAAAGAAATTACAATCACTCTTAATTTTCTCTCTCCTAATGACTTGCTTAACAATTCGAAAAAGATCCCCCATACAACAGACTTACTCAACCCTTTATATAGGGTATTACATAGTGGATGACAGCTAAGTTGTCCTTTATTTTCGGAAATGACTCGCGACTCCTCGCGAGTGTGTAACTGTCTGTCCTTGCGACACCCCTAAATCTCGCCAAGTCTTCACACTTTTCTCATGTTTTGGTTGTCGTCATCCATTGCGTCATTTATATTACTTCCATGCGACGCCTTCGCAATGTAGTCGTTTATTAATCTCGCGAAGTATTGGTGTTGCGATATTCTGACCCTACAACTGAGGAGTCAAATATCCAAAATAATGAAGAGAATGAAGAGGCTAATAAGGAAATTATTGTTGATGTAGGGGTTGATACCTCAGCTGGTATAACTTATGTGTCAGAAATCAACAGAAATGACTTAAGGAACAATAAAAGAAGGAGGACTGAAGATGTTATCATGGAAGCAATGGAAATGGATGGTTATATTCAAGAAATTGATAGAGCTCTTCATGTTCTTGCTGATGAAGTTGTGAATGATGGGGCTTCTAGGATCATGGAATTGGGAGAATCCTCATGTAGAGATGAAATTATAAATGATATCGAAGGTGTGGACAATGTTTATGGTCTAGGTGGGTCTGATACTTCTTCTGCTGCAGATGCTGGAAATCATATCCTCTCAATAAACCAGGTTCTTCTTTCTCTCAATTATAAAATCCTTTTTGCTCCTGTTTTATGTTTTAGTCATATAATTTTACTCATCTTCTCTTTCTTTAATTCTAGCTGTCTCATTTTAGTCCTAATTTTGTTCCGCTTTTACATCTGTTTGAAGATTTCACTTCTAATCTTTTTTAAAATAAGATATTTCCCGATTTTCGACATGAAATTATTATCATGGAATATGCAGGGGATGGGAAAGCCCATTACTAGAAACCATTTAAAATTTATTCTAAGGAAGCATAACCCTGATTTCATATTCCTAGCAGAAACTAAAGCCACAGAAGATAATATGAACATCTTAGCTAGAAATTTTAGGTTTCATAGCTGGTTAGCTATCCCTAGAATAGGCCTATCCGGTGGGATGCTCATAGCTTGGCACAATAATATTTCTGTAAGATGCATTGCTGAATTTTTTGATATCTGTTTCTTTGAATTAAATGATTGCCATAATAATTTTTGGAATGTGATCTGTATGCATGGGTCTTTGAATGACTTAGGAAAGAAAATGCAATGGGATAAAATTAACCAATTTTGTAGCTTAAATCCTAAGACTCCCTGGATCATCATAGGTGACTTGAACTTTGTGATGCATGTTAATGATAAGCAAGGTGGAAAAGATAATACTCATATTAACAAATTTATTCATGACAACATCCAAAATCTTGGACTAATGGATCTTAGATTTCAAGGAATCCCTTTCACTTGGTCCAATAACAGAGAGGGACATGAAAACATTAAGGAAAGAATAGACAGAGTGCTCACTTCCCCTGTTTGGTTTGCCATGTATCCTGATGCTTTGGTTAGCCACTTGGCTAGAGTTGGTTCTGATCACACCCCGATTTTACTCAATTGTAAGCCTGTTAAGATTAATACTCGCAAACCTTTTAGAGTTATTAGAACTTGGTTTAGTCATGAGAATTTTAAAAAACATATTTCCGATAATTGGGACTGTAATATTAGAGGCTCCTTTGCCTATAGCTTGCAAAGAAATCTTAAAAATCTTTCTTACACTCTCTCTGAATGGAACAGATCAGTCTTTGGAAACATTTTTCAAAATATTGAAAACCTTAATAAAAAAATGGAATTTCTCCACTCTTTGGACCCTTTACCTATGTTTGAAATTAAAGATACCCAGAACAAATTAGAAGTCTGGTACAATAGAGAATATGATTACTGGAATCACCTCTCGAAGGATAAATTCATTAGAGATTTTGATCGTAATACCTCTTTCTTTCATCAATATGCAAATAACAGAAGAAGAATTAATCATATTCACACTCTTAGAGATGAGACTGGTCTTTGGATTGATGACAACACACAATTACATAAAATGCTTATCAAACATTTTAAAACCATTAACACCACTAACAATACGCAACACCTTAACCTTTTAGATAGTCTTATTAAACCTTGCATCAGTGAAGAAGAGAACAACAGTCTTATTAAGATTCCTGATGAGATAGAAATAAAAAATACTCTTTTTAATATGAACCAATGGGGTGCTCCTGGCCCAGATGGATATCCTGCAGGTTTTTTCAAAGAAAACTGGGATTTAGTAAAATTGGATATCACTAACTTTGTTCAAGATTTTTTCAGGAAGAAGTTTCTACTTAAGGAAATGAATTACTCTTACATAACTCTTATTCCTAAAGTTCAAAACCCCTCTACCCCTAGTGACTTTAGACCTATCAGCCTTAGTAATACTACTTATAAATTGATAGCTAAAATCTTAACAAACAGATTAAAACCTATGCTAACTAAGATTATTTCTCAAAACCAGTCTGCTTTTATTCCTGGTCGACAAATTACTGATAATATAATAGTGGCACATGAGATTTTGCACACTATGAAGAATTCTAAAAACAAAAATGGGCACATGGCTCTGAAAATTGATCTCTCTAAAGCTTTTGATAGAATTGAATGGGATTTTTTGAATCAAACCCTCATCTCTTTTGGTTTCTGTGAAGATGTTTGCCATCTTATCATGCAATGCGTTACTACAACTTCTTTTTCTGTTCTCTTAAATGGTGTCCCTGGTGAAAAATTCACTGTCACTAGAGGAATTAGGCAAGGGGATCCTTTGTCCCCTTACCTGTTCATTATTTGCATGGAAGTGCTTTCGAAAATGCTCTTTAAAGCTGAGGAAGAGAAACGCATAACGGGTGTTAAAGTTGCTAAAACTGCCCCTAATGTCTCGCATCTTTTTTTTGCTGATGATTGTTTTCTATTTGCTAAAGCTAGCTTAACTGAAGCTAAAAATTTGATTAATATCCTTAATTCCTTTGGTGAAATGTCTGGACAAGTAGTAAATTTTAACAAGTCGGGTGTTTACTTCACACCTAGGATGCACAACAAACATTGTAAAATCATCTCTAAAATCATTAAAATTAGAAAAATTTCTAAGAATGATAAATATTTAGGAACCCCACTTTTCTTTGATAAGAATAAAGTGAACAACTTTGAACCTTTACTTAACAAATACTACACTGTTTTACAAGGCTGGATTGGAAAAATGTTCAACCAAGCTGGTCGCACTGTCTTAATAAAACATGTCCTTAGTGCTTACCCCAATCATCAAATGCAGTGCCTCGCCTTTCCTAAAAAAACTTTGGATAATCTGGATAGGATACAGAGAGACTTCTGGTGGCAGAAAAAGAACAAAAAGAAATGTTACTATCCTAAAGCCTGGCCTAGCATAACTAAAGATATTCGACAAGGTGGTCTGGGGATTCGAATCCCTCATAAACATAATCTAGCTTTAATTACTAACCTGGCTTGGAGATTAATTCACAATCAGGAACAACTGTGGGCTAAGATCCTTAAGCATAAGTATTTCAGAAAAAACCACCCTTTAAAGGAAACTAGAAAACATAAGAACTCGTGGATATGGAATAGTATCAAAAAAAGGTCTTGATATAATTAGGTCCAATTACGTTTGGCAAGTTAATAATGGTCTGAGCATTTGCATTTGGACTGATTTCTGGCTCCCCAACCAAACACAACTTTTAACTCCTGTGAAGTATGATTGTAATATGCCTAATTATGTCAGTGAGCTTATGCATGATAATGGAGATTGGAATATGTCTATTATTAATTCTTACATTGATATTGTTTATCATGATGCTATTAAAGCTGTTACTACTAATATAAATGAGCATGACAGAATCAGATGGAAATCTACGACTTCTGGGAATCTCACGACTAAATCTGTTTATAATTTCGTGACTAACCTAAATTTCGACAAGGATGAAGCAAACTTCTGGAAACGGGTTTGGAAACTTAATAATACTCCTAAATTGAATATGTTCTGTTGGAAAGTTGTGAATAATGCGCTTGCTCTTAGGAAAAACATGTCTAAATATGTGATACTGATCCTTACTGCATGCTGTGTGATAATCAGATTGTTGAAGATGAAATGCATTTGTTTGTGAATTGTACCTTTGCTAAGAAGGTCTGGCATTCTTTTGATCTAAATAACATCCATCTTAATGGTGGAAATTCTGACATCTTGCAATGGTTTAAAAACTGGATGAATGTCAAAGCCCTTAATGGCAAACACAATTTGATTTCTTTTATCATGTGGTCCATTTGGAAGTATAGAAACAGTGTCCATTTTGATAATGTAGTGCCTGAGGTGCAAAAATTGATTGATAACATTAGAGCATCCCACCTGAAGTTAAGTCTTGTTAGGGACAGTAAGACGAGTCATGTTTCCAACAATGCTAAGAAGTCTCTTTGCAACGGTCACAACTTTACAAGTGACAATTTTGATTGGCTTATACACTTTGATGCCTCCTTTATTGAAGCTGATTTCACTAGGGGATATGCCATCTCTATTCTCGATAAAACAGGGACCAGAAAACACTGTCGAGCAGGATGCAGCTGGGCTTCCTGCCCCTTAGAAGCAGAAGCTAAAGCTAGTTTTGAGGCGATAAGGTGGATGAAGGAACTGAAACTACAAAACTGTTGCATAATCAATGATTGTCAAATCTTGATGAAAATCTTGAAAGGAGAAGCGGAACCTGAAATTCAACCTTGGAGGTCTCAAACAAGCATCAATAGATGCAAATTTTCTATTATGAATTGTAATTCGGTTTCCTTTATGTATAAATCTAGGAACTATGTTAATTTTGAAGACAAACTAGCTAAGGAAGTTAGATCTAGGAAAATCAGTTATTTCTCTACGGAGAATGAAAATGGAAATGTAATGTCAAACATCCTAGAAAGAGTTAATCTTGGATTAACTCCCATCTTGTATATTTTGCAAACTTCAACTACTATATAAATAAATGTCTTCTTATAAAAAAAAAAAGATATTTTGTCCAAGTCTATGCTAATTGTGCACAATAATTATATGCTTGCACGGTGCAAACATTTATGAATAATTTCCTCTTTTATTGAAACACGCTTCTACAAAAGAACCCAACCCAAATGGTTACACCGTGTTTTGATTTGAAATCACATTTCTCTAATGCCTGAATCACTTATAGTGCGTCTAGATACTAGAAGTAGAAGTATTTCTGCTTCTATAATGCGTTTAGATATAGAAGTAGAAGTGTTTCTGCTTCTATAGTGTTTCTGATTTCTTCAGAAACAGAAATCAGAAACAAATTGCTTCAAAAAAAGTTTATGTTTTTATTCCCAAAAGTCATTATGAAATTAAATATATACCCAAACAAACTTTTGACATTTTTGCCTCCAGAAGTTACAAAACAGGCTTTTACCTCAACGCATTAGCATTTGCATTGATAATTTTGTAGTTTTCATGTGGAAGATTTGTCATTTGCTCCAAGGCCCGGATAAGATGTTATATTAGAACCATTTTTTGGGGCCCATGGTTTTTTTTTTGGGGACCATGGTCTTATTAGGCACCTTCCCTATAGTTATAAGGGGTGTCCTAAAGTGTGGAAATGACTAACCTACCCTTAACCTAATTTAATTTAAAACTAACCTAATGACCACCTATATATATATATAACCACCACCTCCTCCCACCACCGCCGCCCACCACTACCACCTCCGACTACCACCACCACCAACAACCACCACATCTATATATATAACTTAATTTAAATCATTAACAAAGGTATTCTCACAAACCCATTATTTGTCATTCGTTTTTGGTTGAAAAAATGAGTATTAACCATCAAAATGAGTTGAAAATGGAAGTTGCAGAAAAAAGTTCGGCTAGGAATTATGTAAAAAACTTTGTCGAACTAACCGAACCTAATGGAAATGATGAACATGAAGAACAGTTTGGCTATTTCGCAAAAATAACTCCCAACCGAACATCAGTTCGGTTACGTTGCAAAAAAACATTTCCCAACTTAACGGGTCAGTTCGGTTACGTCACAAAAAACATTTCCCAACCGAACTGGTCAGTTCGGTTACGTCACAGAAAACATTTCCCAACCGAACAATAGTTCGGTTACGTCGCAAAAAAAATCCCTAACCGAAAACGTCGCAACAAATATTTCCCGACTGTTCGGTTACATCGCAAAAAACATTTCCCAACCGAACTTTAGTTCGGTTACTTCGCAAAAAATGTTTATTAACCAAACTTTAAGTTCGGTTTGATCGTAAAATTTTTTAAATATTTTTGTAACCGAACTATTTAATAGTCACACCAAATATATAGTTCGGTTTGATCGCAAGGAAAAATTTCAATTTTTTGTAACCGAACTTCTTACTGGTAACTAATCATTACTAATCATACTAATCACTAATCATTAAGTTCGTTTTTGGTCATAAATTTGGGTAACCGAACTTAATCGCAAAAAAAATGAAAATTTCTTCGCAAAGAAAATTTTCAATTTCTTGTAATAGAACTTCTTAATGGTAACTAATCATACTAATCACTAATCATTACTAATCATACTAATCATTAACTAATAACTAATTAATCGTTAAACTAACACATTTAATTAAGGAGGGTAAGTTTGGTATTAAGAAAAACATTTAGATAAGGGGTGACTTAGGATTACTTATAATATGTTGCCTAAAATAGAATCATGGTCCCCACAAAGAAAACATGGTCCCAAAAAATGGTTCTTATATTAAGGCCTAACTAGAAAAATAATTTATCACTGGGTCCATATTTATTTAAAACATGGAACTGGCGGTAGATACTTGGTACTAAACATGGGAGCCTTATTAACTGTATTATATTGAAAGAATCCTATTATTGGGGATTAAAAAGGGTGGGTTTTTGGGGGCTTAACGGGTCATGAAATAACAACCCGTAGGACCCCTTTATCTATGCTTTTTTGTAATGTCTAATCTACCCTTGATTTGATTTGTGCTAATTAAATTAATTAAGCTAACTAATCAGTCTTAGTGAATCGATTAGACTAATCAAAACATTAATTTTTTGCGAATCAAAACTTGTTTTTTTTTTTGAGTTTTGAAGAAAGAAAAATGGTGATTTTGGTGAAATTTTTTTGAAAATTTTTGGAGAAAAATGATGAAACCCTTCATTACAAAAGTCAAGATAACCTTATAATCAACTCCCAACATCAATTTTATCAATTCAAATCTGTCAAAATTTTGGAAAAAATTTGGAATTTTATGTTGTTACAGCTGGGTAAATTTGTCGACCCGGACGACATTATATACAACGGTTGGGATATTAGGAACTCCCAGCCATGAACACATAAAACGGATGGGAATTTATGAACTTCTGGACGTTATTCTTCCCAGTATAACCTGAGTCTGCATTACGGTTGCGTTTACATAAATTTCCCATCTGTAATTCGATTTGAAAGTTGAGAAATTTTTTGATTCAACATGAATTCTTAATACGATTGCAAATTACTAATATATTCATTAACTAGACCATAATAAAACTCATTACATGCTTGATATATCCCCATTACAAAGTTGGTTTTAATAACATCCCTTTCGATGTATTAAGAAGTCTTTGATGATAGCGAATTGAGCTTCCAAGTTGAAATCATAACCTTTCCATTTTCTCCATTCCTTCTTAGCTTGAGCTGCGACTAGGGTTGTTCATGGTCGGTTTTGGTTCGATTTCTATCCAAACCAAAACCGAAACCAATGCTATCGGTTTTTAAAAATCTTAACCAAACCAATCCATTAACCATTGGTTCGGTTTCTTAATGGTTTTAGTCGGTTTCGGTTTGTTCCATTGGGTTAATGGAAAACCGACTGTATGTCAGTTTTCCGAAACTGACAGTTCAAATCTTAAAAAAAAAAATAACACAGTTGATTTTTTTTAACCTACCTGCAAAATGTAATTAACACACAAGCGTAGTTCATAACTCAAGTTTATAAGCATAGTTCAAAACATAAACATTACAGATTCAAAATACATAAACTCTAAGTTCTGCATGCTCCAAATTCCATATTCAAAGTGTGAGA
Source organism: Papaver armeniacum (assembly GCA_023531295.1). Classification (NCBI taxonomy): domain Eukaryota; kingdom Viridiplantae; phylum Streptophyta; class Magnoliopsida; order Ranunculales; family Papaveraceae; genus Papaver; species Papaver armeniacum. Next base: position 87,094 of record JAJJWW010004391.1, read on the forward strand.
TGGACGGGGTAGATTAAATCTATCCGATTTTAATCAATGGCACTTATTGGTTTTCCATTGTTTTTTGGTTCGGTTTTAAGGTCAAACCAAAACCGAACCAATAATGTCGGTTTTCAAAAATTTTCACCATAACCAATCCATTAGTAAATGGTTTGGTTCGGTTTCTTCCTTATCGGTATGGTTCGGTCCGGTTCCGGCCAAAAACCGAAACCATGTTCAACCCTAGCTGCGACTTCTCTATCAGTCTCACCTCTAAGTCAAAGTTGGTTGCACATACGACGTAACGCCATATATTCTTCCACTTTTTTGCGTATGTCTAAAAATCGAAGATACAATTCAACCCCATCGCGGTTGTTAGTGTTACCTGTTTCACTACAAAAATTCTCAAAAATATTACTCCAATACGATTGACTTGGTAAACCACGTTTCTTTCGTTCTTCTCCCTTCTTTGGATAGCATAGTACAAAATTTTTGCAAAGAGATAAGTCTTCTTCCAAAGTGAAGTTGGGTTTATCCTTTGAGTACATTGAATTGAGTTTGTAGGAGTTTTGGTGGAGATTATTGATGTAGAAGGTGTGATTTTGATTTGGAATGGGTGGTTATATAGAGGTGGGGTTATTTCAAGTTTAAATAAGTGGTTGAACAACTAGAACCTTCTATAGATCAGTCTTCAAACGGATCTATTTTTCAAAATTCAAAAAACTAGCCGATATGATGTGGTATTCAAAATTATAGGTATTTATGGCTAGGAAATCGCAGGGTAGACCTAGCCGTAATTCTGTATAAACCTGCAGGGTTTGTGGTGTGTCAGATTTACGGCTAGGTATTTCGGGCCGTAAATAATAATTGTTAATTTTTGTCAGAATTACGGCCTGGATATATAGCCGCAACAAGGAGTCATTTTTTTTTGGGTTATCAGAGTGACATTCGGCTAGGAAATTCCAAGCCGTAAATACGTTTACGGCCAGGAACTTCAAATGTCGACCAAGCCGTAAAACAGAGTTGCAAATTTATGTCAGAATTACGGTTAGGAGTTCCAACCGCAAAAAAAGACTCATTTAATTTTTGAGTCTCCAGTGCAATATACGGCTGGGTACTTCCTGACCGTAACATGGGTACGGTTTCTTTTCCTAACCGTTTTCCTATAACGGCCCGGACTTTCCAACCGATATTCTGTGCAAGTTTATTTGACAAAATTATATGCACTTTTGGCTAGGTTATGTGAAGGATCGACCTAGCCGAAAGTGCACAAAAAATTAGTAAATCTTGATTGTTTCCTCAGTTTTCTTAGATTAGACAAATGGAAAGACTAACATTCATTCATAAATGCAAAGTTTTAAAAATTCATCCATCCAAATCCATAACCAAACAACAAAAATAGTAAATAGACAAAGTCTTAGACAATAAAAGATCCATGAAGTAATATAATAAAAAGCGAGTAAATGGTCATTCACTTTCACTTGATCCCTCATCCAAATCGTCCTCTTGCTCAGGTTCCACAACTTGTTCTATAACTCTAGATTTTTTACCTCGACCGCTGCCACCTTGAATTGGAGTCTTTTTACCTCCACCACGTCCACCTCGAGCACTTTTCCAGCACGGCTACCTTTTGCACTTGTTCCAGTACCTCGACCACCTCGAGCACTTGTTCCACCTTTTACACCTCGACCACCTCGACCTTTTTCACCTCTACCACCTCGACCGGCTTTTCCTTGCTTAGATTGAACTTGGTCACGGGGGGGAGTTTCCGAGTCGTCGCTAGAAGAAGGAGAAGTAGCCCTTTTAGTTCTCCTTGGTCGTTCCGCTTCATCAGGATATAAACCTGCTTTCTCGGGGATTATTATGCCTCTAACTCGATTCCGCATTAATCTTAGTTCAGATACCGTTAAGTCCTCACCCAAATTAATCATACGAGTGATGTCATTAGCCACCCAATTAACTCGTTCGACCTATTTTTTCATATCAAACACACATACTCTAATTATTCATAGATAATTAAAAAAAAAACATATACAAACATAACTAGTAGTGTACGTACCACCACCTTCTCCCAATCATCTTATTTATTCATTGATGCCTTTGATTTTGAAATTTATTTCTCTGCATTCTTGAAATGTCTCTGCGCCTCAGGATCCAAATTTTCCACATAAGGATGAGCCCACTCTCGATACCATTCCATGTAATAAGCATCCGCTTGGGAAGTCCCATGAGAAGCTTCAAGCGGTATTCTACTCATTCGGTTTACTTCTTGGGAACGAGCATTCCAATGTTCGATTGACGGTGCATTTTCATAGTTCAATTTGACATCTTTTTCCTTAAATTGGGAGGTGGTTATGCTCAGTTTAAAAGGAGTTTCTTCAGGTACAATTTTATGGACAATACCGATTTGGCGGAGCGTTCTACGAGGATCTAAAATGACGAACCCAGATGCATGAAACAAAGGTTTCGTATAGGTCTGTTTATGGGTGAAAACTACTCCTGCAGAATTTGGTAATTTGGGGTGTGGATGAGGAATGAATTTAAACCTTTAAACAAATGCACTACGCGGTGAGTGCTTGTAGATTCGAGAGATCAATCTGTGCAAGTCCGGCCTAAACCAAGAAATGGCCGTTCCGGACTTGTTTCGGTCACAAAGTGAAGGAGATGGGGTTGATCTTAGGGAGGGAAGCGAAGAAGGTGTTGAGATTGTGAAGGTGTTGGCTTGCTTATGACTTGTAACAGAAGGTGAGCAGGCTTGCGGTTGATGCAAGCAGGCTCGGGTGTTTGAATACGATTTGTATTAACACTTGGTTTTTTCTGTCTCGCCTCGAACTTGTGTTGTTGTTTGAAATAGGGCGGAGAACCTATTTATACAAGTCATTGAGCCTCATTCACGTCTCTCGTGGGAAGTGGAGGAAGTGGAGTGATGGAGTAGTGGAGTTGTGCGTCGACCGGTCTTGCCCACTTTTCCTGTTCATCTCTAACCGTCCATGACTTCCCGACACGTTCTTATGATGGCGCGTTGCACGCCGCACGCAGTAAACCGCCAGACCAATACCCAAAGTATGTATCCCCCGGTTTGTGACATGATTGATGTCCGGAATGTGTGGATCGTGGATCCACGAAAGATAGCATGTAATGCTGAATTGAATAATTGTGTTATTCGAAAGTCGATACTTGTGAAGTATCATGTGTATTTTATGTGTATGCTGCGTTATGGTGTGGTAAAGTGATGGGTAATGACGCCTCACTAACCAAATAACTCCCGACCGGGTTGTATAACCAAGTGGTGAAGTTGGACGGATGAGATGATCTTTGAGACACTCATCTCTGCGATCGTTAATGAATATTAGGGTTTTTGAAGAGGAGCGCAAACATGACTCTTGACTTGGTCGAAACCAAGTAATGGAAGAATTTGGAGAGGACCGACCGGACGTGTATGTAGATGGCATGCTGGTGTACACGTCCATGTCTTACCGTCCCATGAAGGTGCGATCTAGGCCACTCAATTTGACCGGCAAAGAGGAGTGGTTGAGATCGGTTTTGGGCAGAAATCCTTCCCGCAAAGGAGTTGGAAACTGGCGCGAGATCCCTAGTTCGGGCATGCGTTTCAAGACGACACATCTTGGTCGGTCTTGGTCGATGGGTTTGACGGGAAGATGGAAGGCTGGTGATCATGCCTATACCTGACTATCCCATGAAAACGTGATCTAAGCCATTCAAATCATCGGTGAAGTTGAGTGGTCGAGATCGGTTGCAATTTGGGAAGTGTAACCACGCATGTTTGGGCGGGCGTTTTGGATTAGCCGGGCATGGGATGCCTTGGCCGTTCGCATGAGGAGGTAGATGAGCCCATGGTGGTCATGCTGGTATGACCGGCCCTTGCTTAATCTAATCTGTGACCCTCCATTCGTACCGGAGAAGATGGACGCGCGTGATGATTTGAAACCCTAATTTTGGCTTTCAAAAGCCGTGCGCCACTCCTTGTTTGGGTGATGATTTTGTCACGGCCAAACATTGTTGGCCTTGACCGATTGGTCAAGTGTGTAGGCGGTCCCACGGTGATCGTGTTGACATGCTCTGGGCCCTTTAAGTCTACATCTACACCCTCCATCTATACCTGCGAAGATGGATGGTTGAGACTGTTTTGCGACACATGTAATATGCCGCAAACCCTTATTTAGGGTTTTCCGTCCATAATGCTTGGTATGAACGTCTTTTGGCAAGCAAAGGCCAATGGCCGACCATGCGGGGTCGGCCATGGGTATTCCATACCATGCTTGGGGTGATGGAATTGATCTGGGGTCATCCAATCATGCTTACGGAGTTGGATGACTGCGATCAGATCATATCCGAACTGATACGGTCAGTGCCGGATGCTCAATCGGGCTAGTATAACACACCGAGAGGGGCTCAATCGGGCTAGTATAACACACCGAGAGGGCTCGGGCTAGTATAACACACCGAGAATCAGCCTGTACGGGTATTTCGTACATGGTTTCATTATAGTGCTTGGAGGTTCGTGTTACTCATATAGAGTAACACGAAGTCGTCATGCCACACCGATAATGAGTACCGGAAATACAAGGCCGATATGAAATTCACAGAAGGGATTGTTGCTACATGCTCCAACTTGGAGGAATTTCATGTATTCACAGAATGGGATTGTTGCTACATGCTCCATTCTTGGTGAATTAAGTGAGGGAGTATCCAACACTTATAAATGGCTTTATCTTTTACAAGATGTCAGCGCATGATTTTTATGGTTTTTTACAAATTTAACCTTAAACGAAAATCCACCATCAACATTAAGTCCCCTGCCTAGCACATAATGGTTACACTATTGTGTGGTAGGCATGAGATGGTGACATACATATGTAAGAAAGACAGGATAAAAGGAGTTTACCCGGAAGAGTGTTGGCTGACCGCTAGTTTCCACGCCGTCACGCTTGTATGGAATCCTTGGTGGGGCCGGTTTCTTTCTTTGGGTATTTGAATCAAAAGAGGAAACCAAATAAGGGAGGAATCCTTCTTCTATTGGGATTCTTCTAATTTTTGTCTATAAAAGAGACAAAACTCCTTTCTTTTCCTCACGAATATATTTTTATTTTTGTTTTGGCAAGCAGCTCCCGTAACCTTGCTGCCGCCGCCGACCATCGTTGCCGCTGCTGTTGCCGTTGCCGTCGCCGGAGCTGCTACCGTGCGCCGTCCGTCCAAGGTAAGTTCCGCTCCCCCTTTTTTTTTTTTTTTTTTTTTAAAAGGTAAAACCCTAGTTTGTTAGGTAAACACCTTTTGTAAGACATGTACATGCTTAGCTTTTTCCACCATTGCATGCAAAACCTAGCTTTTAGGTTGTATCTTGAAAAGGAAAAACCTTGGCTTGAATCTCGTATACACAATTCCCATGAATAAAGAAAGTCGTGTTATGATGCGTGAGAATGAACGTGGGTCCGCCGTGCATGCTTGATTGACCGTGGGTCTCACCCACACACGATTAACTGAAATTTGTACCGAACTTGAAACTTGTACCGGACTTGAAATTTATGCCAGACTTGAAAACTTGAGTTATACCGAAGCTTGATCAATACCAGACTTGAATGATGTTTGGACCGGCCATTGTATGCTCCGATGTGAGTTGTGTCTTGCCGTGTGTGACTATATTTCTTCCGTGCTTTCATACAAGTTCTAACTCCTGTCTTTTATTTCATTGCGGTAGAAAGAAAAGAACTCCTGTCGATATGTCTTCTGGAGATAATGCTGGTACCAAGTCAGGAAGTGTTGACATCTTCAAAGATATGCCGAACATTGATGATGAGTTGTTCACCTTGCCTTTTCCAAACACCAGAAGGCATCCTTCTCATAAGATAGTCCTTCTTTCCGATTCAGAAAATACGGAGGCCGATCCGTTTTCTTCTTCAGCACTTGTGGTGAGATTTTGTCTCCGAGAGAAATGAATATCCGCCTTCCCTATTGACTTCAAGATTTGCCATACTCCACTGGGTTCTTATGAAGGATGGATGAGACGCATGTTGAGCAATAAGGGCATTAAAGATAATTTTCTTTCGGCACAAATCCTCAATGCGGTCATGGCATCTGCTGCTCTTGAAATTAAGAAAGACGCCGCGGGTTTAATTACCTTCATTTCTCGGTGGCGTATTTCTACTCATACAGCCATATCTAGATGGGGAGAGATGACTATTACCCTGGAGAGTGTAGTTGCATTAATGAACCTGCCTGTTGCCGGAAGTCTTTCTTACGATCTCTCTGATGCGGAGCAACGTGACTATGATGCTATACTTCAAAAGGTGGCGGAATTCGACAATCTGGACAAGGAGGAGAAAAAAGATACGAGATGCTTTTACACCTGGTGGGTGTCGGAGTGGTCTCCAGCAGACCCAGAGCCGGATCAAGAGTTGGAAAATGAGCTCAGTGTGATTGCGTTCTTTCTTTATGGCTATCCGAGAGATATGTTCGATGATGGTTCCGGAAAGAAAACCATTAGAGGTGACCTTGTCAAGATTGCTATAAGGCTGGCAAAGGTAAAGTTCTTCCCCGGGTGCCTTGTTCCTTGGATCATTTTGTATTCTCATCTGGACGCCTTAGCAATGGACATGCATGTTTCTAACGGGTACAAGAAGGTGGAATCGCACGTTCACTTCGCTTTTCTTCAGGCATTCTTATGGGAACACTTCAAAAGCTATGCTCCTACCCCTACAAATTTGCTCACCAACTTGTATGGTGGCTCGAGAATACTCCGTTGGAATAAGAAGCGCCCCAGAGCCGGTGCGAGACTTGTGTACGTATTTGACAATGTGTCTTCTGTAGATTTCCGTCCATGGGGGCCGGTCCATCCTTCCGTTGTTCAGCCAAAGACTTTTGCTATTGCTTCGATGGCCCCGATGTTGTGCTGCGTCTCGATGTTAAGACTATGAGATCCGGGAAATTGTTTACATGCGCAGCTGCATCCCAGATATGTCCGTCTTTATTCAACGAAGAATTTCTTCGTGACTCCGTACAATATTGATGGGGCATCTCGTCAAATGGGGTTTGATCAGGGTGTCCCATTTATCCGTCCACCAGGGGCTCCGAGAGAATTCCTCTCGAATATTCTTAATGCTGACGTGTTCTTGGAATGGGTGAGCCTTCCTTCTGGCCTATTGGGAGAAACCCAGTGGTAACCGATAAGTATAAGGAATTTTGGAAGAAACAACTGTTGGTTTTCCAGAAATTTTCGGAGAGTGTTGTGACAGATCCCCGTGGTGAACCATCTTCTGACGTCTTGACGAAGCATTTCCGGTTGAAGCCGCTCCCATCCAAACGGACCAGAGCTGAGGATTGCAGTCCCCAAGTAGGAGAGAGACCTAAGAGGCAAGCATGCGGTCCGGTAGTCCTCAATTCCTCCAATATGCAGTTATTTAAATCTTTTCCCCTCGGTTCCTTCATTTCTCCAGTGTAAATTCTTCTAAAAACGATCCTTGCTTGAAATCGGGAATTTCGAAAGAGAATGTCTTCACAAGGTTGGCGCGCATTCAAAATGAGAAAGCCTGGTAATCTTTGGTCTTTATCTTTGAGAAGTCCGCGCATCTTGATCTTCATCCGAGAAGTCCGGCGGCACCGACCTTCATGCCGAGAAGTCCGGAGAAACCGCTCCTTTTTCGACCATGACGAGAGATGATGCAAGCTCGGTTGAACAAGGCGCTTCCCTTAGTGATCTTGTTGACGGGGTTGTGATGGAAATTAGCACCCAGAGCGAAATAGATGCCGGAAGGAATATGAGAGAGGCAGTGCCTGCTATGGTTGAGACGGCTCCCCTTGAGATCCATCCTGAACAGGTTCCAATCAATATGGCCATTGTGGTGGCCCCTTCTGAAAGGCCTCCTGCAACTGACAAGGCTCCTGCGGTTGGTGAATTGCCGGTGATGCAACCTGGGGCTTTGTTCGATCCTCCTTTTACTGTCCCTTATCCAGGTCATGTGTTGGTCGGTGGATTCAGCGTGCCGGTTCAGTTCAAAGAGTTATACACAACGATATGGGAGAAGCACGGTCACATTGCTACCACCACGAAACTCAAAAGTCGTCTTGCGTTGGTCAACTGCGTCCAAGAAGCTTTAGTTTCTATCCAGGGGATGAGCGTCACGACTGGTCGAACAGTTTCTGAGGAGATGATTGAAGATTGGAAGTGCCATCGAGACGTGTTTGCGCAGTACGGTTTCAATGCCCCTTGGTTCTTCAAAGGTTTCTCCAAGATTCAGGAGCTCCAGAAATTACAGGATGAAGTCCCTTCTGCGGACTGTGTTGCTCGCCAGGAAGAAGAGGTTGAGAAGTTGTCTAAGGAACTGGAGCTGAAGCAGGATGTGCTTCAAAGGATGAAAGTCTCTCTCGCCCAGAAGGACGAGTTGTTGCTGAAGGACTTTCCTTGAAGTATTCATGCCATATACTTGTCTCTTCTTTTAGATGTTTTTTCTTTTTGAGTGATAGTGAGGATTTTCTTTGATCTCCGGTTTTGGGTTAATAGGTGATTGAATTGGCTTATTTTGAGATAGTTTTGTGAACAACCTTTTTGAAAGAGATTATGTTAAACGAAATTTGAATCTTGGTCATGAATGTTTGCACATATCACATGAAATTGTAAATGTTATGCGAAAGGGAGGTACGGATGGAAACAAACATGGCGTTGATCACTGAGCCTCTTTCTCCACGTACGGGATGTCAAGTCCCCAATGGATTCCAAACTATCTTTCTTGTAAAATTGTTGAGTAAAACTTACTTGCTTTCGAAGCCTCACTTGTATTGAACCGGAGTTGCCTTTCTAAGAAAATCCTCCACACCAATTTCTCAGAGTTATCGATCTGGACCAAGCTTCTCCCGAACAATGCGCTTCAAAGCGTTGCATTCACTGGTGGGGTGATGAAGGAACCGGTGGTAATGACAGTACCTCGGGTCCATCACTTCTTGATCAGTGGGCGGACGCCATACCGGGGGTAGCCCCACTTCTCCATTTCGTACCCACGCCTCCAGTAGCTCCAGAATCTTCTTCATCGGGAAGGGGAAATGTAAGTACGTTGTGTCTGACTTTTCCTGCGTCAGTGGGCGTTGTAACGCCTCTCCGTGTCTTTGACGTGGAACAGGAGATGAAGTTGGAAGATTTGCGAGTGCCATCATATCTGCGGATCGCTCGCCTAGGTAAAGGGATGTGGAAGGTGTCGTGATGTCACCTGCTGAGTGATCGGATTGAACGCTCCCATCCTCTCGTATTGTGTATTTCCGATTGATTTCTCCTTCCTCAAGCGTTTCTTGATCGGTTGAAAAGTCGACGCGGATTGGACAGTCTTCCGGGCTTGACAAGAGTTTTGAGATATAAATCCTCTAGCAGGGCTCCATAGGCTGCAGGCTCCCTTTCTTTATCGCGAGACATTGTAGTACTCTGGGACAAGTCTTTTCCCCGTCCTGGACCGTGTTGTCCATCTTTCTTGATTCGTTTTTCGATTGCGTGCTCTCTTTGCTTCTCCACTTGTAAAGGTGTGACTCTGGCTGAGGATTCAACGTTTCTTGCACTGTCTGAATTGACGTCTATCGACCCTTCTTGTAGTTGTGTTGCTATATCATTCAAAAGGCGAAACGTCTCGCTCTGCCTTCTGGTGATACCGGATTGATTTGCCAAGACATCCTCCAACATTCCAGCTATGCTTCCCATGATATCTGAACCGCCTGTGGTCTCCGAGTGAGGATACATCGCGGGATGAAAACCGAAGGATTGAGAATTCAATTTTTGCAACCGATAGATCAACCTCCCTTTGTGGTCGCCAATTGTTTATGGGTGAAAACTACTCCGCAGAATTTGGTAATTTGGGGTGTGGATGAGGAATGAATTTAAACCTTTAAACAAATGCACTTTGCGCGGTGAGTGCTTGTAGATTCGAGAGATCAATCTGTGCAAGTCCGGCCTAAACCAAGAAATGGCCGTTCCGGACTTGTTTCGGTCACAAAGTGAAGGAGATGGGGTTGATCTTAGGGAGGGAAGCGAAGAAGGTGTTGAGATTGTGAAGGTGTTGGCTTGCTTATGACTTGTAACAGAAGGTGAGCAGGCTTGCGGTTGATGCAAGCGTGGCTCTGGGTGTTTGAATACGATTTGTATTAACACTTGGTTTTTCTCGTCTCGTCCGAACTTGTGTTGTTGTTTGAAATAGGGCGGAGAACCTATTTATACAAGTCATTGAGCCTCATTCACGTCTCTCGTGGGAAGTGGAGGAAGTGGAGTGATGGAGTAGTGGAGTTGTGCGTCGACCAGTCTTGCCCACTTTTCTTGTTCATCTCTAACCGTCCATGACTTCCTGACACGTTCTTATGATGGCGCGTTGCACGCTGCACGCTGTAAACCGCCAGACCAATACCCCAAAGTATGTATCCCCGATTTGTGACATGATTGATAAACGGAATGTGGATCGTGGATCCACGAAAGATAGCATGTAATGCTGAATTGAATAATTGTGTTATTCGGAAAGTCGATACTCGCCGGATCTCACGTCTTCTTTATGTCTACTTTGTCGTTATTCTTTGCGTCGTTTATTTTAGCTCTCTGCGGCGCCTCGCGACATCGTTGTTTATTAACTTCGCGAGTCCTGTACGTTGCGATATTATGGTCCTACATCTTGCCTCTTTTTCCTTGAATATTTGCTTGAAGAGCGATTTTTAAGGAAAAATGCATTGTTGTAATAATCTTTGGTCTTCGCCGATGAAGGAACGAGCGAAAGAATACCGGACTTGAAAAGTACGTACTTGCCTCTATTCTTTTGCGATGTTCCGGCTTTGCGTCTCCTGTCTCTCCTCATACTCTTCTTGCGAAGGGAAGAATATCATGAGAGCGATGCTTTTTTGTTATTTGCGTTTTGCTTATCTTTATCTGCATTTGACTCCGTACCACGTTTTTAACCATTAAAGCCGTTTTAAACACGTCTCTTCCAACCGTTTATTCTTGACCTTTCATGTCCCTTCTCGCATTAAATGACCTCGTTTTTCTCGAGGATCTTTTTCCCTATATATAGTTTTCTTTTCCTCTCCTTTTCGTTCTTTAGTTTTTTCTCTGCAACTTCTTTGATTTTCTCCTTCCGCAATTTGCGTTCCTGCTACTGCAAATCTTCTCTTCATCTTTCTCTAGCATCGATCTTTACCTTTAACCTCTCATCCATTCCCATACTGATAATGGCTGCCCTTAGTCGTGCATACAAAACTTCTTTTGATGAAGTTAACCAGAAATTGCTCGAGAAGGGCTTCATTTCTATCGACCATTCTGATCAAGAACCTTCATCTATTCTTTCTACAAAAAGTTATTTTTCGATCATCAATGTGATAATCAAAGGATTATAGTCTCGCTAGGTCAGCTTCTCGCAGGACTTCCCATTCCCTTATACGATCCGAAGTTGCCTCTGTTTATGAAATCTTAGCCCATGAAAATTCTCGAGGGCTATTTATCAATTAAGTGGCGATTGTATTCGCCTAATGCTTGAGTTCGCGAACCGTGAATTGCAGGCAAAGGATCTTTATACTCTAACTCTGTCAGAAATCCCAAATTCGAGACTTGGAGATAGCTGTTGAGAAATACACTGTGGAAAACTTTTTGAAAATTACTCGGTGATAACTATGGTGAATGCGAAATCTCATTTGGGGCATTCGCTTTGAAGAAAAAGGATAATGTCTCGAGGATAAACCGCTCATACGGGATATTGATTGGCACCGGGTAATAATACTACTCCTCGCCACTCCAAAGATGAGAAATGGTGGGTTGTACCCTTGATTTTAAATGGTCCTTATATCGCGGGCCCGCACGTTCTTCCTGCGAATCTCGCAAGCGTATCATCCTTGGGAATTCAAATGGCTGAGAAGGAAAAAGAAGTATGTTTCCTACTCCAAATTTTGCTTCGCAACTTTCTTTTTACGATTCTTGAGTTTGTGAAATCTTTCAGATAACCAGGGTTGAAAGAAGCTACAAAGGGATCCGTCGGAGGATACTTTGACATCGCTTCGATCGCTTATGAGTGAAGTAAGAAGCATTTCCCCTTACTTTGACATTATTTTTTTTTTTTTTTTTTTTTTTTTTTTAAAACAATACTATTGCCTCTGTTTCTCAACTTTACACATTTGCGAAATTTGAAGTTGAAAAAGTTGTTCTTTGCGAAGACTAAGTAAGGGTAGGACTGTCGCTCGCAAGGGTAAATCCTCTGCCCCCTTAACTAAGAAGCGAAAGGTCCAATCCTCTCTTCTCGCCTTAGCTCAAACTCGAGTCTTCGATGAAGATGACCATGATTCCAATCGCTCTCTCGCTACAAGGGCCCCGTTAACCGGTTCTTCTATGGGTCAGTTGTCTAGTATCTTCTCCGATTCTTTCCAGGAATGGGAGATGCTCCCTAGCTTCTCTTTGCGGGACTCTCGCAAACGTGTGCAATGCCACTCTTTGGAGGGCAATGATTCTTTCAACTGAGTCTACAGAACTATGTCTCCCCGACTTCTTGAATGCGCTTGGATCCTTGGTATGTATACAATCATATCTCCCCATTGGCTTTATATTGTTGTATATGTATTAACAGCTTTTCTATCTTCTTTCATAGGTTGGAAGGTCTTCTTTTTGTAGTTGCCTCAGATCTTGAGAGAAGACGCAACAATCTTGAGAAGAAGAATTCGCAATTGAGCAAGAAGATTCGAGAATTGGAGATGAGGCTGCGTTATCTCGCGATAAAGACGAGACGATTCAAAAGTTAAATACCGAACTTGACTCTCAAAAGAGAGGGTATCCACCCTTCAAAATGCTAATCGGCAACTTTATGGTATAATATTTGCCTTCTTTTATTATTTTTATTTTATTGGTCGTGTGTGCCACCTAACTTATTACTTTCGCAGACGTATATAATCTCTCCGATGAAGCTATTCTTCTCCATACATTTCGAACCTATGGATAATAACCTTCTTCTCGCTCATCTCAACACTTCTTTAAGTAGTTCTTCGAACAAAAATTAACTCTCTTTCATTAGATGAACTTGGACCAAATATCGCCTTTTAGAGATTGAACATAGATCTGGTTTAAGTGCGGCCAACCAATTTAAACAAATGTTTCTTGAGTCTCGTAAAGAAATCAAAATTTTGAGGAAGAAAATTAGTGATCACATAGATGACAAAGACCGCATTGCTAACAATGGTGCTCAAGCATTAGCACTATTTCAAAATCTCTTCTTGAGCTACAAATTGAGCGAGATGAATTGCTTCGCGAGAATTCCTTACTTAGTGAGCGAGAAGATCGATTCGTTCGCTCCTTGTTATAAATAATGATGATGAATTCGCACGGGCTGCGAAAGTTTTAGATAACGCGGAAATAACCTAGGTGTTGATGTTAGTCTTCACGCCGAGCATACTTCCTTGGTTAAAGATATGATATCCGACGAGAGAAGGTTGCTTATTATACCTTTCTTGCTTCTTATTTCCGTAATATTACTTGTAAATTGTTAACTTGTTGTTTCTTATTTGCGGAGAAATACGAGAAGAGGCTTCAGTTAGAATTAGAGAGCTTGAATGCGAAAAAGAGCAACTCAAAGGGGAATTTTCAGCGAGAATTGAAGAACTCGAAACGAAAAACAACAACTCGCCAAGAATCTCTCCCTTCGTAATAACAAGTATTCCAAGTTGAAGAAACAATTTGAAACAACGGTGGAGAACTTTAGTAATGATCTTTATTCGTTTTGCAATGGAGCCATGGAGTATGTTTGTAAACACCAGAACATCCCTCTGCATACATATCCCTGGCTTCTTGAAAAGGTTCCTGAGAACTTGCCTGTCTCAGATGTTTCTGATAGTGAAGCTGGCGAGGAAGAAAATTCTGGCGACGAGAATAATAAAATTGATGAATCAGATGAAGAAGAAGAATCACCCAAGATGTAATTCTTTTTGTTTTCTTTTGCTGCGTGTAATATCTGTACATTCTTTGTATCTTTGTTATAGTGAACTCTTTTTCATGAATTCAATCTTCACTCCCCTTTTTGTTAGTTCTTCCTTGTAATATAATTGACTATCTTTATTGATGTATAACTCTTTCCTCGGAAGATGAATAACAATATTCCATCTTTTCCATTCCCATACTTGCCTCTTGGTATTCATCTTCGATGGAAGAAGTTAATTATCCTCATGTATTTTGTTGAATAATAATTTTAGTGTTATTGAAATGTATACCGCGAGGTCGGATATCTTTATGAATTGAGAATTCTATCTCCCCTTGCTGCGACAAGGTCGCAGCCGCCTCTACACTTTCATGCAAAGGCCCATTGACCTTGCCTTATCATTTCGTGTGGTCTTCCAAGTCAGACCTCCCTAATTAGAGGTCCTCCTGCCGATTCATTGCGGCAAAATCGCAGGACGTCTTTACACTTGTATGTAATGACCCATTGATCTTGCCTTATCATTTTTCAAGTATTTTGCCTCGGGCAGGATGTTTTTGTTGCGACAATATGACAGCCTAAACATCCTTGCGAATATAAAGCCCCCATGACATTGCCGTGCGACGAAATCGCAGGACGTCCGTACACTTTCATGTAAAGACCCATTGATCTCGCCTTACCCTCGCGTTAGTATTATTGCCTCATAGGATCATTGCACAAATATGATAAGCCTAAGTCTTCTTGCGAAAACAAAGCCTCATGACATTTAAATGCGTTTTGGCACCCCCTAATGGAGAGCACCGCCCTTATCATCTCCTAGGTTGCCCCTTCAAGGAGGCGAAACATCGGCCATACAAGACTAGCTCCTCCCATCCGGTCTTAACAACAACCAGTTGTTTTCGCGATCCTCTTATCCCTTATACCTATAGGGTTTATGGTTACGAGGCGCACCTAAATGTGGAGTTTTCTTCGGGCGAGTGCAACGCATGCCAAGACTTGCCAAGAATGGCCAGGGTAGGTTCATCCATCCCGGGCACTCTGGCTCAACCGTGTACCTCGGCGCCTTGTGCATACACTGACTCCATAAGAAGAGACCTCGGTCGCCCAACCGGTATAACCTACATATATAGTTGGGAATCCAAGGTACCTCTTAGGATAGGCTTTCATGGGCCCCAAATTTTCATGGTTCGGGCTTCAGGAGCGGTGTAACCTTCCCCCGAACCACGGCGAGAGATACCCCTTATATGACGCACTTTAGGTCTTACATTTGCCTCTTACGAAATGTTATTCGCGAACTAGGGTGTACGCCATAAGGTTCGTCCCATTCATTTGCGCATTTATATTTGTTAAATCATTCAATCATTCATGTTTCATAATTTCTTGATATTTGTTTGCGAGGTATTCGCACGATTCATTTCACTTGTTGTATTTCACTTTTCTTTCTTAGTCGAATTCTCATTTTACTCTTGGCTGAGATTCTCACACATCATTACTCCAACTCCGCTTTTATTGGTTATTCACTTCTTCCGCCTTTTGTTCTCATATCTTTTGCTCCTCCATTATCATGACACTCTTTGTCTCTTGATATTCACCTCGCGGGGTATGTTCAGTCCTTGTGTCTATAGCATCCACCATCAGTTTTTCCTTTCTCTGTTCATTTTTCACATGTTGCTTCCAACCCTTTCTTTTGGCATTTCTTTCTTCATGACTTTCTATATCGACCTCATGACATTGTTGCGATTCTTTCCAATCTCCTTGTATGATACCAATGCCATTTGGGTGTGGAAATTTTATGCATTGATGGTATGTTGAGGCGACCCCCAAAATTTCATGAAGCCATGGCCTCCCAATTAGTGCATTATACGGGGATTCCACATCAACCACACAAAATAAAACATCAGTTGACAATCCTTGTAGAGGTATTCTCATGTGAACCTCTCCCTTTGGCTTGTTTGCGGTGCCATTAAAGCCATATATCTTGTATGTCGAGGGGATCAAATCCTCGTCCTTTCCTCCCATCGTCTTATAGGTATGGTAAAAAAGTATATTCACCGAACTTCCAGTATCGATCAGGATTCGGTTGATCGCCCAACAAGCTTCTGCTTCATCATCTTCTCCATCAACTGGTCTTGGGTTAATCTCTAGTTTCACCACCAACGGACTATCATGTGTTTCTCTCCCTTTTGGTACTTCATCTGCAGAGAAAGAAATAGTCTTCAATTGCCACTTTTCTAACTGCGTCGTTCTCGCCAGACTCATTATTTCTTTATCATTAGCGTCTCTCGCGAAGACTCTACTGAGCACGTTGTCATGAAAATCTTCGATAGTGCGATAAGAGTGGACGATAGAGTTGCAATTCAAATTCTTAGCTTTTGTTCCTACTTCTATCACAAATGTTTCCTTTCCTTTCGGCGACAACATTACGTGCATCTCCGGTGGTGGTGGTAATGTCCGAGCTGTTTCTTCTCCCTTTAGAAAGTGATTGACTTCCCCGATCAATCATCCCGAGAATAATTCTCTTTATGTTTCTACAATCGTTTGTTTGATGCCCATGGAAGCGATGGTAAGAACAAAACTCATGACTTCTATCGCTCGGTGGTGGTTCCATTCCAACATTCCAAGGTCTTTGGTACATTTTCCATCACAAGTATAGCTTCCCAAATCTTTTCAACGCTAGCATTCGGTGGAGGCATCCTAATCTGTTCCCCATCTTGTTCTATGACTTCTCTTGCCCTCCACGATTATTTTGCCTTCGTCCACCATAAGTTTCTTGCATGTGATCTAACCTCCGAATCTTATTATTCTTGTTACGGTTGCCAGGTAGTTTCTCTCTCGCTCAAACTCCTCTTGATCGTGGCTTCCCATGGCTACTATCTTCTGTCCCTCATCGCCTCTCCTTGCTCGCTGTCCCTGCTGAAGTGCTCGCCGTATTTATGAATTGAGGCAACAAGCTTGCGTTCGCGGCGTTAGAACTTGTATTCACGATTGGATAAGAATTCATTTCATTCCGTCTTTCTTCTAAAGCGATGTATTCTTCTTGTAATTCTCATGATTACGCCATCGTGATTGTATTTTTGATTCTAAAAAATTTGAATATATAACAAGTTGGTCGCAAAGAGAGCATTCACAAATGAGAGTATGAGATATCTCTCCTCAACCCGTCCTGCCATTTCGCTACACATGGTCCTCCACCTTCTTCATCCAACCTGTCTTAAGCTCTCGCCAATCCTTTGTTTCAACCCGAATACATCTTCAATACACGGTTTAAGAAGAGTTGTTACTTATGTATGCTCCCAGGGAATGTGGCTTGTAAATGGTGAAATGATGTAATTGTATTCCTTGGTAGACTTTCAAACCACTTTAGTGCTTCTCCTATTAAGCTTGACGCGAAATATTTGCACAATATAGCATCATGGTTCTCCCATTGTAACATACATCTCATATAAGCCTTAATATGTTGTATCGCATGGTTGTTCCATCAAAGATGTTGGTTAATGCAGGTAGATTGCACTTAGGAGGTATTCCTCCCATTTGTACTTCTAGCGTGAAGGGATTCTTCGCGGCCGCGATGGCTTCGTCGTTGTCTCCTTCCTCCTTCTCTTCTATTGTTCATTAATCCTCTCATTTCAGCTAGTTCTCTTAAGATTTGTTCATTTGCCTTAATTTGATTCTCTTTGGTCTTTTAGCTCTGCTTCTCTCCTCCTTCGCCGTGTCTATTTTGACCTTCTTGTTCGTTATTTTCTTCTCCTCTTTCCTCGCGACGCTCTTCTTCGTTTCTTTCGATAATTCGCACGCCATTATATCGGTTGTTTTCTCTTCTTGGTGGCCTCTCGGCTCTCATCATCTGCACCCTCTCATATTCTTCATTAATATTTCTATTGGTACGATTTTGTTCCCTTCTTCTCTCGGTTGTCATGGTTATTCCGCCGGATTGCTTCCTCCATCTCTTGATTTTCCATTTTGCTCTCATTCTTTCTCTTTCGCGAGCTAGTCGCGCTTGTTCTATGTAGTGTCTCTCAATGTCATCCTCGATTTCTCGGTTTCTTCTCAATTCTTCTCTCCGTGCGGATTGTTCTTCCTTCAAGAATTGGGTCATTCGGCCCTTGGAGTTGCATGTTTTCTTGATTTTCCTATTTCGCTCATTTTGAAGATTTTCGGGTGAGGAATATAACGATCTTCTATTTCTCTTCTTCTCTCGCCATGCTCTGCGTACGGATCTTGTGTTTCTTCCTCGGTATTCTCCGTTGGTAAGACTTCTTCTTTCTTCTCTGTTCGATCTAGAACTTGATCTCACGCTACTTCTAGATCTCCTATTTTGTAACCTTATATTTTCCATCCTCAATTCATGATTCTCTCTTGTCAAGTTTGCTCGTTCCTCCGCCTCTAGCCGTCTCTCCTCATGTATTGTTTGTCTCAATCTTTTCTAATTTTGCCATTTCTTCGTTTTCCGGGGTTCATTTCTCCATTCATTCCTTGTTCTCCTTGTCCATTGTTCACCAGCCTTGCTCCTCTCTCTCGTCTTCAGAATCGGATCTCCAAGTATGCACACTTACTCTATCATAATCCACACCAGCGTTTGCTACCGGGAGATTGGTGGCTGGTTTTGACCTTCTTCATCATTTCTCATGTTCATCCTTGATGATTCTCCTGTTTCATTCCTCCTTTCTCACAAGAAGTCTCCCACTTCTTCTTACAATCGTTGGTTGCTCCTGTGACGTTTCTTCTTCTAGCCATCTTTCTTTTTCAATGAATTCTTGAGTATCTTTTCGAATCTCTTCTCTCGTTAATCCAAATTCTTTCCAATTTCTTCGTCCAATCATCAGTCGTCCTGTTTCTAGCGCATATGTAGTAGTGGTTTTCCCACTACACCCCTCACTATATTTCGATTAATTAGTCCATTGAAAGTTGCATAATTGAGAATGTTTATTGATTAATTTCATGAGTTCTACACAAGAAAAGTAGAATTACACTTAGCAAATAAAACACTCTTAAACTTTCTCTCTCTAATGACTTGCCTAACAATTCTAAAAGATCCCCCACAAATCGATACTTGTGAAGTATCATGTGTATTTTATGCGGTCTGCGTTATGGTGTGGTAAAGTGATGGGTAATGACGCCTCACTAACCAAATAACTCCCGACCGTGGTTGTATAACCAAAGTTTGGTGAAGTTGGACGGATGAGATGATCTTTGAGACACTCATCTGCGACCGTTAATGAATATTAGGGTTTTTGAAGAGGAGCGCAAACATGACTCTTGACTTGGTGAAACCAAGTAATGGAAGAATTTGGAGAGGACCGACCGGGACGTGTATGTAGATGGCATCTTTGGTGTACACGTCCATGTCTTACCGTCCCATGAAGGTGCGATCTAGGCCACTCAATTTGACCGGCAAAGAGGAGTGGTTGAGATCGGTTTGCGGAAATCCTTGCCGCAAAGGAGTTGGAAAGCGGCGCGAGATCCCTAGTTCGGGCATGCGTTTCAAGACGACACATCTTGGTCGGTCTTGGTCGATGGGTTTGACGGGGAAGATGGCAGGCTGGTGATCATGCCTATACCGACTATCCCATGAAAACGTGATCTAAGCCATTCAAATCATCCGGTGAAGTTGAGTGGTCGAGATCGTTTGCAATTTGGGAAGTGTAACCACGCATGTTTGGGCGGGCGTTTTGGATTAGCCGGGCATGGGATGCCTTGGCCGTTCGCATGAGGAGGTAGATGAGCCCATGGTGGTCATCTTTGGTATGACCGGCCCTTGCTTAATCTAATCTGCGACCCTCCATTCGTGCCGGAGAAGATGGACGCGCGTGATGATTTGAAACCCTAATTTTGGCTTTCAAAAGCCGTGCGCCACTCCTTGTTTGGGTGATGATTTTGTCACGGCCAAACATTGTTGGCCTTGACCGATTGGTCAAGTGTGTAGGCGGTCACACGGTGATCGTGTTGACATGCTCTGGGCCCTTTAAGTCTACATCTACACCCTCCATCTATACCTGCGAAGATGGATGGTTGAGACTGTTTTGCGACACATGTAATATGCCGCAAACCCTTATTTAGGGTTTTCCGTCCTTAATGCTTGGTATGAACGTCTTTTGGCAAGCAAAGGCCAATGGCCGACCATGCGGGGTCGGCCATGGGTATTTCATACCTGCTTGGGGGTGATGGAATTGATCTGGGGTCATCCAATCATGCTTACGGAGTTGGATGACTGCGATCAAATCATATCCGGACTGATACGGGTCAGTCCGGATGCTCAATCGGGCTAGTATAACACACCGAGAGGGGCTCAATCGGGCTAGTATAACACACCGAGAGGGCTCAATCGGGCTAGTATAACACACCGAGAGGGCTCGGGCTAGTATAACACATCGAGCTGTGCGGGTATTTCGTACATGGTTTCATTATAGTGCTTGGAGGTTCGTGTTACTCTTACAGAGTAACACTCAGTCGTCATGCCACACTGATAATGAGTACTGGAAATACAAGGCTGATATGAAATTCACAGGAAGGGATTGTTGCTACATGCTCCAACCTGGAGGAATTTCATGTATTCACAGAATGGGATTGTTGCTACATGCTCCATTCTTGGTGAATTAAGTGAGGGAGTATCCAACACTTATAAATGGCTTTATCTTTTACAAGATGTCAGCGCATGATTTTTATGGTTTTTTACAAATTTAACCTTAAACGAAAATTCACCATCAACAAGGTCGCCACATCATAAAATACACTATCACCAACTTCATCTTCTCCATCCTCATCAAGCTTCAAATATGGATCAAAAGCCACATCTTCGATTGTCAAAGCATCCAACTTGTTCCTCATCTCCTTTATTTCTGTCTCTTTAGCCTTGTGTTGGGTCCCTCCAAAGGGGTATCTTCCTCTTGTAGGTTTTTCTAGAGGCCATTTTGTGTCCCGAGTAGGCCTCAAGCTTTTAAAATGGTCGTAAGCCCATAACTACGTCAAAAAAAATATATTGTTAATAAGACATGAGTACGTCAATGTATAAAAGTAAAATAAATAAACATTCGTTATATTAAAACAAAAAGATACCTGGATAAGAGCAACACATCCCGTAATTTGTGTTTCGTTCCATCTAGAAGCTTTGCAAAGACAGTCCAACACATCAGCAAGGAGGGCGGTGGCCCATGAGTACCGATGTACCTCATTTGTTTGCGGATCGAGACTGAGAGTCTTCAACCACTGCAAATAACAAGCATTTACCTTATTTCCTGATAAATCGGGGAAAAAGACGTTCCCAAGAGCATGCAACAAGTAAGCTATAGCCGTATGTCTAGCTCTTTCTGCGTCCATCACCACCAATCCACTCTTAGTCTTGGTATCAGAATCCCCAAACTTTTCCTTCAGACGAACCAAATCAATCTTCCTTGACATATTAATCGCTTCACTTATTTCGCCCAGTGCACTAAATTTCCTTTTAGCTCTAGGCGGTGCTACATACCCTATCTCAAACTCTTCTTCCGCTTCATCTTTACCCCACCCAAGACAGTTCTTCTCCAAGGCACAAATCTCATCAAAAGGCATAGAATTGTTGAAACCCTCAAATACATCCTTTCCTTCCAAAGCTGACCAGTGATTTGCTTTGCGTCATCCAGAGTGATAGTCATCTCGCCGAATGGGAGATGAAAAGTTATAGTTTCGGGCCAAAATCTTTCTCTAAAACCACAAACTGTCACAACATCATATGTCTTCTGCAAAGCCTCGATTCCAGACCATAACCCCGAAGCTTTTACCAAATCTATCACATCTGGATGCTCCTTGTCCAACGACCAAAACCTTGCTTGTTGGTGCTTTAGTTTAGGGAATGATTTATCCGGGAACTACAAAAAAAAAAAAATTGGTTGTAAAATTAATAATCCATAACAAAATGAATATAACATATATGTAATTTGATATATTACCTTTGTGCCACAAACCCTAGCAACCCATGAAGACGTATAGCCAATCAAGACGGAACGATCTCTTGCCTTACCCCAAGGTCTCCCATTCCTCTTGGGAGGTAAAATCTCTATAGCATCCATTACTTCTCTTGTCGTTGTCTTAGGTTTATACTTGTTATTTCCATCCTTCTTGTCCTCCTCCTCAACTACGGATTTACCTTTATCAATAGCAGCACCACTAGAAGTGCCAACTTCAGTTCCTCCGGTAAGAACAAGTACACTTTCATTTCCACCACCACTAGAAGTGCCAACTTCAGTTCCTCCAGTAGTAACAGCAACTCCAACTTCAGTTCCTCCAGTAATTCCAACTCCATCTCCTCCACCTTCATTTTCTCCAAAAGTCACAACTCCACTTGCATTCCTTGCGTTTGCACCCAATGGTTTTGCGTGACGAGGTTGCGTAGTCGGGTCACTACGAGGTGTTACTTCTTGTGATCTTTTCTTCTTCTTTTCTTTTCCTCTGTTCAAAGAGAAACAAGGCCAAAAACCAATAGTAGATAAGCAAAAACGGCTGAGAAATTTTAACACAACCAAACCGTGACAACCAAAACGGCTAGGAAAATTGGATAGCCCAAGACGCTACAAACATAACGAATGGGAAAATTAGTAATCGATCCAGCCGCAATGCGTAAACTGCTGGGAAACTATACAAGCGATCCAGCCGAAATTCAAATAACGGATAGGAAAACCTATATGTGTAAATACAACTGGTTTGATATTCAGCACCGGACTATATACGGCTAGGAAATTCCAAGACGTAATCTTTAAACGGCTAGGAAACTAAGTATCATGGTTAGGAAACAAAGTTACGGACAGAAAGACCAAGACGTAAATATTACCGCTGAAAAAAATTCGAACACAGGAAGATATACGACGAGGAATAACCTAGCCGTATACAACTTGTTGCGGATAGGATTTCTCCATCTCGTATGCATCGACTATTGATAGACGCATTTATGTGTCTATTTTAGTCTCAATTCTCTGTAATGTTAGTACTCGATTTTGCGCTTATTTTGGTATTTTATGTCTTTGTAGGTGTTTTTGGAGAAATAAGCTTTTGCGGCGAAATTGGCTCGAAAAGTGTTTTTTTGCGCTCGTGGGAGAAAATTACTATTCGGACTCTCATTTTGGATAAGGGGTGACCAAATTACTAAGGGGCACCCTCAGGACACCCCTAAGGCACCTTCTATCGGCACCCCATCAGAGGATAAGGGGAGGTCATCTTCCACATTTCAAATTGAAATTTTGGCGGGAAATTTGTTAAGCAGCGAGAACTTGATTTAGGGTTTGATTTTTAAGCGATCGTGAAGGAGATTCAATCATTTGTATAAAGTTAGACTGGAATTGATTTAGCTAAACAGGCTTAGTATGATTGATTGGATAGGCTAGAATTGGGCTGGATCATCGAAACGAAGTTAAACAGGGGAGGATGAGATTACCGGGTTTTGGAATGATTTTGAGGAGAGTTTGGTGGTTGTTATTTGGATTGGACTGGGATAGGCCCGATAAGGTTCAACGAGGCTCGGTAATGATCTTCTATACGAATAAAAGGGAAGAAAACGAAGTTTGGAAGTAAGCAGGCGTGGAGTTCATGGAGCTTGCTGATGTGGATTTGGATGAGTTTTCTGATTTGTTGGCTTGGTTGGATTGAGATAAGCTGTTACGATTAAACAGGATGGATAGGTGTGTTAGATTCGATAAAAGAGAGACGCGTGAAGATATTCAAGGGAAAAAAAAGACGTAACTTTTGGAGGAAGAAAAATCAAGATACTCGAGATATTTAGGGTCTGGATGTGTATAAATAGCAAGGGAGAGGACCTAAACGGGGATCGAGGATTTGGGGGTCGATACGGAGGCTCGGGGAGGTCAGAGGCAAAAATCGGAGTTACGGGAAAGTAACTTGCTTCTTTGAAGAAGAAGAAGGTCAAGAACATTAAGTCATGCAAGACGGTCGTATTTCGGTGTCTTAAATTTCAAAATCCTGTGTGATCCATCACCAACTATTATCTTGACTTTGTAACAATTTTAGTAATGTGACTTATGTGACGCCTTTGCAGCGTTACAAATTCTGTGTATATTATTCCTTCAATATAAACACCTTTTGGAGCTATGAATTATTATTTTGAGCGAGTATTTGACAACATGAGCTAAACCCCAACGCTGGGATGACGGAGGAAGCCATTCTTTACGCATGTGGTAATTCTAATTAATTCTTTTATGACTTTTGCACTATTCTAAATTGATTTATGATTTTTCTTGGTTATTTGTGATTTTGTCGATGGTGTATGCTTAGTCTAAGAACTTTTGATGCATCATGCTTATGATTTACATCTAATACTTTATAAAATCTGTTTTTGGCAAAGAAAGAGTCAATATCTTATAAGCTATAATTGTCTAGAATTAATAGTTGAACCACATGAATATAAGAATTGGTGAAATCCTGAGTCTCAGTCTCTCGATATTTTGTGACAATCTTGTGAATATATTTTCTTTGTTTTTTAGTATTTTCTGAAACCAAATCTTTACAAGTCTGAGAGGAACGACATCTTACTACCACTTTCTACAACTTCAAAAATCACATCAATTTTTGGCGCCGTTGGTATTTTTCGATTCTTTTCAGATTTGGAGCGAAGCTACGAGGAAAGAAAAAGTGCTATAAAAAGAAAGCATCGCCAAAGAAGGAAAGAAAAGAGGAATCTGAAAGGATTGAAGAAGAAGATTTTGTATATAATTATTTTGTTTTATTTTTAGAAACTGTAAATAGGGTTGTATTTTTTTTGTAATCTTTCTTTTTATTTTTGGACACTTTTTGGACATTTTTTTTTTGGACTGGACATTATTTTTAAAACCCTAAGGAAGGGTTAATATTAAATATAAACTGTTTGCAGGGAAGGACGACAGTTACGATACTGTCTCGGCCCCTCGGGTTCGTACACTGACATAGGAGTCGGTGGCCTGAGTCGACTTCAACGGTTCATCGCCCGTCTGGTACGGGAGGTAAGACTCTATCCACCCACGAATCCCATGTCAGTGGGTTTTATTTTGTGTGACAACTCACACCCCTGCGAATAGAATGTCGAACTGGTATTACAATAGCCAATACAAAGAATATCCGACTGAGTTTCAAAATGGACGTTACTACTTTGACCATAATATGAATAGTGGTTGGGAACATCAGCCTTTTCAAGGTTATGGCTCATACCATGATGAGCCCAATTACTATCCATACACCCACCGGTCATACGAGCAAAATTCCTCTCTACTAGAGTCCGCATGTAAGTTAGCTGAGTCAACACAAAAGTTACTTGAGTCAACACATAATTCGGATGCAATGAATAACTTAGTTTTGGACGAAATCAATGCAACGTGTGAACCTTCTTTCCTAGATGAAATCAGGAAGTCATGTGAGTCAACTCAAAAAATGTTGTTAGAGGCCCAGGAAAGAAATGCTCAAGATAGTTTTAATTTCCAATATAGTGTTTCCAATAGTACCTTTGAAAATGAAGATAGTTATTTGCATAATCAAGATGACGAGGTTAGAATTGGTAACACTACTTTAGATGAGGTTCGACCATTTTCATGTTATTACAATGATGATTATGATGAGGATAGTGTTGATGAAGAATTTGAAATGAGTAGGCATAGTGATCAGAATTCGTTACTCCAATTGAGCTTAACAACGATAATATTATTTCTAGTTTGAATCCAAATAATTTTAATAATTATTCACCTATTCAAAAGGACGAGGATTTGACTAGAGATACCACCGTTTTAGACGATGTAGTTTTTCCTTATGATTACGAAGACGATTATGGTTTAGAGGAACGAGTATATTTTGAGTCTAGCGATGTAGAAACAATAGACTTAGAAAAAGAAAATGAACTCGTAGAGATGAGTGAGGATGAACCCGACTTAGAAGAATCAATTGACCATTTTCAAGAATCAGATGACCTTGAAATTAGGGAAGTTGTGACTAGTCTTTCTAGAGACACTGAAAACTCTAAGTTTGGGGGTGATTATCATTCTCCATGTGCTTTAACTCTTAGAAAGGTCCCTCACTTGGGACTTGACATATGTGCCTCAACCATTTTAAAAGATTATCTTCATACACGTTTTCCTGAACCTAGTGATGTCCATAAGGAAGTTCAGTTATTAGAAACCCATCCTCTGGTTGATGTGGTTAGCCCAGGCTATGATACCCAGATTGATTTTGTTTTCCCACCAAATATTTTTCAACCAATTGTGGGAATGTATGAATTTCAAATGTGTCAGTTATTAAGTTTTGAGACTAAGCCTAATTACTTTAGGAGATTAAGGTTGACACATTTGTTAAAGGAAGACCATCGCTCTCATTGTGGTCAGTTTGTGTAAGTCAAATCGATTGACTTAGAGGATCCTCAATTATTCGAGTTATTATTATGTGCTTCTAAGTTTTTATTTGAGTTTTTCCAGACTCTACAACTTGATAATTTGGATCTTACTTATGAGGAACGCAAGCCCAAAGAAATTTATTTAGACCCTTTCATAGAGCTCCGAACACGAACCACAGCTAGATGTAGTTGTCTTAAACAGGAAACTAGACAAGGGTGTGCTTTATTTGTTAATTTTCTTGGCATGTTACAGATTCCTTTTATTTGTGATAGCTCTATTTGGTTTTGATGACCCACAGAAATTTCGGCTATTACTTTATGATTTTATGAGGTGACTAATCCTTTCTTAGTCTGGCTGAAGACGTTAAACTTAGCACTTCTTGGGAGGTAACCCAATGTTCATGCGACACGGTAATATCTTTCCTTAACTCTTTTACTTCAAATGGTAACAGTTTCTCCTTGTTCATGCTTTTAATTTTATCTTTAGAACATTGAGGACAATGTTAGATTTAAGTTTGGGGGTATGGGAGAAACTTTTTAGTTGCATTGATAAACTTCAGAGCCTAGAAATTTATGCTTATTAAGGATGGCACTAACCAATCTAAGTGGATGGAAGCATTTTGGTTGTAGGAGTTCAGGAACCAATCTGATTAGATGGAAACATCTAAAGAGTCTATTCATAAAAGCACGAGCTCGGGTGTTAGAAATAACATGATAGTTTCACCATATCTCGTTGAGTCCTTTTCACTTCTGTTTTTATTTTGTTTTGTTTTTAAACTATGTTTCTCTAAGTGATTAGGTGGGGCTCACGATTCAAGTTGTTACCGATGCTAGGGTGAATTAGAGTGATTGAGATACCAAAAAAAAAAAAAAAAAAAAAAAAGTGAAAAGAAAAAAAAAAAAAAAAAAAAAAAAGAAAAAAAAAAAAAAAAAAAAAAAAAAAAAAAAAGTGAGACGGACCATTTGACGGAATAAATTCAATAAAGTCGACCCTTTGGAACCCTTGTATATGCCGATTGTGTTGACCTAGAGTTAGGATTATTGACCATTGGTTCCCTTGTATATGCCAAGTGTGTTGATATTTGTCGACTAGTATCTCAGTCCATTAGGATAGGTTCATTTTGGCGGAGGCCTTCAGACAGAGATATGGGAAACATCGATCACTTAGTAAACATCAAAACCATCTATGTTTTTCTCTATATCCATCTTCTTGATCTATCCATGTGATTAGTTTTGACTCCGAGTATTGATGTCCATAGTGTGACTATCTGAGTAGAGCTTTGTGACTTATATATGAATTTTAGTATGCTTGAGTGCAAACTCGTGTACATCAATTGGAATTTCGCATCGTGGTACTTCCTCATGTAGTCAATAAGTATGCCAACCAAAGAGATTCTTTAGTGCCTTCCAAGGTTCTCGCGTAGATAGCGAGGGTGCAGGTGTAAAGGTTTTGTGGGTACACCTCTAGTAAACCCTCCCGAGACTATAACTCGGCCACTAGGGCCACCTAGGGGTTTAAAGGCTTATTGCATATGCTAAATGCAATCGACGATACTGCGACAGTGAGTTAGGATTTTATTTTGTAGATTTGATTTTCTCGAGGACGAGCAAATAATAAGTTTGGGGGTATTTGATAGACGCATTTATGTGTCTATTTTAGTCTCAATTCTCTGTAATGTTAGTACTCGATTTTGCGCTTATTTTGGTATTTTATGTCTTTGTAGGTGTTTTTGGAGAAATAAGCTTTTGCGGTGAAATTGGCTCGAAAAGTGGTTTTTGCGCTCGTGGGAGAAAATTACTATTCGGACTCTCATTTTGGATAAGGGGTGACCAAATTACTAAGGGCACCCTCATGACACCCCTAAGGCACCTGCTATCGGCACCCCATCGAGAGGATAAGGGGAGGTCATCTTCCACATTTCAAATGGAAATTTTGGCGGGAAATTTGTTAAGCGGCGAGAAACGATTTAGGGTTTGATTTTTAAGCGATCGTGAAGGAGATTCAATCATTTGTATAAAGTTAGACTGGACTTGATTTAGCTAAACAGGCTTAGTATGATTGATTGGATAGGCTAGAATTGGGCTGGATCATCGAAACGAAGTTAAACAGGGGAGGAGGAGATTACCGGGTTTTGGATTGATTTTGAGGAGAGTTTGGTCGGATTTGTTCGCTGGATTGGACTGGGATAGGCCTGATAAGGTTCAACAGGCTCGGTAATGATCTTCTATACGAATAAAAGGGAAGAAAACGAAGTTTGGAAGTAAACAGAGGCGTGGAGTTCACGGGACTGCCTGATGTGGATTTGGATGAGTTTTTCTCGGATTTGTTGGCTTGGTTGGATTGAGATAAGCCTGTTACGATTAAACAGGATGGATAGGTGTGTTAGATTCGATAAAAGAGAGACGCGTGAAGATATTCAAGGGAAAAAAAGCCGTAACTTTTGGAGGAAGAAAAATCAAGATACTCGAGATATTTAGGGTCTGGATGTGTATAAATAGCAAGGGAGAGGACCTAAACGGGGGATCGAGGATTTGGGGGTCGATACGGAGGCTCGGGGAGGTCAGAGGCGAAAATCGAGTTACGGGAAAGTAACTTGTCTGCTGCTGAAGAAGAAGAAGGTCAAGAACATTAAGCATGTGCAGGAGAGTCGTATTTGGTGTCTTAAATTTCAAAATCCCGTAATGATCCATCACCAACTATTATCTTGACTTTGTAACAATTTTAGTAACAGTGACTTATATGACGCCACCTGCAGCGTTACAAATTCTCGTGTATATTATTCCTTCAATATAAACACCTTTTGGAGCTATGGATTATTATTTTGAGCGAGTATTTGACAACATGAGCTAAACCCCAACGCTGGGATGACGGAGGAAGCCATTCTTTACGCATGTGGTAATTCTAATTAATTCTTTTATGACTTTTGCACTATTCTAAATTGATTTATGATTTTTCTTGGTTATTTGTGATTTTGTCTGATGGTGTATGCTTAGTCTAAGAACTTTTGATGCATCATGCTTATGATTTACATCTAATACTTTATAAAATCTGTTTTTGGCAAAGAAAGAGTCAATATCTTATAAGCTATAATTGTCTAGAATTAATAGTTGAACCACATGAATATAAGAATTGGTGAAATCCTGAGTCTCAGTCTCTCGATATTTTGTGACAATCTTGTGAATATATTTTCTTTGTTTTTTAGTATTTTCTGAAACCAAATCTTTACAAGTCTGAGAGGAACGACATCTTACTACCACTTTCTACAACATCAAAAATCACATCAACTATATTACGGCTGGGAGTTCTAAGATATCCCAACCGTAAATCCTACAAATGGCTGGGAGTTCTACCATATCCCAATCGTGTAACATATAACGGCTGGGAAAACAAACAATCCCAATCGTAAGACCTATTTATGGCTGGGAATACAAGAACTCCCAGCCGTAAGCAGTTTCAGAAACTGTTTTTCCATACCTAAAATTTTCAAAACCAACAGAATAATCAACACAACGCTAAGATAAATGGTGGGTTTTGAAATTCATACCTTATTGTTGTCATATCAGGACTCGCGACGGCTGGTGCATATCCTTCATTCACTTCTTTTTGATCTTCAGTTCTATCTTAATTTGATGAAGTTGGTTTCTCTGCTTCAGAAGGAGGTTGATTCGACAAAGCTTGACCTAAATTTTCCTTAGGTTTCATGGTTTTATAGAATGAATTTAATCGACGACGAATTTTTTTTGAATCGACGATTAATCGTTGAAAAACGAAGAATGGAAGAAGTAAAGAAGAAGAAGGAAAACAGAATAGGGAAAGAATATGAGAAGAAGAATAAGAAGGGGAAGAATAATAATGGGGCGGGCGACGGTTTTTTCTTTTAATGATTTTTCCGTTTTTTTTCAGTTTTTTTTTTTATTTATTTATTAGATTAGGTAGTTATTGAGAGGGTAAAGGGGGAATAAATTAAGATTATAGAAGGTATTTTTGAACTTTTACATACATCTGATCTCCCCCTATAACATTTGGGTTCCACTTAGTATTTTAAGCCCCCAAAATCTCTCTCTCCTATAGCCCCAATAATAGGATTCTATTGAAACCTGTTTCCGATTTTTTTCTTTCGTTTTTCTTTCCCTGAATGAATGGTGACCATGGCGAAATCAACAAAACCATATGTAGCAGTGTATTTCCATACAGACTTAGAGTAAGTCCAATGGGACATAATAAATTTGATAATATGCATGTTCAGTGGATGGACAAACTAAGTTTTGGGCAGTGGGGAAAGGGTTTTTCGAATCCGAGTAAGCCGACCGTCTCAGTTGGAAACAACTGTCTCGCGTTGCACCAACACTCGGCGCACATTGAGCCGAGAATCGGAGCACCATGAACCGAGCCTCGTCTCACACTGAGCCGTTCGTCTCCATCTGAGCCGGCAATGGTCAGATTTTCAAACGGCTATTTTCCCCCTGTAGATGGGGCAAAACGATTTGCTGGTTTTTATGGAATTGAGGAGACGACCGTATGGAGGAGACTCCTTGAATCGAGCGAAATGTTCAACCTTACACAGATGCACTGCAAGAAGGGAGTGCTTTGAATTCGAGAGATCAATCTGTAGTACTCCGACCTAAACCAAGACAATGGCCGTTCCAGAGTAAATTCGGTCACAGGAGAGGATGGGTCGATCTGTAGGAGGGAAGCTGAGAAATGTGTGGAATCAATGGTAATCGAAGATTGTAGGTGTGTTGTGAATTCTGAATATGATAAGTTCTAAAAGATTGAAGTTACTCAATTGATGAGTTGTTGAGCTCGTCTTGTCTGTAAGACGTGAGATTCTCGTTGTCCTTTCAATCATGATTCAGGGACTTATTTATATTGCTAAAATTGTAGACACCATGATCCCATGAAGTGTGATAGTTGATGGAGTCAAGGAGTGGGGAAATGGAAATCGTGTTTGAAACCAGTTGCTCATCGTACGGAGACTTGGTCGATTTTCCATCCACTACTTTGTTAACTCCTTCAACTGATTGCACGACTTGCTCACATTCCATCGTGTGTTTGAACACACGTGCCGTAGACCGCCAGACCAAAACCCTAGTTAATATCCCCCATGTAAACACGATTGATGTCTCGTGTGATTGTGGAGTCTGCAAGGCGAGATGTGTATTTAGTTAGTCGATTCTTTGACTTCATGACTTCATGGGACGATGAGTCCTTGTTTTGTTGAGTCGAACGTGATTTGGAAATGTTCTGAGACTCGTGAATTGAACATGTCTGTTGAGACAGAGATATGATGTGTGAATAAGTTGACATGAGCAAATATTGCTCATTCGATGAATTGTTGGTAGTATGACCAAATAAGATACTGGTAATTGAACCGAGTATGATAAATAAAATGATGATCACGGGATCAACGTAAAATTATTAGCGTTTGAATCTGGAATTATGAACCCTGGACTCAAAACCCTAATTTGATCAATTGATGATTAACTGATGGTTTATTGAAAGTTAACCACAGAGCTGAGGAGGGACCGGCTACATGGGATTATGGATCAACCATGTAGCGCCCACTCACGTAAGCAAATATCAAGGTCTCCTGAAGACCAGTTGATTTAATGAAAGAATGATTAAATGCTGGCTTAATTATTTTAAAATAATGCTCGTCTGAACCTTAGGTAATAAAACCTAATTAATTATGAAGAGGTGAGGGACCGACCAAGGGGTCATGAAATCGGCCCTAGGTGGTCACGGGATCGACTGACGATCATTCTATGAAAATCCAGAATTATTTGGAAGAGTTTTGGACCTAATACGTGCAATTGCGCAAATTAGGTCAAATGGTGTAAATACGCGGGACCGGCTCCTTGCGAGCCAAAATCCAACCTTGGTCGGTCAAGGTAACATGCTCATGTCACTAAAATCTTCGTATCTCAGTTCTGAGAATTTTGATATTTTCAGATGTACATTTGAGCAATCATTTGAGAAAATATGAAACAAATTAGGGTTTTTGATGAAACCGTCAAAACTTCACGAGATGAAGGAAAAATAATAAAAGGGTGAAGGTATCATGAGGTGTGGGACCGGTCATGGCCAAGGCATGGCCGGTCGGCCAAGGAGCTTGGTCCCACACATTTTTTTTTCAATTTTTTATAATATTTTCATGATTTTATGGAAATATGATAAAACCAAGGAATTTGTTAAAACCAAGGAGTTTTTTGTTGAAATCAAAGAGTTTCCATGAGATGAATGAAACAAAAATATTAATAATAATAAAATAAGGGCGTGTGGGATCGGCTTGAGCATGGTTGGCCAGCTAGGGCCCGGTCCCGTGGGTTTTCCCTTATTTTATGTATTATTTCATGATTTGAAAGAATTTTCATAATTTTTTGAAAGAATTTTCATAATTTGAAGGAAATATCATGAAATCAAAGAATTTCATAAAATTAAGGAAATATAAAAATAATAATGATAAAATAAGGGGTTTGTGGGACCGGTTAGGGCATGACCGGCCATCTTGGGCTCGGTCCCATAAGTTTCCTTAATTTTATATATTTTTATGTATTTTCTCATAATTTGAATAAAACATCATGAAATCAAGGAATTTCATGGGATTAAGGAAACATGAAAAATATAATAATAATAAAATAGGGCGTGTGGGGCCAGCTAGGGCATGACCGGCCGGCTATGGCCCGGTCCCACAGGTTTTGTAGGACCAGAATATCGCGACAGCAATACTTCGCGAGAGTAATAAACAACTACATTGCGAAGGTGTCGCAAGGAAATAATTTAAATGACGCATCAGATGACGACAGCCATAACATGAGAAAAGTGTGAAGAATTGGCGAGATTTAGGAGTTTCGCGAAGTCTAACACTTACATATTTGCGACGCTTCGCGAAGAATTCCCGAAAATAAAGGACAGCTTAGCTGTCATCCACTATGTAATACCCTATATAAAGGGTCGAGTAAGTCTGTTGTCGGGGGTTCTCTTCTGAATTGTTAAGCAAGTCATTAGGAGAGAGAAAATTAAGAGCGATTGTGATCTCTTTAGCTCTGTTCTACATTTCTTTGTAAAACTTTCAAGAAAACAATTAATAAAATATATTGTTATTCATCTTCAAATGGATTAACTAAACAAATTCGAGTGAGGGGTGTAGTGTGGGATTTCCTGCAACTACATATGCGCTAGAAACAGGGACGAGTAGAAGATCAACCTTGTGAATTGGAAGAATCAGGTGTAACAAAAAGAAATCTCGAATAATTTTTAACAAGTTACTAAAATTGAGAAATAGCTAGAAGAAAGAATGCATCAGAACAACCAACGATCGTAAGGAGAAGTGGAAGATTAGTTGGAGAAAGGAGAAATGAAGTAGGTGAACCATCAAGGATAAATGCAATAAATGGAGAAGAAGGTCGAATTCAACCACCAATTCAACCACCAATTCAACCATCAGTTCAACCACCAATTCAACCAGCGCTAAATAGAGTAACCGATTATGATAGAGTGAGCGTGCATACATGGAGATCAGATTCTATGGAAGAAAGAGAAGAAGTGCAACAATTGATGAATAGTGGACAAGAAGAGAGAAATCGAGAAGAGATGGGAGAAACAGTTCGTGGAAATAAAGAAATTGCAGCGTTAGAAGCGTTGAGACAGACAATACATGAAGAAAGGCGGTTAGAAGCAGAAGAACGCGCAAATTTAACAAGGCAAAACCACGAATTAAGGATGGAAAATAGGAGGTTGCAAAATAGAAGATCAAGGAGTAATAACGAGATCGAGATCGGGATCGATTAGAGAAAACGTGAGAAGAACATTACCCTGCAGAAAACGTTAATGAAGAAAATTTGGAAAGAGAGTTAAATTTTGGTGAAGGAGGTCGCGAAGAGAGAGAATTAGTAGAGAATCGTTATATTTTGGTGAATGATCAAAATGATGGAAATCGGGAAGATAGGCGGCCTCAAGGCGAGAATAACTTGATTAATGAAGAAAATCGGGAAGAAGAAAGGAGAATACTATATGGGAGAGAAACACAAAGGAAACAAAAGGAAATTGAAGATGACATTGAAAAACATTATCTTTTGAACAAGCACGTCTAGCTTGCGAGAGAGAAAGATTGAGAGCGAGAAATGGAAAATCGGGGGAATTAGAAGAGGCGATTCGGCGAGAATAATCATGACAATCGAGAAAGAAGGCGCGAGCGAAATCGCAACAATGGAGATATCAACGAAGAATATGAAAGAATACAAAAAAGTAGACACGAACGAAGAAGGAGGAAGCGAGAATTAAAGAGACCGATAAATTCAAATTCGAGGCAACGAACAAATTCTGCGAGAATTGGCGAGAGATGAGAGGAATATTGAAGCAAGAGAAGAGAAGGAGGGAGAAGACGGTTAGATGAAGCTATCGCAGAGGTGCGAAAAATCCTTTTACATTAGAAGTGCAGCTAGGAGGAATACCCCCAAAGTGCAACTTACCAGCATTAACTAGCATTTTTGATGGGTCAACTTGTGCAGTACAACACATCAAGGCTTACGTGAGATGTATGCTACAGTGGGAAAACCATGATGCTATATTGTGCAAATACTTTGCGTCGAGTTTAACGGGAGAAGCGTTGAAATGGTTTGAGGGTCTACCAAGGAATACAATCACATCATTCAATCATTTACAAGCTATATTTTTAGGGCGTATATAAGCAACAACTCTTCGCGACTGGCATTGAAGATGTATTTGGGCTAAAACAAAGAATTGGCGAGAGCTTGAGACATCTGACCGTAAGATGGAAGACAATGTGTAGCGAAATGGCTGGACGGGTGGATGAAAGATATCTCATACTATCATTCATAAATGCTATGTTCGCAACCAACTTATTATATGTTCAAGTTTTCAGAGTCAAGAATACAATCACGATGACCGAATTGAGAGAATTGCAAGAAGAATATATTCCTTTGGAGGAAAGACAAAATGAAGTAGAATCGTACCCAGTTGCGAATACAAGTTCAAGTCTTTGCGAATGCAAGTTTGTTACCAGAATAGTACAAACAGTGGCGAGTACCTCGCAAGGGCAACAAGAAAAATTAGTAGATGATGGACAACCAAAATTAGTAGCGATGGGAAGCCGAGATCAGGAAGAATTTGAAAGAGAAAGAAACTGCTACAATCGTGGTGGCAATAACAAGATTCAAAGACTTGATCACCCGCAAGAAACCTATGGAAGTCAAAAACATAATTATCATGGAGGACAACGACGTCATAGAGTAGTATGGGAAGAAATCAAGATGCCACCACTAAATACTAGTGTGGAGAAGATATGGGAAGCTATACTCTTGATGGAGAATATACCTGCACCATGGAACATGGGGAGTGAACCGCCACCAGGTGATAGGAGTCACGAAGTCTGCTCTTACCATCGTTTTCATGGACATTTGACAAATGACTGCCGAAACATCAAAAGAGTTATCCTTAGAATGATTGATCAGGGGAAGCTGAGTCACTTTTTAAAAAGCGAAGAGAAAGTTCAACATTTACCACCGCCACCATCAAAGGGAAAAGAAACGTTCATGATAGAAGTCGGGGCGAAAGCTAAAAATTTGTTTTGCAACTCCATTGTCCATTCATATCGCACCATTGAAGATTTTCATGATAACGTACTCAGTAGGGTTTTTTCGAGGGATGTTAATGATAAGGAGGTAATGAACATCGCGAGGAAATCGCAGTTAAAAGAGTGGCAGTTGCAGATTATCTCTTTCTCGGCAGAAGAAATACCCAAAGGTAGAGAAATACATGATAACCCGTTGGTGGTAAAACTGGATATTAATCCAAAACCTGTTGATGGGGAAGATGATGAGGCAGAAACTTGTTGGGCAATAAATAGAATATTAATCGATACTGGGAGCTCAGTCAACATTCTTTTTCACCATACTTACAAGACTATGGGAGGAAAGGATGAAGATTTGATCCCTTCAACATACAAAATATATGGTTTCAATGGTACCGCGAACAAGCCCAAAGGAGAAGTACACATGAGAATACCTTTGCAAGGATTGTCAACTGATATCTTGTTTTGTGTGGTCGATGTGGAGTCCCCCTATAATGCATTGATTGGAAGGCCATGGTTGCATGAAATTCTGGGTGTGGCGTCAACGTATCATCAGTGTATAAAATTTCCCCATCCTAGCGGTGTTGGAATTATTAAGGGAGATTGGATAGAAGGGGAAAAATGTTATGAGATCGATGTGGAGATCTGTGAAGAGAGAGCCGCAAAAAAGAAGGGATGGAAGAAGAATATAAAAGAAGAACAAAGAAAAGAAAGATTGATGGTAGACAGCATAAATATAAGAAGAGAAGACACATTGCGAGGTGAAGATATGAAGGCAGTTGAAAGTCATGATGGAAAAGAACTATTCAGAGGTTTTAATGATACAGAGGCAGAGGGAAGCAGGAGTAAAAGGTGTAAGAAGTGAATAATTGCGAGAAGTGACAAAGGTTAAGTGGCGAAGGCACGACAGGGACAAGAAGAATGAAAGGTAGTTGAAGACGCTTTGCGAAGTGAATACATAAAGGCAGTTGAATAGTGCAGAGACAGAAAATAGTAGGATCAAAAGACTAAAGAAATGAATAGTTGTTGTTATCAAAATTAAGTGACAGAGGCATATCAAAAATAGGAGGAAGAAATAATAATTGAAGAAGAAATGTACGAGAGTCTCGCGATCAAGAATGTATGAAAATCCGATTGAAGAGTTGAAAAGAGAATGTTGCAAACAAAGCAAAATTATGCGATAGCATCGCAAG
This sequence comes from Papaver armeniacum, assembly GCA_023531295.1. NCBI lineage: Eukaryota > Viridiplantae > Streptophyta > Magnoliopsida > Ranunculales > Papaveraceae > Papaver > Papaver armeniacum. Next base: position 124,106 of record JAJJWW010004391.1, read on the forward strand.
CAAAATAACATGAAATTATCAAGAATGAATGATTAATTGAATTAACAAAAATGAATGAGTGAGTGAATGGGACGAACCTTTATGGCGTACACCCTAGTTCGCGAATAATATTTCGTAAGAGGCAAATGTAAGACCTAAAGTACGTCATATAAGGGGGTATCTCTTGACATGGCTCAGCGAAAAGGTTACACCGCTCCTGGAACCCGAGTCATGGAGATTGGGGATAATAACATCCATTCGGGAGAGATACCTTGGATTTCCAACTATATAAGGTTATACCCTGGTTGGACGACCGAGGGTCTCTTCCAAGGAGTCAGCGTATGACCAAGGCGCCGAGGTACACGGTTGAGTCAAGAGTGAGGGGAGCATGGAACTTCCTTACCACTCTTGACAAGTCTTGGCACATGCTTTCGCACTCTACTGAAGAAAACTCCACTTAGGGTGCAGTCTCGTAACCATAAGCCCTATAGGTATAAGGGATAAGAGGCTGCGAAAACAAGCGCTTCTTTGTTAAGACCGGATGGGAGGAGCTAGTCTTGTATGGCCGATGTACGCCTCCTTGAAGGGGCAACCAGGAGATGATAAGGGCGGCACCCTCCATTAGGGAGTGATAAGTGTCAAAAGACGCAAATGTCATGAGACTTTATTTTCGCAAGGAAATATAGGCTTGTCATATTTGTGCAATGATCTGTAGAGGCAATATACGACGCAAGGATAAGGCGAGATCAATGGGTTATTGCATGAAAATGCAAAAACGTCCTGCGATTTCGTCGCAGAGACGATAATGTCATGGGATTTTACACTCGCAAGAGTATTTAAGCCTGTCATATTGTCGCGGATAAAATATCTGCAGAGGCAAAAATACTTAGTAAATGATAAGACAAGGTCAATGGGTCATTACATGAAAATGTAAAGACGTCCTGCGATCTTGTCGCAACGAGGGGTGGCAAAATAAGACCTTTAATTAGGAAGGCAAAATAAGACCACACAAAAACGATAAGGCAAGATTAACGGAGTTCTTTATTTATGGAGACATTCTGCGATCTTGTCGCAATAACGAGCTTCAATATGCTTACGAAAACAGATAGCAAAGGTAAATTTCTCATTTGAAAATGAATAACAGAGGCAAGTATGGGAATGAATAGGATAAAGTTTTGTTATTCATTTCCATATGAGGAATTTATGCATTCATAATACTAGTTAGTCGAATTATAAAAGAGAATTGCTTGATTAATATGTGCAAGTAAAGAAAACAAAGGTTGAATTCATATTTGACAATCCAAGAAGATTGAAAGGGTATATATATTACAAATAGCGAAAGAAGAAAAAGAAGTTATTTCTTTGAAGGATCATCTTCTTGGTCGATTCTTGATTTCATCATTATCTTCGCAGATTCTTACGCTTCGCTAGCATCACTATCGGAGACATCCGAGAAAAGTGTATCTTCAGGAATATCCTCGCGAAGACAAGGATATGAACTAAGAGGAATCTTGTGATCATTGCAAACTATCTCAATAGTTTGATTGCGAAAACGAACTGCATAATTATTAAAGTTCGCCACTGTAGCTTGCGGTTGTTTCTTCAGCTTAGAATATTTGTTGTTGCGAAGAGAAAAGTCTTGTGCGAGTTGTCCTTTTTCAGACTCAAGTTCTTCAATCCTTGTTTGAAGTCTTTTCTCGGATTCTGCAGAACATATGACAATATATTAACAATTTAATAGCAATGCTACGGAAATAAGAAACGGTAAAGTATAATAAACAACCTTCTCTGTCAGATATCATATCCTTAACCAAGGAAGTATGCTCGACATGAAGGCTAACATCAACACCTAAGTTATTCCTGGCATTATCTAGAACCTTCGCAGCCCAAGCAAACTCATCATCATTATTTATAACAAGAAGTGAACGAACTTGTTCCTCTCGCTCAATAAGTATGGCATTCAGGCGAAGGGATTCATCTCGTTCAATTTGTACTTCGAGAAGAGACTTTTGAAATGCTGCTAATGCCTGCGCACCCCTATTAGCAGTACGGTCTTTTTCATCAATAAGGCCACTAATTTTCTTCCTTTGAAGCTCAATTTTTCTATGGGAATCAAGATACATTTATTTAAATCGATTGGCTAAACCTAAACTAGCTCTATGCTCAATCTCTGAAAGGCGACATTTGGTTCGAAGTTCATTCAATGAAAGGGAATCAATTTTGTTTGATGAGTTACTTAAAGACTCGTTGAGATGGGTGAGAAGAACATCATTATCCATGGGCTCGGGAAATGAATGGAGAAGAATAGCTTCATCAGAGAGATTATATATGTCTGCGAAAAGAATAAATCAGGGAAAGAATAATAGCCGACAAAGTAAAAATGACTTGAAGAATAAAAATTTTATACCATAAAGCTGCTGATTTGCACTTTGAAGAGTAGATACTCTATTCGTTGAGAAGTAAGCTCGGCCTCCATTTGTTTAATTCTTTCATCTTTCTTGCGAGATGTCGCGACTTCAACCTCTAGTTCTCGGATCTTCTCTTTAAGTTGCAAATTTTTCTTTTCAAGACTGTGGTGTCTTTTCTCGAGGTCTGAGGCAACAACAAAAGAAGCTCTCCCAGACTATAAAGAAAAATATGGGAATGATTAAGATAAAGCTTATAATTGAAGTCACAAAGAAACAAAGGGTTATGAACATACCAAAGCAGTGAGAGCATTTAAATGACTGGAGGTCAACGTTCGGGAGACTCCGCGAAAGGACTCATTATCCTCTAATAGCGGGGCATCGCAAATTTTAGCGAGAGCTCCGCAAGTAGCAGTTAGATGATCATCTCCTAATCCTTGCATGGAATCGGAGAAGACACTGGACAATTGCACCATAACAGAATTAGTCAAGCGATTCTCTTTCGCGGAGGAAGTACCAACCTCATTTTCACCTCATCAGAATTTTCATTAGTTTGAGAAGAGAGCTGGGTTTTCCGTTTTTTAGAAAGCGGAGCAGAAGACTTGTCCTTGCGAAAAGTAGTTTTATCCATGCCTGTAACCTTCGCAGCTTCATCCTTCGCAGCTTCAGCCTTCGCAGCTTCAGCCTCTTCAACTTCAACCTTCGCATACGCATGAAGATAAGAAACAGAGGCAACAATATTGTTTAAAATAACAAAAGAAAATGTTTCTTACTTCATCCGTGAGCGATCGAAGTATTGCCAGGGTACTCGGCTTTGGATTTTCTCTATATTTCTTTCTCATTCTGGTGATCTAAAATTTTTGAAAGTTAATAAATAAAAGAGGAAGAAGATGTCGCAAAGCGAAATTGAAGAAAGGAAATATACCTATTTTGTCTCCTCATGCCACTTAAACTCCCAAGGATGATAGTTCGCGAGGTGTGCGGGGAGAACATGTGAACCTGCGATGTAAGGTCCACTCAAAAGTAAAGGAACAACCCACCATCTCTCATCCTTGGAATGACGGGGAGTACTATTGTTGCCCGAATGCCAATCAATATCTTGCATAAGCAATTTGTCAGCATCAACGTTATCATTCTTTTTCAGTCGAGCACCCCAGCGAGATTTATCATTTCTCATATTTATAACTGAGTAACTCGCAAAGAAATTATCCACGGTATACTTCTCAGTAACTATTTGTAAATTTACAAACTCAGGATCCCTAACATTATTAGGATATAAAGATCCTTTACCAGCGCCGCGATTTGCGAATTCAAGCATTAAACGGATGCAGTCGCCACTCAATTGGTAGACAGCTCGCGAGAATTTCTCGTGAGCAAGAATTTCATAGAATAATGGCAACTCGGGATTATACAGAGGAATGGGGAGTCCTGCGAGGAGTTGACCCAGCGAGACTATGATTTTATGATCATCACATTGATGATCAGAAAACAATTTGGCAGAAAGAATAGATGAAGATCCTTGATTGGGAATGGTTGATAAAGTGAAACCCTTTTCCTGTAATTTCTTTTGATGATCAGTAAAAAGAGGAGAGTATGTACGACCAAGTGAAGACATTGTTAGAAGTATGGGAATGAATAGAGAATTGAAGATCAAAAGAACGAGAAAAGTCTAGGACTATGGTAGCAGGAGCGCAAATTGCGGAAGGAGAGAGAGAGTTAAAGAAAATTTGCAGAAGGAAAATAAAAGAGAAAAAGAGAAGGGTAAGAAAGCTATATATAGAGAAGAGAATTCTCGAGAAAACAAATGCATTTAATGCGAGATGGGACGTGAATGGTCAAGAATAAACGGTCGAAAGAGACGTGTCAAGAAAAGAGTGGAAGAAGAAACACCTGTAATAAATTCCGTACATAAATAAAACAAGTAAAAATGAACAATCGCGAGATAAAGATAAGCAGTTGCGGCACTTTAAAATATTGGTTCTCATGACATTCTCTTCTTCGCAGAGAATACATGAGAAGAGGCAAGATGTAGGACCAGAATATCGCGACAGCAATACTTCGCGAGAGTAATAAACAACTACATTGCGAAGGTGTCGCAAGGAAATAATTTAAATGACGCATCAGATGACGACAGCCAGAACATGAGAAAAGTGTGAAGAATTGGCGAGATTTAGGAGTTTCGCGAAGTCTAACACTTACATATTTGCGACGCTTCGCGAAGAATTCCGAAAATAAAGGACGACTTAGTTTGTCATCCACTATGTAATACCCTATATAAAGGGTCGAGTAAGTCTCGTTGTGGGGGTTCTCTTCTGAATTGTTAAGCAAGTCATTAGGAGAGAGAAAATTAAGAGCGATTGTGATCTCTTTAGCTCTGTTCTACATTTCTTTGTAAACCTTTCAAGAAAACAATTAATAAAATATATTGTTATTCATCTTCAAATGAATAAACTAAACAAATTCGAGTGAGGGGTGTAGTGTGGGATTTCCTGCAACTACAGGTTTCCCTAATTTTATATTATTTTTCATGGGATCAAGGAAATATCATGAGATTAAGGAGTTTTCATGAGATTAGGGAAATAATAATAAAATAATGAGGAACCGTGAGGTGTGGGGCCGACCGGGATCAAGGCATGGCCGGTTGGCCAATAATCACGGCCCCATGATATTTTCCCTAATTTTATATTATTTCCTTAGTGTAAAGGAAACACCATGAAACTGAGGAGTTTCCTCAAAACAAAGGATATTTGTTCAAATGAAAGGATTTTCATGAGGTCAAGGAGAATAATAAAATATGATAAAATATAGAATTTGGGCGTGGACCGATCACGGCATGATCGGGCCGGTCGGTGAGCGATCCCTAGCGCCTTGACTATTATTTTATTATTTTCTTTCCTATTTGCATAGGTTCATCGTCTCGTCGTATTTTGAAATACTTTTTGTTCATTCAGGTGTTTGTTAATGCATTATTTGTCGAATACATTTACACCATTTGGTTGGGGCTTACTCGAAGGTAACTCAGATGCCCGTGTGTTGAATATTTATTACTAACCCATGGAATTCTGCTGGGAAGAACCATAAATTGAAGTAACGAAATATTATGACAATATCGAATATTTTCCAGGGATTTGAATCTATTGATTTTAAAAATAATTAATTAATGGCTCTATACTAGTACGATCGTCTAGGAGCGTTAATTATTCAGGAATTGAGTGATATGAGCTTGTTGAAGCATCATACTTCTTTCATATAGTCAGGGAAAACATTGTTACATCCTGAAGACGTTATTGCTCTATACTAGCAGGCAAGTTGTCTAGGAGCCGTCTAATCTTTCGATTATATATAGAAGTAATTACTGAAATTGCTCAGTATTCATGAGATATGATGTTGCCTCAGCTGAGAGACTACATATCTATATATACTTCAGAGACAGTATTCTCAGTCAGAGATTCTCATAGCATGATCTTTCATGTTTTCGATAAGAGACACGAGCCTCAATATTCATCTGATTGCTGGATCAGGAATACATATAAGTATGGGTTTACGATTTTATCCTTTATCGAAAATCCACCATCTACATTAAGTCCCCTGCTTAGTGAGGAAAGCCGTGTTCCTCAGTCAGCATTGAATGGTCATTTTCCGGTCATAAACAATATAAGTAATTGAACTTAGTCGTAAGTTAAGATGTTACCGGATTTCGATAGTACGAGCATACCATGACTTGAATGAAGATCCCAGTGGCATGATAGAGTGTCATTTGGTGGACATAAATTGGTGTTGAGCCGCTGATTTTATGATGGGACCTTGGTCGTTTTAGGATTCACGGCCGGGCCCAATAAGGAAATCCTTGTGTGATTAGGTTTTGGAAATAAAACTTGATATAAAAGGGGTAAATCCTTTTTTTTATTTCTCCTGACAACCGGCCATCACCATCATCACCTCTTCATCTTTATCGCGCCAGCAACTAGAGGAAGAAAATTTTCTCCGGAGCTCGCCGCCGTTCGACCGTCCGATCACCGTCCAGCCATATTCCGGCCGGCGCTGACAGGTACGCGTTTTTTTTTTTTTTTTTTTTTTAAAGTTTGCTGAGTTCATGAGTTGTTCATGCTTTGATCATATTGAAATTATATACATGTGTATATATGATGGTGAGTTTTGTTGAAAACCCTTATTTTAGAAAACGTATGTTCGCTTCAACGTTAGTTTGAGAACCCATTAATAATTTCTGACTTAGTAGAGATTTTTCTTTGTATATGAGGATTTAGGTCCAGTGATAAAACTAAGTTTATGAGCTTTCATGTGAATTAGAGTTTCATCATGAAAAGGTGAATTTTCACAAAACCGAAATAAACTCTTCTTTTAAAGAATGACGATGATATGAAGAAAGAGTTTTTTTTTTATATATATGAACTTGCGTCCAGTGATAAAATTTTGTTTATGATCTTTCATGTAAATCAAAATTTTATCTTATAATGTGTGAGCTTTTCACGAAATTAGAATAAATCTTCGTTTCGAAGACGTGTGACGATACGAAGGAAAAGAAGATTTTTTTTTTTATATAAAACCATGGTCTATTCATGGATTTTTTTTTGCTAAAACCGTGGAGTGTCCACAAATTCATTTTCGTGAGTCTTGCTCACATCAAAAATATATACATTATATATATATATTTTATTTACGTGATTGAATCACGTTTTCTTATACATATATGTGTAAAAATATATATTATTTTCTTTAAAGTCAAAACTTGAGTTTTGTGTAATATTATTTAGAAGTGAACAATTGTTTATGCATAATGATTTTAGTTTTCATAATTCCGTAGTGAATGTTCACACAATCGAAATATTTATGTTTTTAGTTTCGTTCGTTTTTTGTAGGTTTCAAAGAGACGAACGATTTTGGAGTTGTTAACTCTAGCATTTCTATCACTATTGTTAGTGGAATCGTAAAAGGTAAGAGTTGAGAATTACCATTTTGTAGACGTTTGCATCTTGTATGAATGGTATACTGAAGCGAAGTATTGTGTGCACATTACAGCTACTTTGCAAGGATGTCTGATTCTCAAGTCAATGATGCTTCCAGAGATGAAATGTGTGTGGACAATGATGCTTCCATGGAAGACTCTCATATTGATAATGATGCCTCCAGGGATGATTCATGCATGGATGAGACCTCCATTGGTGAAGATGAAACTCCTGGAATTAAGAACGTTCCGAACATAGAGGATGCATTCTTCATAGATCAAGGGCCTGAAAAGCGTCTCAAAACTCCAGAATTTTGTCTTCTGATAAATCCCAGAGAGGTTACTCAGAAAATACTGGTGACTCATCAGGCAGCTATTAGGTTCTGTCTCGAACGAGGATATTTTTCTGCATCAATCATTGAATTCAAGCTTTCTCGACGGCCTTTGGAAAAAATTTCTGGATGGGTGAGGTACATGCTGGGTTTTCCTCGTGTTCGAGCTAAGTTGTATGATGCACGAGTAATACGAGCTATTCAAGCTTCTGGAGACTTATTCATTTTTCATGATGCGACAGGTATTGTAGCTTTACTTGCTCGATGGTGTACTCCAACTCACTCTTTCATATGCAGATGGGGAGAGTTTACCATTACTTTAGAAGATGTAGTTGCTTTGTTGCATCTTCCGATCACGGGAAATCTTCCTGAAAATCTTTCTTCACCAGAGGAAGTTGCAATCTCTAACATCTTGACAACCACAATGGATGAGATTAACAAAGCATCTGGCAGCAAAGGTTGTTATGCTCATTGGTTAATATCTTTGGTGGCCGAGAGATACTCCTGGAGTGGCCATTGTGTGACGTTATCTATTCTTTGCTTTCTTGTGTTTATGGTTGTCCAGAGACGTATTTGAAGATGCTGGAAACTTGTTGAAGCCATTCGGGATTCCTTTTGTGATTAAGATGGCTCAGGGTGAGCAACTCCCAATAGGTAGCTTGTTCCTGGGTTCTTTGTATTCCAACTTGGACTCCTTGATCATGGACTCTAGTGTCTCGAATGGTTTTATGAATATTGAATGTTATGCTAACACAATGTTTCTTCAAGCTTTGATGTGGGAGCATTTCAAGAATTATGCACCTATCCCTCGTACCATTTTGCAAGGATTGAATACTGATGCTCGTCATGTTTTCTCTGAGAAAGTTAATGCCAGGATCATGCGTTGGTCCACAAAGCAACCTCGACTGAAGACTCGCTTTGTTGATGTTCTGGATTGTGAATCTGAATTCAACTTCCGCCCATGGGTCTCAGTTCCCCTTTACATCTCTCAGTTGAGAACTTTTAATGATGAAGAGAGCATGACTTTGAAATCTGGTGCTGATTTGGACGAAGGCGGGAGAGCTTTTATGCTAAGTTGTACTCCCGGTTATCTAATATCCATAATGCATGGCGAATTCTCAGTGGAAGAATACAATATTGATAGGGAGGCTCGGCAAATGGGTATGGATCAGTGTGTTCCGACTTTCCAAAGAAGAAAACCCTCAGTTGATCAGCTTATGACCCGTCTGGACCGCACACATGTGGAAGGAAGTGAATTCTGGTTTCCCAGCTCTGGAAGAATTTCATATGTAACTCCAGGTTACATAGATTTTTGGGATCAACAACTCAAGCGCTTATCTGATTTTGTAAGAGTTAATCAACCCTTAGTGAAGGAGCCTCCTTCTTCTGAGATGATTGCTATTCGACCAAGATTGAAGCATTTCCCTGGTAGCGACAAATGGAAAACATCTCCAGGATGTTCACAAGTAAGTATTTTATAAAGTCTTCATAAGATTATGATGATTGTATTTTGACTATTGCATCAAAATTTTCTTTTCCACAGGGTGGTCGTAATGTAAGACCGCAAATTTATGTAAACCTCTCAGAAGCTGAAGCGACTGTTCATGGTGGAGAAGGCAGGAGTAAGAATTATAAGATGATACCTAACACCATAAAGTCCCCAGTGATTTGTTTGGTGAGTTTATCGATATCTCTTTCGTCATGACTTATTCTCATCCATGTGATTGGGATCTTGAAAACGACTTTTTGTTATTCCGTTGCAGGATTTCACTCCATCAAGTATTGACGGTCTTCAGTTCTCTGCTGCCGGGCAAACGGTCTCTGACTTGAGTGTTGAAGAAGAAAATATAGTGAGTATTCTCCCTCATAGCCAATCATGAACGCCTCATGAGAAAATGCTAATTATTTGAGAATGTGTCCAGGAGGATGTTGCCGTGGAGGTAGAGAGTGCTAATACTCGGTCATCTCCCGAGAATAGAGGCGAAGGAATTCCCAAATATTCGGAACCGAATGAAAATGATGAACCCCTTGATGTTGACACGGGAAATTCCAACTCCTTGAACACTTCAAGGACCCCCCAAGTAAGCACATATCTTATAACCTCTTCATAGAATCATGAAATCGATGGTTTATGAGTGAATGAATGAGAATCCATGTGAATATATGAAAAACTTTGCCGAAAACACGTCACCAGAAAATTCAGAACTCAGCCTCTTAGCATAAATGCCATAGAATCTTCGTCCGATGTCAGATTTTGGTGATCCGCATATGTATCTTCAAGGCCAGAAAATTTCCAAGATTTATCAAAGAAGATTTTTGGATTTCGAGCGCGTTTAGGACCTGAAAAAGGCGAAACAGTAAACTTCCAGGAGACTTCCAGAATTTTTTCAGATTGCATGTTGCCCGATGTTTCAACCACATCTTTTTGCTCGTTCATCGGATTGTCATGAAATTTTGAAATGTGGTAGAGGACATCCATATGAAGAGAATGGTGTATGACCTGTAGCGCCCCGAAAATCCCTGCACTGAGTTTAAGACACTGAACTCATACTAGAGATGCTAATATAGGAAAACCAAAAGAAACTGATTGCCTGAAAACATTTAGCTTGCTGAAACTACAACTTCAATCCTTTAAAATGAAATCTTCAACACAAGAGTAACATGCCTAGTCCCAAAACATGACTATATTTATACATTACTAACTGTTTACATTCGGTGTGTTTGTGATAGATAATTATACATTATACAGACTTTAAGCAAAAGTACTTTACATGCAAGTAAAAAAAAACATAACACTTTTAAGAAATATCTACACAGATATGTGATCGCGGTCGTAAGCGTCAAAAATAAATTACACTTTCTTACTACTCAAAATATATAATGAAGCAAGGGAAAGAAAGGATCGATCCCACAGAGAGGTCTTGGTTGTCAATATGTTATGGTTTCCTATATAAAACACCGAGGATTTTCTGATTTAAACGGAAATAAATAAAAGCAAAACAAATAAAAGTAAACACGCAAATCAAGGATGTGAAATATTGGATAAAGGTTTCATCTTCAATTGTAAACAAGTTTATGAATATATGAATAGAATTCGTATTTAATCTCACTATCATCAAAAGCCATAGAATACCTTATTGCAAGAATACTCCGTAATTTCCTAAGTCATCAACACACACATTAGGGCTGCGTATGTGAATTCTACCTAAAGAATAACCTAATGCCTTGAGCTAATTAAGTTCAATTCCTTGTTTCTTGTTCTCTCTTCCCTGGGTCTTCTCGGCCAAACCCAACACAAAATCAACAATTCATAATCACCCTATAACAGCAGCATCATTGCGCATCTTGCTAATACTCCAGCCCTGTAACTCCAACTCTTCCTTAATGCCACCAATGCCTACGACTTCGTTGCACCAGAACCCAAGATCCTTGCATTGTTGCCACTGTAACGCATTATCTACTCGAGTCCACCTCAGTTATAGTCTGCCAAACTCGAGCTCTTTCTCCATCTATGATCAACGAACAGCCATAGCCACAGTACCATATTTGGCGAAGCTCCATGCATATTCTCTGCGTAAACTCGATAAATCGCTAATGGCAACAACCTTCACTTCACAAAGCAGATCGTCCATGCTCATTGATCACCGTACACTTCCATGCACGATCAACAATAGCAACGCCCGTGCATTCTATCTCAAGTTCTCTTCACGCACCGATCATCCTCACTACCATAGTATGCAAGATCGCAACCATCGAACTCCAACTCCATCTTGATTTGCGACCCAACTTGAGTTGTTATCCTCTCCGCCTCTCTCACTTCGTCAAGATCGGCATCGGTTCACGAGCTCAGCTCCTTCTTCATTGATGCCGGCCGAGTATCGATCATCATCCCAAGTCATAGCAAATTCTATTCCATCGATCATTTGGCAGCTCCAGTTCATTCATCTCCGAACTGTTATATTAAGACCAAACTGCTGCTCATTTGCTTTTATTCGAACCCAACCATCATCACTTCTGTCAATATATCATCACAGCGTCGCCAGCAAACTCCACTCTTTCCTTGCTACCAATTACAGCGCCTTGTGCACCCTCTGTCTCATTGCAGCCGCACTTTTTGGCTACGCATGCACCAGCTTGCATCTGTTCTCCGCACTCCAGCATCTCCATAATCCATGAAATGCATAGCTCAGTCCCTCCAACCAACTCAGCTGCAACTTCAGTCAACCTTAGACAAGCTAGAACTACAACCTCATTGTAGTCTCAGACCTGCAATTTCATCATTATGTTCCTCACAATTTCAGTGGCACAACGCCGTAGCTGCATACTCACACCTGCCAATCCCATTTGTAACTTCACAAACTCAGTTTATCTCATCGGCAAATGGCAGCACCAATGCAACCCCATTTCTCTCCAGCTTCCTATCAGCTCATTCATCCATCGAAACTTCAGCTCAATTGCTGCGGCTCAAATCATTCAACTTCCTTTCTTAAAGACTCTCACATAACAACAACAACTACTATCTGTTGATTGCTCGGCCAACAGCTAATCTGTGGTTCAGGCCTTCAAACAAACACTTTATGTGCCATGAACTGACAATTCAAAGTCAGCCATTCTCTATTGGCCGAGCTCTCATTCAACCTGCAAAATCGAATTGAAGACAAACCCACTTTCCTGAACTTCTGTAATTTCTCAAATACCCAGTATCCTCTCCATTTACTCAGGATTCAATGGCAGCAACACTGTTTTCTCATCTGATTTTCTCAGTTTGCAGTACCACCCAGAACTCTAACAAGTTCGTACCCAAGCTGTATTTCCAACTAGTCTTCGCTTCTCGAACCATAACCAGGACAATCGAAACCAACTCTTTAGCCGGCAAGAAAAACTTGTTGCAGAGGCGTTTGCACCTCAAACAATAGCAGCCACTCCTCTTCTCTCCATTTGATAAGAATATGATTGAGACTCTGAATTCTAGGTCTCATGTATGAATGAATGTGGTTATAACCACCCTAGTAGAGTGGATAAGGGCCAACCAACCCATACAATGCTTGTCGGTTTCAGCTAATCGACAAATCAATTCTTCGACTCAACTGTCATTTATGCGAAACTGACAGTTCATTCTTCAACTCCGTCTCGCACACCTTAACCCGCTCCAAGTGTAGCTCGCCTGTGAATTTACCACTTTGCCCTTTATGCTCCAAATGGCTAATTTCTCCTTCTTTTGCTCCATATGACTCCAAAGCACCTAATAACTCAAATTCACACATAAGATACATAATTCACACGAAAAATAGCAAAGAAAGCATAAATACTAAATAATAAATACGGTGTATTCTACACCTATCAAATTCCCCCACACTTAGACTTTGCTAGTCCTCGAGCAAATCAAACAAAACAAAACTAAAACAAATACATACAACTCCGTCTCTGCCGAGGCTACGATCACTTTTAGCATAAATAACAAGCCTTTAAACCCCTAGGTGTCCCTAGTGGACGAGTTATAGTCTCGTGAAGGTTTACTAGAGATATACCTACAAAACCTATATTTCAAACTCCGTCTATTCGTGACAAATCAATGAACGAATCCAAAATGACTACAGGAGGAGGTACCTTGCAAATTCAATTCATATATTAGTAAATAAACTCTAATTAGATAGTTGAACAAGCCACAATACTCGGAAACTAACAAACCACAATCACAATGAAAAGATTAAGAAGATGAATATAGATGTAGATGTTGGCGAATGTTCACAAGTGATCGATGTTTCCCATATCCGTTCAAGGTCATGCTAAGATGAACCTAATCCTATTGGATTGAGCTGTTGGTGCCGAATGCTACATCAACTCACCGGGCATATACAAGGGAACCGTAAGTGACTTTATTCAACACAATAATAATTTCTTCTCTTTTTTTTATATGATTGGATCAAACTGGATCCAATTTCTTTTTTTTTTTAAAAACGGCATGATTAGATCTTTTAGATCCAAGCGCATGCTTCTTGTCGCAAGTACATGATAGTTGCCTTGGATCCCGCATTCCACGCTTGTTTAGGCGACGGAGACAGGGACTACGTTTCACACATACTGCTATTCCCAAGTGTCTTTTTATTCCGTTTTGGTCTAATTGGTCGGTCTTTTTTTTTTCTCTTTTTTCTTTTTTTTCTGTTTTTTTTTTTCATATATATTTTTTCATCATTTTTTTTTTTCTTTTTCTAGTAACTCAATCACTCTATTTCATCCTAACAGTAATAACACGTCGATGTTTAGTGACCCACCAAAGCACTTAGAGAACAATAGATAAATATGGAAAAATAAAAATAGAATGTGATATGGCGATATTCCGAGATATGGTAACAACTATCATGTTAATTTGTGATTTCTGAGCTATATTCGTCCCCTTTTAAGTTAATTGGTTCCTCAACTCCTGCATTCAAAATGGTTCCATCCACTAATGGTGTCATCCTAAAGGCACAAGTTTCTAGATTTCGGAGTTCAAAAAGCACAATTTTTTTCTTGGTTTTTCAATTTTTCTCATTTTTTTTTTTGTTGTTTTTTTTTTTTTTTTTTTTTATGCATAAAACAAACTAAAACATATAAATGCTCCCCCACACTTAAACTTTACATTGTCCTCAATGTAAAATTGAATCGTCCAAAGAAAATCCAAGGTGGGAAATTCCGCAAATAATATGCAAAAACAAAGAAAATAAAGATAAAAGCAAATGCATAAAAGTAAAAAGATAAGGATAAAGATACAAAACCGGTGGGTTGCCTCCCACTTAGCACTTGTTTTAAAGTCGACGGCCCGACTTAGCTTCTTGTAAAATTCATTCCCCATACACCAATAATCTAAAAAGTTGGGGATCCTTCCATAGAACCTGTTTTTCAAACACTAGCTTCGGACAAATATTAGTAATATAACACAGAAACGAAGCTATGAACCGATAAAAGTTTCCCCCACACTTATTCTTGTCCACACTTGGAAGTGTATAAAGAATATAGAAGTCGGGTACTTCCACGGTTTCTTGTTCCATAACCTGCATAGCATGAGAATCAAGTATCTCTAACGGCGGAAAACGACAAACAAAGTCATTCAACAATATTCTCGAAGCACATACATTCAAACCAATAAGAGGTAAAGGAGAAGAAACAATAGGCAACGGGTTAGACAAACCTTGCACAATCTCTTGTATTACGGAATCCTCTTCATCCTTGAAAAACTCAAGTGAATTATTCACCTCTTTTATATCATGGTCCTCTATCAAACCTTGCAACCATTCTTCATCCGTTTCTGCCTTAACCAAAGTATCGACATAAACATCATCATTACAATCATATGCAAGCTCAATTGGGTCTTCCACAATATTGGTCATAACCGTCTCATTCTCAACATATTCCTCCTTGTTGTAAGGCACATACTCTTTTGCGAATGCAATATTGTCCATAAGGAATTTCTTTAGAACACTCATTGCATCATCCTCAAGCTCTACCTTTTGAATAGGTTGTTGATCGTTATAAAGATCAATGCTTGAGGAAGCTACACTAGTGTCATCACATTCCTCTTCGTCTTCACCGTGATCGCAAAAAGACTCCATTGTAAACTCCTCGGGGATGTCACCATGAATTGGTTTAGGCAATGTATTTTCATAATAATCATCATCACTATCATAGTCAACATAAGATTGGTCCTCGCTGAATTTAGTGTTGCTAATCTCGAACTCATCCTTTTGAATAGGTGAATGATCATTATTACGATCAAGAGTTGAGTTAACTACACAAATATCAACAAAAGTCCCCAAAGGTTCGCCTTTTTCAACATAATTATTCATTTCCTCCTTGTATTCTTCAATGCCTTGTCTTAAAGTGGAAACACCTTTTTGAAGCTCTTGGAGTGTTCCATCCAAATTCTGAATATAGTGTTCCATTTGTTTGTAAAGCTCATTCGACAAAGAAAAGTAGAATTACTTACTTCAGTATTGTTAGGCCAATTATATTCCCTTTGAATGGGTGGATGATCATAACTACGATCAGAAATTGGGCCAAACATACCATGAGCACATTCGGTCGATGAAATTGGTTCCACGCTTGGTTGTCCACAAATTGACTCCATGCTGTCCATAAATTGTTGCATTTCATCTACCAAACTAGAAGAAATATTAATAGGAGTACAACTAGTCTCCCCTCCTTGTGGTTGCTCACTTACATACCCACCGTAAGAAGGTTGGAATGTATGAGAACAACTAAAAGGGTACGTGGAATATTGACCATAACCAAAGGATTGGTTTTGATTGTATTCCCCATAAGGGTGATAGTTTTCATGTTGTTGAGGTTGAAGGCCGTATTGATTGCTCCAATATGCTCCGTCCATAGAAATTGGTACCTGAAACGAGATTCTCAAAACTCGAATAAGAACCAAAGAATAAGAAAAAGTAAAACAAAACTAAATACAAAAATAAGAAACCAAAAACAATTAACAACCGCTGCCTCCCCGGCAACGGCGCCAAAATTTGACCGGTTGTCAGCCGACACAAATATAATTACACTTTCTTACTACTCAAAATATATAATGAAGCAAGGGCAAGAAAGGATCGATCCCACAGAGAGGTCTTGGTTGTCAATATGTTATGGTTTCCTATATAAAACACCGAGGATTTTCTGATTTAAACGGAAATAAATAAAAGCAAAACAAATAAAAGTAAACACGCAAATCAAGGATGTGCAATATTGGATAAAGGTTTCATCTTCAATTGTAAACAAGTTTATGAATATATGAATAGAATTCGTATTTAATCTCACTATCATCAAAAGCCATAGAATACCTTATTGCAAGAATACTCCGTAATTTCCTAAGTCATCAACACACACATTAGGGCTGCGTATGTGAATTCTACCTAAAGAATAACCTAACGCCTTGCGCTAATTAAGTTCAATTCCTTGTTTCTTGTTCTCTCTTCCCTGGGTCTTCTCGGCCAAACCCAACACAAAATCAACAGTTCATAATCACCCTATAACAGCAGCATCATTGCGCATCTTGCTAATACTCCAGCCCTGTAACTCCAACTCTTCCTTAATGCCACCAATGCCTACGACTTCGTTGCACCAGAACCCAAGATCCTTGCATTGTTGCCACTGTAACGCATTATCTACTCGAGTCCACCTCAGTTATAGTCTGCCAAACTCGAGCTCTTTCTCCATCTATGATCAACGAATGTGACCATAGCCACAGTACCATCCCTGGCAGAAGCTCCATGCATATTCTCTGCGTAAACTCGATAACTGCTAATGGCAACAACCTTCACTTCACAGCAGACTGTCCATGCTCATTGATCACCGTACACTTCCATGCACGATCAACAATAGCAACGCCCGTGCATTCTATCTCAAGTTCTCTTCACGTACCGATCATCCTCACTACCATAGTATGCAGCATCAGCAACCATCGAACTCCAACTCCATCTTCGCCATGACCCAACTTGAGTTGTTATCCTCTCTGCCTCTCTCACTTCGTCAGCATCTGGCATCAGTTCACGAGCTCAGCTCCTTCTTCATTGATGCCAGCGAGTATCGATCATCATCCCAAGTCATAGCAAATTCTATTCCATCAGTCGCTGGCAGCTCCAGTTCATTCATCTCCCGAACCTGTTATATTAAGACCAAACTGCTGCTCATTTGCTTTTATTCGAACCCAACCATCATCACTTCTGTCAATATATCATCACAGCGTCGCCAGCAAACTCCACTCTTTCCTTGCTACCAATTACAGCGCCTTGTGCACCCTCTGTCTCATTGCAGCCGCACTTTTTGGCTACGCATGCACCAGCTTGCATCTGTTCTCCGCACTCCAGCATCTCCATAATCCATGAAATGCATAGCTCAGTCCCTCCAACCAACTCAGCTGCAACTTCAGTCAACCTTAGACAAGCTAGAACTACAACCTCATTGTAGTCTCGGACCTGCAATTTCATCATTATGTTCCTCACAATTTCGGGGCACAACGCCGTAGCTGCATACTCACACCTCGCCAATCCCATTTATAACTTCACAAACTCGGTTTATCTCATCGGCAAATGGCAAGCACCAATGCAACCCCATTTCTCTCCGCCTTCCTATCGGCTCATTCATCCATCGAAACTTCAGCTCAATTGTGCGGCTCAAATCATTCAACTTCCTTTCTTAAAGACTCTCACATAACAACAACAACTACTATCTCGTTGATTGCTCTCGGCCAACAGCCTAATCTGTGGTTCGGGCCTTCAAACAAACACTTTATGTGCCATGAACCGACAATTCAAAGTCAGCCATTCTCAAGCACTGGCCGAGCTCTCATTCAACCGCAAAATCGAATTGAAGACAAACCCACTTTCCCGAACTTCGTAATTTCTCAAATACCCAGATCCTCTCCATTTACTCAGGATTCAATGGCAAAGCAACACCTGTTTTCTCATCCGATTTTCTCGGCCATAGCACCACCTGAACTCTAACAAGTTCGTACCCAAGCTGTATTTCCAACTAGTCTTCGCTTCTCGAACCATAACCAGGACAATCGAAACCAACTCTTTAGCCGGCAAGAAAAACTTGTTGCAGAGGCGTTTGCACCTCAAACAATAGCAGCCACTCCTCTTCTCTCCATTTGATAAGAATATGATTGAGACTCTGAATTCTAGGTCTCATGTATGAATGAATGTGGTTATAACCACCCTAGTAGAGTGGATAAGGGCCAACCAACCCATACAATGCTTGTCGGTTTCAGCTAATCGACAAATCAATTCTTCGACTCAACTGTCATTTATGCGAAACTGATAGATTCATTCTTCAACTCCGTCTCGCACACCTTAACCCGCTCCAAGTGTAGCTCGCCTGTGAATTTACCACTTTGCCCTTTATGCTCCAAATGGCTAATTTCTCCTTCTTTTGCTCCATATGACTCCAAAGCACCTAATAACTCAAATTCACACATAAGATACATAATTCACACGAAAAATAGCAAAGAAAGCATAAATACTAAATAATAAATACGGTGTATTCTACACCTATCAATATGCCCACAAAAAGATACCGGCATTTACCTTCTATACACAACCCAAACACCTTACTCAACCCAAATATTAATCTCCCCTTCGACCTGATCTACGACACTTGCATCAAGGTTACCTGTCACTAAAAGGAGATGGAAGGAGTGAGCTAAACACGCTCAGTAGGCACTTACACTTCTCAAATGAAATCATTAAAGTTGAATTTCAAACAATGCAATTTTACCAACCGTCGAAAACACACTTAACCACTGAAAATAAACAACATGTACTTCACACATTAAGAGAAACCAAACACAAACGAAACAATTACGTATACATAACTAACTCCTCCTGTAAACAATATATAATATGGTGGCTCATCCCGCACCTAGATAATATTATGGTGACTCGTCCCGCACCTAGCTATTGTAGAGGAAGTAGTTATAAACGGAGGAGCAGAGTTCCTATATACCACAGATGGAAACTCTTGTTTCCCATACATTCACACAAGCAAACAACATTTTAGGTCCTTTCTAAGTAAAAGAAAGGCCAAAGGAATTAACAGGGGTTTAGGTAAATCGAAATCCATCAATGCATGAGTTTTGCTTAAGTGCGTAAATATAACTTTGTAAAAAGACATTAATGATTAGAAATGAGTAATGTAAGTTCCAACCTCAACTGCTACTCAAACCTCAACTTCGTAATCCGCCAACTGAATCCAGGGATACCTAATCATACAACAAGACCTGCACAGTGCAGTTTAGTTAAAACTTACTTCATCTCCAACTTCTAATGTTCTTGTAAACAACATGAGGGTCGAAGTTTCGGGGTGCATAAAACATTCACCTTTGATTCGAATTAAACAACCAATATCTCTATAGAAAGATAACAATCTCCTCTACAACTTTTATTAAGACATCATGATCTAAATCGATCTCTAGCATACCTATAATAGTCCACAAAGGTGCCTACTCACCGCAATTACCAGCAAAATTCAGATTCTATAGTAAACACTAAAATCATCATAATTTAATCAACTCAACTCAAATTCAAGCAAGATAAGTCTCTGTAGATTAGTAGTTCAATATACTATAACCCCTACATAAGAACTAATGCTAATTTAAGTTGTAAGAGTCAAATCTTCTTAAAAGTAACACTGCCAAGAATGAAAACAGTAGCTACTGAAACTGATTTATCTCACAACATTTAAATCAAAAAGAAACATGTAATATCACGCCTTCTTCGTTGATCAGAGATATATATACTTCATAGGAAGGAAAAACTTAATTTCGTTCATTATCTAACCTACCTAAAAAGTCAGGTCAAAATATCACAGGACACCAAATGAAACTTTTGAAATGCTATGGTTTGTCTCAATCTAAACATTTTCTTATGAAATCTAACATCTACTGTGACTTATCAGCTCACGGCATAACTCTTCCCAAACCCTGGAAGAGTTCTAACCCTATCATGAATCATCTGTTAAAACAACACAAAACAAACCATGGCAGTTTCAGGCAGAACAATGAAAAGAACTGGAATAAGGTGAGTATTTCAAATCACATAACTTTCATATAGAATCCAAATTTCATAGAGACTCGCATATCCTAGTCTCAATATCCATTTATGATTCCAAAACCACCCTAACTCAGTTCATTATCTAAAGACCCTAAAATCTGAGCCTAAATGTCACATAGAATTCTGAAGTGATGTTATGTATATCAATTCATCCACTGTTGATATCAAATCTAAGACTGACAGTTTCATGTAGTATCACAATATATTTAATTTCATGCCATAGCAAAGTTCTACTCCTCATGAACCAGTAGACAGAGATTGAGAAGCAAGAAAAAACAAAACAATCACCCACAAAAGAATGGTTTCAAAAGAAAACCCTAAGATTCAGGTGTTACACAAATTCTTAACATTCACTAACCTCCTCTATTTCGAATTCCTATCATGTTTCAATACAG
Source organism: Papaver armeniacum (assembly GCA_023531295.1). Lineage (NCBI taxonomy): Eukaryota > Viridiplantae > Streptophyta > Magnoliopsida > Ranunculales > Papaveraceae > Papaver > Papaver armeniacum. Next base: position 144,764 of record JAJJWW010004391.1, read on the forward strand.
GCAAGGTTGAACCCCGAACCCAATGAACCTCAGGTTCTTCATGCTTTGATAACAAATTAGTCCACAATAAATTGATTGAATATTTAAGAAGAACACTACATATTTTCAATTGATCGGTGCAAGAAGAAATAGGGTTGAAATCATACCTTCAATCAAAACCCAAGAACAAGGAAAACCCTTTTTCAATTACTTCAATATCTCCATGGAACCAGCAGATTAGAACATGAAACTCACTACTTTCAAACACTCAGGATGAATTAGAATTCGGTATGAATTTTCTAAACTTTTGGTTGAATTTCTTTTCACTTGAAGCTCTCGTCGATTTCTCTCTGTTTTGTTACAATGACCAAATACTAGATTCTCAAACGGATAAGCCATAAGAGTTTTACCACGATTCATTCCGATAATACCCCTAGTAGGATTTACTACACGATAGCATGACAAGGACCCTAGGTGTCACAGTAGTAGTCTGCAACAATTCTAGCTATAAATAGTCTAAGTCCAAATCATATGATTTGCACAATCTTAATTTTTACTAAACTAATTCACAACCATTAAGTTATTAATGACACAGTTATTACTAATTGCGCTTTGAAAAATCAAAAAGCAAAAGATAAATTATAGGATCACTACAACCACCCTACCTACAAGACTTTTCGTCCTCGAAAAGGATACCAACATACCTCAAGAGAACAGCTCTGGATATTGAGTTCGCATATCAGATTCTTTCTCCCAAGTAGCTTCTTCCGTATTGTGATGAATCCAACGCACCTTCACTAATGGAATGATTTTGTTTCTCAAAACCTTCTCCTTACGGTCCAGAATATCTATTGGCCCTTCTTTATATGAGCCATTATTTTCTAATGGCAAGGATTGCCAATCCAACACATGAGATGGATCGGACTCGTAACCTCGAAGCATAGACACGTGAAAAACATTATGAACCTGACCCATGCTTGCTGGTAGTGCAAGCCTATAAGCAACCTCTCCAATCTTCTCAACAATCTCAAATGGACCAATAAACCGTGGTGCGAGTTTACCCTTCAAGTCAAATCTAGTAATACCTTTTCTTGGCGACACTCGTAACAACACATATTTCCCAACTTCAAACTGTAAAGGACGTCGACGATGGTTTGCATAACTTTTCTGTCTACTCTGAGCCGCCCGAAGACGTTCTTTAATGATTCTAATATTCTCTGTGGTCTCTGCAATTATCGTCGGCCCTGTCAACAAACTGTCTCCAACCTCTGTCCAACAAATTGGTGATCTACATGGTCGCCCATATAATGCCTCAAACGGTGCCATACCAATGCTTGCCTGGTGGCTATATTGTTGTATGAAAACTCAGCTAACGGTAAATGACTCTTCCAACTACCTTGGAAATCCAACACACATGCCCTGAGCATATCTTCCAATATACGAATAACCCGTTCTGATTGTCCATCTGACTGCGGATGAAAAGCCGAGCTAAGATTAACATTGGTACCAAACGATTTTTGAAGACCCTTCCAAACACCAGACGTGAACTGAGGACCCCTATCTGATATAATGGATAACAAAACACCATGTAACCGAACAATTTCTGAAATATACACCTGTGATAGCTTGTCAACTGAATAAGTAGTCTTGACCGGTAGAAAATGAGTAGTCTTCGTTAATCTGTCCACCACAACCCATATAGAACCCATTCCATCACTAGTTCTGGGCAACCCACTAACAAAATCCATTGTAACATGTTTCCACTTCCATTCTGGAATAGCTAAGGGTTGAAGAAGACCCCCTGGTAACTTGTTTTCAGCTTTTACTTGTTGACAGGTCAAGCATTTCTTCACAAACTCAGCGATAGACTTCTTCATTCCGGGCCACCAAAAATTTCTTCTTAAATTCCTGTACATCTTAGTGCCTCCTGGGTGAATAGTATAATGTGATCGATGGGCTTCATTTAATATTTCATTCCTCAGTTCGAACCCTGTCTTCTTCGGCACCCATAAACGATCCCTGAAATGAATAGTTTTATCAGAATGCATCTTCCAATCTGTGTTGTCTTTGTCATTAGCCATGTCTAAGTATCTAACAAAGTCTTCACTCTCAACTTGGGCCGTGGCTATCCTATGAATCAAAGTAGATTGTACTGAAATTTGAGCTAATAATCCTTCGCAAATACCACCATTTTCTGATTCTTGGAATGTATAGTCCGCAGCTTCCTCCAACAACAACCATTCCTTAATCATCAGTTGTGCTAGAATCCCCTCTTTCTTACGACTAAGAGTGTCAGCCACCACATTTGCTTTACCCGGATGATACAATAAAGTATATTCATAATCTTTCATGTACTATGTCCAGCGTCTTTGTCTCATGTTCAACTCCTTCTGAGAAAACAAGTATTGCAAACTCTTATGATCTGAATATAAGTTGAATTTTTCCCCATACAAATAGTGTCTCCATATCTTCAAAGCAAACACAACCGCTGCCAACTCTAAATCATGCGTTGGGTAATTCTTTTCATAGACCTTTAATTTCCTGGAAGCATAAGCGATAACCTTTCTATTCTGCATTAACACACACCCAAGCCCGATAGTAGAAGCATCTGTGTACACATCGTAAACTTCCACTGGAGTTGCTACTGTTAATACCGGTGATGAAGTTAAACGATTCTTCAGTTCTTGAAAAGCAGATTCACACTCAGTTGACCATTCGAATTTCACCCCTTTATGTGTTAATCGACTCAATGGTGATGCAATCTTGGAGAATCCCTGCACAAACCGACGATAATAACCTGCCAGCCCCAAAAAACTTCGGACTTCCGGAACTGTCCTTGGTTGTCGCCAATTCAAAACACTATCAACCTTTGAAGGATCTACTGCAATACCACCTCTTGATACCACATGACCAAGAAACTTAACTTCATTCAACCAAAACTCACATTTACTAAACTTCGCATAAAGCTGATTTTCACGCAGAGTTTGAAGAATATTTCGCAAGTGTATTTCATGATCTTCACGGGTCTTTGAATAAATCAAAATATCATCAATAAACACAATCACACATTCATTCAAATATGGCCAGAGTATCCTATGCATCAAATCCATGAATATTGCTGGTGCGTTAGACAACCCAAAAGGCATAACAAGATATTCATAGTGTCCTAACGTTGTCCTAAATGTTGTTTTTGGTATGTCATCTTCCTTAATTCTCAACTGATGATACCCTGTCCTAAGGTCAATCTTAGTAAAAAAATTGGCATCTTTCAACTGATCGAACAAATCATCTATCCTTGGAAGTGGATACTTATTCTTAATAGTGACCTTATTCAACTCCCTATAATCAACACATAGTCTAAACGTATTATCCTTCTTTTTCACAAACAAAACAGGAGCACCCCATGGAGAAAAACTAGGTTGAATAAATCCTAAACTTAATAACTCTTCTATTTGTGACTTTAACTCTTTCTTTTCACAAGGAGCCATACGGTAAGGATTTTTCGAAATTGGAGAAGTTCCCGGCAGTAAATCAATGCAAAAATCTATGTCTCTCTTAGGTGGTAACCCTGGAAGAACATCCGGAAACACATCTTTAAACTCACGTACCACAGGCATTGACTCTACTGTCACCGTATCCTCAGTGACACAAGCAAGCAAACCAAACCCATTTTCACCACCAGCCTTTTTCAGTTTCTGAAACAAACTCCGTGGCTTTATGGAACCCTCAAACACAAACGGAGATATTTTACCAGGCAAAAGAAATGTAACTACTTTTGTAAAACAATCCACACTAGCATGAAACTTAGATAACCAATCCATACCTAGTATGACATCAAAACCACACATTTCTAGCACTATCAAGTCTGCATTTAATTCTTGGTCATTAACCATCATCACACATTTGTTGCAAACTCGAAAAGGAAAGGTTTTTCTCCCTAATGGTGTAGCCAAAGCTATCATTTTGTTGTTACATGCCATTCTAACTCTAGTTCAGTTGATATGCTTAGATTAACAAATGATTGGGTAGACCCGGTGTCTATCAACACATGCACTAGGTGATTGACTAATAACATGTTACCTTCGACCACCTGATCGGTCGCCGAGTCATCCCCTTCCACCATTGTATATAATACCTGACTCTCCTCTGACTCTTCTGGATTAGAAGTTACTACTGGCTCCATTGCATAAACTGCTCCTTGTTGGGCTAATCCTGCTGATGGTTCCTTTGGACAATCTCTCTTAAGATTACCCCATTCCCCGTAGTTATAGCATTTGAAGGAATCCAAACTAGAACCTTTTGATGCAGCCGGACGTACTTGCTGGAAACGTACCCATCTCCCTTGAGGTCTAACCGTAGGTGGACGTGTTGAAGGTGGTGCTGATGCTGAACCTGTTGACCATGGTCTTAGTGGTGGTCTGCCAAAAGTCTGATTAGGGGCAGAAAACATTGGTCGTTTAGCTGGACCTTGTCTTGCTGAAAATTATTGCGGCCTTTCTCTAACTCGTGTTGCAAGTTGATCTTCCATCTCCTTTTCATAATCGAGAGACCGATTCAAAGCATCCTCATAAGTCCTGATTCGTAGACATGAAAGTTGTTTCCGCATCTCGGGATCCAATCCTCTGACAAATTTCTTCGCTTTAGCCTCATCAGTGGCTATTAACTCTGCTCCATAACGCGACAACCTTATAAATTTATCATTATAAGCGCTAACAGACATACCACCCTTCGTTAAAAACATGAACTCATGAAATTTCCTATCTCTTGCCGCATCAGGTACATGCTTGTCCATAAACAAATCCTTAAACCTATTCCAGGTCATCACTTCACCGCCCGCTTTCATTATTGCTTTCCACCAATCTCGTGCTGGTCCTCGAAATCTGTAGGTAGCCAACTTGACCCACATATCTCTATCATCGGTTACATGTTCTAAAACATGTTCTGCATGTTGTAACCATTCTTCCGCCTTCTCGGGATTTGGTGGGCTGCCATTAAATTCTTCCGGAGCGAGCTTTACATACTGTTGAAGTAACTGTCCAATTTGATTTTGATTTCGTGCTGGCATAATCAGATCCCCTTGGTTCGAAGTCTGACCTACGATCTCTGAGTTGTGTCGTGGAGGTAAAATCCCAAGTCTTTCTTCCAATAACAGTTGATGTTGCCTCATATTTGCCATAGATTTCATTAATATCTCCAGATTATTACTCTCAATATTCTGACCAGTTCCACGCTCCAAACTCTGACTCTCATTATTGTCTGCCATTCTCTGCCACCGCAACAAGAATATAAATCTTAATATCTAATATTTTATAAGACATATTATAAGCACACTACTCACACACAACACAAATAACAACTATCATATTCAATAAGATTTTTTTTTTATTCTTGATGTCTTTTAATTCTAGCTTTTACTAAGTGCCCATATAAGATCTACTAATGGGCTCTGATACCAACTTTGTAGCGCCCCGAAAATCCCTGCACTGAGTTTAAGACACTGAACTCATACTAGAGATGCTAATATAGGAAAACCAAAAGAAACTGATTGCCTGAAAACATTTAGCTTGCTGAAACTACAACTTCAATCCTTTAAAATGAAATCTTCAACACAAGAGTAACATGCCTAGTCCCAAAACATGACTATATTTATACATTACTAACTGTTTACATTCGGTGTGTTTGTGATAGATAATTATACATTATACAGACTTTAAGCAAAAGTACTTTACATGCAAGTAAAAAAAAATATAACACTTTTAAGAACTATCTACATAGATCTGCCCACAAAAAGATACCGGCAGTTACCTTCTATACACAACCCAAACACCTTACTCAACCTAAATATTAATCTCCCCTTCGACCTGATCTACGACACTTGCAACAAGGTTACCTGTCACTAAAAGGAGATGGAAGGAGTGATCTAAACACGCTCAGTAGGCACTTATACTTCTCAAATGAAATTATTAAAGTTGAATTTCAAACAATGCAATTTTACCAACCGTCGAAAACACACTTAACCACTGAAAATAAACAACATGTACTTCACACATTAAGAGAAACCAAACGCACACGAAACAATTACGTATACGGAACTAACTCCTCCTGCAAACAATGTATAATATGGTGGCTCATCCCACACCTAGATAATATTATGGTGACTCGTCCCGCACCTAGCTATTGTAGAGGAAGTAGTTATAAACGGAGGAGCAGAGTTCCTATATACCACAGATGGAAACTCTTGTTTTCCATACATTCACACAAGCAAACAACATTTTAGGTCCTTTCTAAGTAAAAGAAAGGCCAAAGGAATTAACAGGGGTTTAGGAAAATCGAAATCCATCAATGCATGAGTTTTGCTCAAGTGCGTAAATATAACTTTGTAAAAAGACATTAATGATTACAAATGAGTAATGTAAGTTCCAACCTCAACTGCTACTCAAACCTCAACTTCGTAATCCGCCAACTGAATCCAGGGATATCTAATCATACAACAAGACCTGCACATTGTAGTTTAGTTAAAACTTACTTCATCTCCAACTTCTAATGTTCTTGTAAACAACATGAGGGTCGAAGTTTCGGGGTGCATAAAACATTCACCTTTGATTCGAATTAAACAACCAATAACTCTATAGAAAGATAACAATCTCCTCTACAACTTTTATTAAGACATCATGATCTAAATCGATCTCTAGCATACCTATAATAGTCCACAAAGGTGCCTACTCACCGCAATTACCAGCAAAATTCAGATTCTATAGTAAACACTAAAATCATCATAATTTAATCAACTCAACTCAAATTCAAGCAAGATAAGTCTCTGTAGATTAGTAGTTCAATATACTATAACCCCTACATAAGAACTAATGCTAATTTAAGTTGTAAGAGTCAAATCTTCTTAAAAGTAACACCGCCAAGAATGAAAACAGTAGCTACTGAAACTGATTTATCTCACAACATTTAAATCAAAAAGAAACATGTAATATCATGCCTTCTTCGTTGATCAGAGATACATATACTTCATAGGAAGGAAAAACTTAATTTCATTCATTATCTAACATACCTAAAAAGTCAGGTCAAAATATCACAGGACACCAAATGAAACTTTTGAAATGCTATGGTTTGTCTCAATCTAAACATTTTCTTATGAAATCTAACATCTACTGTGACTTATCAGCTCATCGCATAACTCTTCCCAAACCCTAGAAGGGTTCTAACCCTATCATGAATCAGCTGTTAAAACAACACAAAACAAACCATGGCAGTTTCAGGCAGAACAATGAAAAGAACTGGAATAAGGTGAGTATTTCAAATCACATAACTTTCATATAGAATCCAAATTTCGTAGAGACTCGCATATCCTAGTCTCAATATCCATTTATGATTCCAAAACCACCCTAACTCAGTTCATTATCTAAAGACCCTAAAATCTGAGCCTAAATGTCACATAGAATTCTGAAGTGATGTTATGTATATCAATTCATCCATTGTTGATATCAAATCCAAGACTGTCAGTTTCATGTAGTATCACAATATATTTAATTTCATGCCATAGCAAAGTTCTACTCCTCATGAACCAGTAGACAAAGATTGAGAAGCAATAAAAAACAAAACAATCACCCACAAAAGAATGGTTTCAAAAGAAAACCCTAAGATTCAGGTGTTACACAAATTCTTAACATTCACTAACCTCCTCTATTTCGAATTCTTATCATGTTTCAATACAGGCAAGGTTGAACCCCGAACCCAATGAACCTCAGGTTCTTCATGCTTTGATAACAAATTAGTCCACAATAAATTGATTGAATCTTTAAGAAGAACACTACATATTTTCAATTGATCGGCGCAAGAAGAAATAGGGTTGAAATCATACCTTCAATCAAAACCCAGGAACAAGGAAAACCCTTTTTCAATTACTTCAATATCTCCATGGAACCAGCAGATTAGAACATGAAACTCATTACTTTCAAACACCCAGGATGAATCAGAATTCGGTATGAATTTTCTAAACTTTTGGTTGAATTTCTTTTCACCTGAAGCTCTCGTCGATTTCTCTCTGTGTTGTTACAATGACCAAATACTAGATTCTCAAACGGATAATCCATAAGAGTTTTACCACGATTCATTTCGATAATACCCCTAGTAGGATTTACTACACGATAGCATGACAAGGACCCTAGGTGTCATAGTGGTAGTCTGCCACAATTCTGGCTAGAAATAGTCTAAGTCCAAATCATATGATTTGCACAATCTTAATTTGTTACTAAACTAATTCACAACCATTAAGTTATTAACGACACAATTATTACTAATTGCGCTTTGAAAAATCAAAAAGCAAAAGATAAATTATTGGATCACTACATGACCCATCCTCAGATTCCTTGTAGGTTGCTCCCAGTTCGTCTTTTAGTACAGAGTAGAGTACAGTTTTTCAGACGAGATCACAATAAAAGGTATTTTTGTGATTTTCATGCCATTTGCTCGTGCCTTGGGTGTATAATGATGAACTTTGATGATGTGGTATTGATTGTATGCTGTATTTTATAATCTCACTTGGTTTCATGCTCTAAACGACTCTAACCTCATGTAATCTTCGTATTAGGTGTCAAATACGGAAGTTGAGGATGTTGAAACCAATAAGGATAATCCGAATCGCCCTAGAGTTGTTGATGAAGAGACAACCATACCTGCACTTCAAGGCCATGAGAAGGTTGTCACTGAAGTTACGAAAACCCAGATTGTTGTTGCTTCAGTGATAGAAGAAACCGAAACACCAGTAGAGAATGCTGAAGAAATTGTTACCCCGATTATAGAAGCTTCCCAAGTAATTGAGAACCGTATAGTGTTTCATGAGTATCCAAGTGCAGGAGTTGTTTTTGATCCTCCCTTTGATGCTTCACTCCCGTACCACGAACTAGTTTGTGGATTCGGCGTTCCCATTGGATATGCCAACTTGTACGAGAAAATATGGAAGAAATTTGGTCACATCGTCGTTACTAGAGACCCAAAGCGTGCTTATTCCTTAACCATGCAAGTAAGTGTTATCTTGCGTGTTGTAAGCGATATATGCACTAGAGCTAGAAATACTGTGACTCCAGATGTACTCTTTGATTGGGAGTTCAACTTGGAGAATTCTGAGAGACTTGGCTTCAATGTGAAATGGCTCCGTAAGAAGATGAATGCTATTAAGGACTCATGTGAGAATAACATACCCTTTCCCAATGATGCTGTGATGGAAAAGGAAGACAAAATTGCTATACTGTCTGAAGAGCTGAACATGGAGAAGGCGGCTTTGCAAGTCTTGAAGGATGCAGAGGAACAAAAATCTTTCTTTGCTGATTTCCTTTGATTTCTTGAATTTCTGAACTTCTGAGAGATGTGAGGTTTTATTTTTTGGTTTTGATTGGTTTTGGATCGGTAAATGATTGAGGATTTTCTTTGGGTTTGATAGAGATTTTTTTAAGCAAACTGAATTTTGATAAATTGCTGGATTTAAATTACTGATTGCAAGTATTGCAAACATTTTGGAGGAATTGAAATACAATGAAAGAAAACTCTAAATGCCAAATATTTTAGGTGTTCGTGCCATGAACATCTAATACCTCGAATATCCAAAACCTTAGACATCAAAGGCCTTGAGTCATGTATCACGGCCACGCTTTCCTTGTTATCCATGTTGATCAGCTTGTAGTATCCACCATCGACAGACTTAGAGACCATGTAGGGTCGTTCCCAGTTCGAATTCTTTGCAGAATGGGAGTTACGCTTAGTTGCTTTGAGAACCAAATCTCCTTCCTGGAATTTGTTAGTCTTGATCATTCGTGCCCTGAACATTTTCTGTTGGTTTGGAATTCTTCGTGTAGTGGAGTTCCACGGCTGTGGTATGTATGGACACTCATGCAGAGGAGAATATTTGAGGTACTGTTTATCATGCTTGGCTATGTCTTTAGCAATAAACTTTTTGATGATATGCTCAGTTTGAAGAAGCTCTGAACTTAACCATTTGGTGAAATATTGTTGGGGCGAGGTTATCCATTCATAGCATTTTGCAATTGCTAAGTTGTTGGTGGAGTAAAGTCCTCGGACCAAATAAGCATATTTGAAAACTGATGATATAGACACATGAGGAGGAATAAGACTTGCCTGAGTGCGAAACCTTTTGATGAAAGCATTTGCATCTTCTTCAGGTTTTTGTGTTAGCTCTGCTAGGGTTCTGACCTCCTTCAAATACTTGAATGGTGAAGTATCTTCTTCTTCTTCTTCTTCCGAATCGGAGGTTTCTTCAATAGAGAGATATGCAACTGAAGGTGCTGGTGTTACCTTTCCAGTATGAATCCATGTTCGTCCAAGAATCATATCATATCCTGTATCTTCTCGAATTATGAATAATTTTGTTTCGTCAGTGCCGAGTTTATGTTCATCTTGAGGGTGATGTGGCCATAAGCATCTCTGGGTATTCCTTCATGATCTGTGATTGTTACTGGAGCATGAATGGCTTCTTGTCGTGTGATACCAGCAGCTCTAAGAGTTTTCAGAGGGATAATATTAACAACGGTGCCGATATCAATCAATGCTCGTTTGAACTCGTTTCCCTTGAGATGGACTGTGGTAAGGAGTCCCCAGTCGTACATTTCTTCATCTGTTGTTGAGGGCGGTTCAGGAAATGCTTCTTGAATTAACAAACGCTTTCTTGACACAATGTGGTTCAGTGCAGTGAACATGTCTCCCCTTTGGGCTTTTGATAAGTATAGCAATTCGCAGATATGTTCAATTAAGGATTGAACTGCTTCTTTAACAGGTGGTTCAGAAGGAGTGAAGGTTCGACGGGGAGAGGATCTCTGTGTACCCCTTGGTCCCCGAGGTTGAGTTCTCCTGATTCGACCTTTTCTTTGAATATGCGCTTCAAAGTTCTCGCAATCACTTGTGGGATGGTTGACAAACCTATGAAAGCGGCGAAGAGCGAGGATTTTCCATGGCTTCTTGGTTGGTTCTTTCTTGACATATGGGAACTTGATCGCGCCGTCTTGAACCCGGGCGTCTAGAAGTTCAATAACTTCCTCAATGGAACAGGGAAGTCGGGTGCCTGCGGATCATCTTCCGTGTGTTGAGCAGGGACTTGCACATCATCCTTCCTTTGCGCCTTTGAAGGGGTTTAGGAAGTATGTTTGCGCTGTGGCTCGGCTTTTCGTTTAGTCCCTTCAACAGCATTTGTGGAAGGTTGGAGGTTGTATTGTTTGTTGATTAAACGTCTGCTACCTCGGGTCTCCCGTGGATCTTCAGCTTTTGTGGTCTTAGCTCTCTCCAATAGAGCAGGTGCAGTAGTTGCTGATCTCTTGGCTGCTTCATGGAGTTCTGAGAAAGTCTGGAACCTGAGATTTTCCAATAAAGCTCTATATACTGGGATCATTCCGTTGATGCACAATTCCACGAGTTGTTGCTCTGTGACATTCGGATCAGGGCAATCCAAGGCCTGAACCCTGAACCTTTTCACATAATCGTTAGGGTGTTCGTTGCTCCTTTGAAACATCCTTCCGAGATCAGAGAGGGTGATTTGTTTTGAAACAAAGAAGTATTTCCTGTAGAAAGCATTAACCATTTCTCCCCAATTTTTGATACTTCCTGGTGCGATGTTGTTGTACCAGGTATATGCTCTACCCTTCAGAGATTTCGAAAATTCCTTCAGACGGACAGTATGGTTGTGCTCATGTTCTCCCAGTGCTTCCAGAAACCGAGAAACATGTTCTCGAGTGTTGCATGTTCCATCATAAAGCGTGAAGGTGGGAGAGGTGTAACCTTTTGGCAGAGGAATTCTTTGCGTAGTAGCAGGGTATGGAGGTTGGTGACGATGCTCAGAAGGCGTTTTGTCTTTTCCATGATCCTCCAAGAGGCGCTCCAGGTCCTCACGAGTGATGAAACTGGATGATTCTTTCGGATCATCTGTAGCTTTGGGAACTTCCTCATCATCTACTACATGGATTGGACTGACTTCGGGATCAGCATCTGAAGATTTTTCTTTAGCTTTTCCTTTCTCTTGAGTTTTCTCTGACATCTTGTCTGTAAGAGTCTTGAGATAGTTGAATAGTTCCTTCTGAGTAGCAGACCATGTCGATCGATTTTTAGCAAGAGTTTCTTGTACCTTCATGAGATCACCTATGGTAGGTGGATTTTCTCTGACTTCTTCGGGAGACCGGCCGAAGAGTGGATTATTGATGGTGTCGGCGCCGCTTGCAGGGGTGATCACTGGAGCGCCAGTGCTTGGAGGAGTAGTAGTGGTAGGTTGTATCGGAGGAGTGGTAGTGGAAGGTTGCACCGGAGGAGTGGTGTTAGAAGTACCGCTAGAACTTGCAATATTAGAACCGGGTGTTAAATCTGGATTGGTAACTGAACCGGACCTAAGACCGACCATCTTTGTGATAAGTAAATTTGCAACCGAGAGAATGATCTCCCACTGTGGTCGCCAATCTGTAGATGGGGCAAAATGATTTGCTGGTTTTTATGGAATTGAGGAGACGACCGTACGGAGGAGACTCCTTGAACCGAGCGAAATGTTCAACCTCACACAGATGCACAGCAAGAAGGGAGTGCTTTGAATTCGAGAGATCAATCTGTAGTACTCCGACCTAAACCAAGACAATAGTCATTCCAGAGTAAATTCGGTCACAGGAGAGGATGGGTCGATCTGTAGGAGGGAAGCTGAGAAATGTGTGGAATCAATGGTAATTGAAGATTGTAGGTGTGTTGTGAATTCTGAATATGATAAGTTCTGAAAGATTAAAGTTACTCAATTGATGAGTTGTTGAGATCGTGTTGTCTGTAAGACGTGAGATTCTCATTGTCCTTTCAATCATGATTCAGGGACTTATTTATATTGCTGAAATTGTAGACACCATGATCCCATGAAGTGTGACAGTTGATGGAGTCAAGGAGTGGGGAAATGGAAATCGTGTTTGAAACCAGTTGCTCATCGTGCGGAGACTTGGTCGAATTTCCATCCACTACTTTGTTAACTCATTCAAATGATTGCATGACTTGCTCACATTCCATCGTGTGTTTGAACACACGTGTCGTAGACCGCCAGACCAAAACCCTAGTTAATATCCCCCATGTAACACGATTGATGTCTCGTGTGATTGTGGAGTCTGCAAGGCAAACTTGTATTTAGTTAGTCAGTTTCTGACTTCATGACTTCATGGGACGATGAGTCCTTGTTTTGTTGAGTCGAACGTGATTTGAAAATGTTCTGAGACTCGTGAATTGAACATGTCTGTTGAGACAGAGATATGATGTGTGAATAAGTTGACATGAGCAAATATTGCTCATTCGATGAATTGTTGGTAGTATGACCAAATAAGATACTGGTATTGAACCGAGTATGATAAATAAAATGCTGATCACGGGATCAACGTAAAATTATTAGCGTTTGAATCTGGAATTATGAACCCTGGACTCAAAACCCTAATTTGATCAATTGATGATTAACTGATGGTTTATTGAAAGTTAACCACAGAGCTGAGGAGGGACCGGCTACATGGGATTATGGATCAACCATGTAGCGCCCACTCACGTAAGCAAATATCAAGGTCTCCTGAAGACCAGTTGATTTAATGAAAGAATGATTAAATGCTGGCTTAATTATTTTTAAAATAATGCTCGTCTGAACCTTAGGTAATAAAACCTAATTAATTATGAAGAGGTGAGGGACCGACCAAGGGGTCATGAAATCGGCCCTAGGTGGTCACGGGATCGACTGACGATCATTCTATGAAAATCCATAATTATTTGGAAGAGTTTTGGACCTAATACGTGTAATTGCGCAAATTAGGTCAAATGGTGTAAATACGCGGGACCGGCTCCTTGCGAGCCAAAAGCCAACCTTGGTCGGTCAAGGTAACATGCTCATGTCACTAAAGTGTTCGTATCTCAGTTCTGAGAATTTTGATATTTTCAGATGTGCATTTGAGCAATCATTTGAGAAAATATGAAAGAAATCAGGGTTTTTGATGAAATCGTCAAAACTTCACGAGATGAAGGAAAAATAATAAAAGGGTGAAGGAATCATGAGGTGTGGGACCGGTCATGGCCAGGCATGGCCGGTCGGCCAAGGAGCTTGGTCCCACACATTTTTTTTTCAATTTTTTATAATATTTTCATGATTTTAGGGAAATATGATAAAACCAAGGAATTTGTTAAAACCAAGGAGTTTTTTGTTGAAATCAAAGAGTTTCCATGAGATGAAGGAAACAAAAATATTAATAATAATAAAATAAGGGCGTGTGGGATCGGCTTGAGCATGATTGGCCGGCTAGGGCCCGGTCCCGTGGGGTTTCCCTTATTTTATGTATTATTTCATGATTTGAAAGAATTTTCATAATTTTTTGAAAGAATTTTCATAATTTGAAGGAAATATCATGAAATCAAAGAATTTCATAAAATTAAGGAAATATAAAAATAATAATGATAAAATAAGGGGTTTGTGGGACCGGCTAGGGCATGACCGGCCAGCTTGGGCTCGGTCCCACAAGTTTCCTTAATTTTATATATTTTTATGTATTTTCTCATAATTTGAAGAAAACATCATGAAATCAAGGAATTTCATGGGATTAAGGAAACATGAAAAAATATAATAATAAAATAGGGCGTGTGGGGCCAGCTAGGGCATGACCGTTCGTCTATGGCCCGGTCCCACAAGTTTCCCTAATTTTATATTATTTTTCATGGGATCAAGGAAATATCATGAGATTAAGGAGTTTTCATGAGATTAGGGAAATAATAATAAAATAATGAGGAACCGTGAGGTGTGGGGCCGACGGGATCAAGGCATGGCCGGTTGGCCAATAATCACGGCCCCACAATATTTTCCCTAATTTTATATTATTTTCTCAGTGTTAAGGAAACACCATGAAACCGAGGAGTTTCCTCAAAACAAAGGATATTTGTTCAAATGAAAGGATTTTCATGAGGTCAAGGAGAATAATAAAATATGATAAAATATAAAATTTGGGCGTGGGATTGATCATGGCATGACTGGCCGGTCGGTGAGCCAGTCCCCTAGCGCCTTGACTATTATTTTATTATTTTCTTTCCTATTTGCATAGGTTCATCGTCTCGTCGTATTTTGAAATACTTTTTTGTTCATTCAGGTGTTTGTTAATGCATTATTTGTCGAATACATTTACACCATTTGGTTGGGGATTACTCGAAGGTAACTCAGATGCCCGTGTGTTGAATATTTATTACTAACCCATGTAATTCTGCTGGGAAGAACCCTAAATTGAAGTAATGAAATATTATGAAAATATCAAATATTTTCCAGGGATTTGAATCTATTGATTTTAAAAATAATTAATTAATGGCTCTATACTAGTACGATCGTCTAGGAGCGTTAATTATTCAGGAATTGAGTGATATGAGCTTGTTGAAGCGTCATACTTCTTTCATATAGTCAGGGAAAACATTGTTACATCCTAAAGACGTTATTGCTCTATACTAGCAGGCAAGCTGTCTAGGAGCCGTCTAATCTTTCGATTGTATATAAAAGTAATTACTGAAATTGCTCAGTATGCATGAGATAGGTTGTTGCCTGAGCTGAGAGATTACATATCTATATATACTCCAGAGACAGTATTCTCAGTCAGAGATTCTCATAGCATGATCTTTCATGTTTTCGATAAGAGACACGAGCCTCAATGTTCATCTGATTGCTGGATCAGGAATACATATAAGTATGGGTTTATGATTTTAGCCTTTGTAGAAAATCCACCATCTACACCCCCTATAAATATCCAACCCATTTAAACATACAACTCACACCAAAATTCAATCTTCTCTTGAATTTTTTCCACTAATCTTTCTTTTGAAATGTCTCATAAGGCAATTTCTCTTTTCCATGAAACAAAACTCGAGGCTGCTATAAATAAAATCTGTGGTAATTTCGAAAAAATTGAAAATGGTAAAAAGGAAAGATCCGTGCAAGTTTTAAAATTTAATCCAGTAAAATGTTTCGTTAAAAAGCAAAGAAAAGCTCTAGTTTTGAAAGTTAACAACCGAAAATTCAAAAATAAAGGAGAAATTGTTCAAGAGCGCGTTGAATGGAAGTTACGTTTGATGAAGAAAACCAGGAGGCTAAAGATTGTGATATATTTTTATTGATGTACTTTATTGAGTTCTTATTATTGTCTAAGTTTATAACTTGTAAAATAAGTGGAAGTAATATTGATTAATGAAATTATTTAGACTTAAGTTTTATATTAAGCGATTGGATTTATATTTAGACTCACATATATAGTAATTAATTTCATAACGACAACAATATCATCAAACTACATCAAATCCAACGATATTATCTCTATAGAGTTCATAACATTCAAAATGCTTAAACTTTGTTCCATTTTCTTCGGTAAACTTGATTTGAGCGATCGTTTTCTGAAAAACAGAAAGAACAAGTTACTTAAGATATTTTATGATGCAATTTCTCTAATGAGGACAAAGGTATTAAGATATATACTCACCAGTTCTTCGTTGGACAATCGAGAATTACTACGGTGAACCATCCATAAAACTTATGTATAATGTTTGACATCATTAGTGATGAATGAAAATCTTAGTTATAGGCTCTTCATGTTTCTTATGTATTGGTTTTGCAACACTCTTTCCCAGAAATGATCACTGTTATCCGGAGTGCCTATATGATGTATCCACCATCGAACAAGAGTAACATCTTCTTCCATACTAAAGATAGGGAGGGCCCTTATAATGTAGTGAAGAATTGATTGAGATGGACCATTTTTTAGAATGTGGAAACAAGCTTCGTAAAGAAAAGGTTTTCCATGAGCTTCTTCCCAATTATCCAGAGTTGTTTGGATCACTTCAGCTTCGGTCACACCGACAAACTTTTCTCGATCAATTTCCCTTACACGATCAACGAATAGCGTGACATGACGATTAATTGAATGAAAACCAAGATACAAACCACGAGCATTGTGGTTTCCGGGTTCCCCGTTTGTGAGACGAATATTTTGAAAATCTTCAGCCAAAAAGACGCGTATGACATGTCTTGATCTCGCAGAACATTTTCTCCCTTATGAAAAACCTAGGCTTTGTATATATATAAATCCTCTTCATGAGTAAATTTAGGACCACGAATTCTAGAAGAATTTTTTTGAGATTTTTGTGCACTGGAGGTGTGGTTTTGGAGTTGAAATCGTAAGAATTTTATAGAGAGTGGAATGAAAGTCGTTGGTTGATACTAGCCGTTGTCGGCTCCACCAATGCCGATTGGCCAATTGTGAGACGAGAAAACGTCTCCATTGTAATGGTCATATTTATCCTTATATATACCATATATTTTCTCTAATATTTTTCAAACACAACCAAAAACATTCTCATCTAAAATCGTTTTCCAATATTTTCTCCACATTCTTCATCCAACACAATGTTTTCCAAAAGCAAAGGAAAACAAGTACTATGCGTGGAAGCAAAAGAGGTTTGTCCATTATGTTTCATGGATGATCATAGTCTCATGAAATGTCCTTTGATGTATTCTAAGTGTCCATAAGTTAGTTTCTCAGCAAACAGGATGGTCGTTGAATCACAACCAGAAAATATCAGGTATTTGGAATGTCAAGATCGTAAATTCCATGCAGAACCACGAATGTGGATGATGTTATTAAGGAGCAAGAAGACCACAAGTTGGCAGCATCTTGGAGAAACTTGAAGTTTAAAGTCAGGTTGAAGAAGCCACAACCTGATCACTGCGGAGAAGTAGAGTTTACAAAACAGATGATTAGTGAATGCTCAAACCCTTGTTGCAAATTTTTTATGGATTTGCACACTTCTACCGAAGAAGACACATATGGAAAACAATTCTGGGAATGTCCTTTATGTTTTAAGTTGGAGTGGATTGTTTAAGTGTTTCACGATTGTAATGTTGACATCAACTTAATGAATGGAAAAGTCTATGTATTTGCACCACTCTTATGTTTATATCAAACAACATTATATTTCATTAAACATTACATTAGCCTCACATTAGCTTCCATTAAACATTACATTAGATTTAATTACTACTAAATCATAGAAAGTAAGGAATAAAACATCCTCATTCATGGAGCGGCTGGAGTGCAGAAGGGGTTGAACCTGTGAAGATCTCTAAGGATGTTAGTACAAGCTAAGTAATGAAAAGGTATCCCGTTAACTTCCTCCTTGGAAGCTCTTTGGATCATTCCATCTTGAGTTTCACCGTAAACGTCATGAGAAATTATTTTAAAACGATGACTCACTCCATTAACGTCTCGGCCCCTCAGGTTCCCCGTTTTTACAGTGAACATTTCAAAACTTGTTGCCAGAAAGTCGTTGACGTAAACTTCATAACACCATGAATACCATTTCTTGTTTGAGTAACATAAGTTGTGCAAATTGCTAAATCTTCTTCTTAAGAAAACTTTGGACCATGAAATCGGGAAGCCATTTTTTGAGATTATATGATGAAGATTGAAGTGAAATTATGAAGAATTTATAAGTATAGAAGGTGGATAAGGTATGATTTTAGTGTTGAAATCAACTCAATTAATAGGGGGGGGATTCATAGCCGTTGGATATTCCTAGCCATTGTCGGGGCAGTAGGAACCGACCGGCTCTGTGTTAGACGACCCTCGGCTTTAATTGAGATGAGTCTCGGGACTCTATGGGACGATTGTCTCTAATGAAGCCGGTCGTCTCAGGTTGAACCGATCGACTCTATATGAGCCTCGATGTACAAAACCTTTTATTTGAGGGTTTGCTCATTTGTTTTAGTGGATTGTCAGTCCCACTGTAGGTATATAATCACCAAACTGAGTTGTTTGATGTGCCCATTGGCAGATAAAGTTAAACCACAAAAAATGAGTGAAAGATATTCTCATTATGTAGAAGTGAATTATAACCTTCCCCTTCTGCATGGAGCGGGAGGTCTAATTATTGGATTATGAAGATGTGCCTTCATAATCCCATAGTATTAGAATTATAATATTAATTCACATCATATAGAGGAATGGGGATAGGTCCGAGATATAAGTCTAAATAACCTAAATACTATGCAATTAGTATTGAGGAAGGATCCCTTCACACTTTTATTATCACACTATCTCACATGTTGGACGTCATTTTTGCGATTTAAAACCAAACCGTGACGGATTTGAAGCTAATATTTTGAGGATGTGTTCCTCTTACCAAGATCTACATGCCTACCAAAAATGAGCTCATTCCTAAACGTATATCACCATCATCTACTACTTTGAAAATGAGCCGTTGACAATCTGCGGTTTTCTGGCCGTCGAAATTAAGACCTGTAGATCTTGAGGTTTTATATTTCGGAATGAGCTCATTTTCGGTAGGCATGTAGAACTTGGTAAGAGGAACACATCCCCAAAATATTAGCTTCAAATCCGTTACGATTTGGTTTTAAATCGCAAAAATGACATTCAACGTGTGAGATAGTGTAACAATAAAAGTGTGAGGGGATCCCTTCTCATTAGTATTTAATATCTATATTCTACCTATTTTTTCAACTACCGATTTAGGCAGTTTGGAGGGAAAAACTTGAGGGATAGTGACATTCTCCGTGTTATTCATCTGCTAAATTCATTCTCCATAAGGTTTTTCATCACTGTTCTTGATATCATGTTTATTTTTGATAACCATGCTCCAGCTATTGCATTGAATTCGAAAAGATTTGGTAAGAATATTTTGATTATGTTTTTTCTGTTTTATATACTTCAGGATGTCTTTTCAGGATCATTCTTCAGTTTTCACGCCTCTTAAAGAATTGTTTATCCAAGATCTTCGTCATGGTCCATCTCTTCAAGCTGATTCTATTTCTTCTCACTGCTTCATAATTGTTACATAAGTTTTTTTTTTTCTTTAATTTCATTTCCTTGTTGTGTATGAGGGGATATTTTTATTTTTTATGGGTTTTCTTTATCTTCTTTTCACTGTCATTTTTTTTTTTTTTTACTTTTCTGATGAGTTTGTGAATTCTTGATTTTATTGCAGATGAGGGTGATGAATAGGAGGAGGTCTCTCTCTTATAGTTCTGGAAATAGCCGTGGTGGCGATGCTCCGAACATTAAGGTAAGAGTTTCTGATCTTACTAAAGAAATTCTTCGGTTAATTAGTTGTGGTAGAAATTTGTCCTTTGAGTAGCTTGGTGCTTGGCGATTGACCCGTTAAATGTTCGTGACTTCGGTCATTCTCCCAAAACAACTTTGGTCACTTCAGGATAACTGGGAGCTTATTTCTCGATACCTTTATAATATATGGAAGATCATTTTGTATTTTTACCCTTGCTACCTAGTGCATGGTTCTTGCGTCCGATGAGTTTCTGTGCGGAACAAGGGAGAATGTGGCAAGCATAGATTTGTTTAAAATTGGAAGAACAATAGTATGGTGTAAAAAAATTAGAATTAGAAGATAATACTGGTATTCTTGTTGGTGTCGTGGTGTCAGTCGGCCGACGCAGGGTTTTCTTCGTCTTTCTTTGATTACATGGTACGGAGCTCCCTTCTTTAGTGCATTTCTGTAATCCCTTGATAGATTTCATCTTAATTTTTTACTTAGTTGACTACGATCATCTACCCGGTCTGCTCGGAAAATGGTACTCAAAGTGTCTCCCTCTTCATCGACTAGGCTGCTTCGGGATAAAGATAAGATATCTGGGCCAGGAGACTGTTCACAGGTTTTTAATCCAGGAGACTGTTCTCAGTTTTCTAAGCCGAGAACTAGAACTATTTTTCATTATGTATGCTCGTTCTATAGTATGGTTTATTTCTTTTCCTCTAGTCCTTGATGTCGTGACTTTTTTCTCCTTTCCTTTCTTGCAGTCGAAGCGCTCTAGAAAGGATTTTCCTGGCTTGGGACCTCACTTTAAGCGATCTTCCGTCCAAGATCTAAGTCCCAACATATTCTCTGATTATCTCCCTATAACCGTTGCTTCTAGTGATAAGACCAAGAAGGAAAACTTGGAGGTTGATGATCAAAATTGAAAAAAGACTAGAACTCCAATTCTCTCTTGACAAGATATCACAATTTGGTTAATTACATCATGGTTGGTGATAATGGTGCTGAGAAAATATTGGAAAATCACGATGCATCGGTAGATAATTAATATAGTTACAAGTGATGAGATGGTTATATATAACATTAAATGACGAGGGTACCTATTGATGGTGGTTTTTAGTTTAGGGAGAAAACTGTAAAAGTCTGTCTATCTGACCCGGCATCAGAAGTAGTAGACCTTGATATGTCTGTATTCCGCAAGGAATTTGAAGAATATATCAAAATCTGATGAGTGCCTATGCCTCTCTTCATATTGTATTGAAACTCAAGCTCCTAGATGAATTGTTCACTAGTATAGAGCCTAGCTAATGAGTATTTAAGCTCCTAGCTGCATTATTCATTAGTGCCGGAGCATGCTGAGTATTTATCCTATGTTATGTTCCCCGGCTGAACTCTTAATATTTACATGATATGACAATTAATGTTCACTCTCAGCTGGGTAGCATGAATTTTTAGAAGTGTCAGCATTAAGATGTGCATGAAGATACTCAATCGGAGGCGTGCAGGCTACGCTGCTCTCCGAGATTAAAAAAAAATTGTGATTTTGTGACAGCTCACAAAATTCAATTTTCTGACCTAATTTTATCAATTTACAAAAAAATTAGGTCTTGGCCGTAAACTGAGCCTGCACAATATCTCGATCCCTATTGGTCGGGACTAAACCTAGGCAAACTTGGAAATTGATCCATCATGGGACTGATAGGAGCAGAATCCTACCAAAAGTTGGAAAATAAGAAATAAAGGGAAACTGCGGCCGTGCCACTTAGCCGGTCGATTTGCCCTAG
The DNA here is from genome assembly GCA_023531295.1 of Papaver armeniacum. Classification (NCBI taxonomy): domain Eukaryota; kingdom Viridiplantae; phylum Streptophyta; class Magnoliopsida; order Ranunculales; family Papaveraceae; genus Papaver; species Papaver armeniacum. The sequence goes on from JAJJWW010004391.1 coordinate 166,615, forward strand.
CTGGCGCCACCCATCACCGACCGGCCATGCCCATACTGCTGTCTATCGGCCCCTCTTTCCCATCGGCCAATCAGAACTCTCATAGCCTGCAGGTAGTATCTATAATCGCTAGCCAAAGTAGGCTAGTTGCGCGGTTTAAGTAGGGTTTTAATAAAGTTAAGACCGCCTATAGCAGTCTTAAATCCATCGTGGCCGTCCAACTTCGCCAGCCTAATCGACTGGTCTAGATTTTATTTTAGGCAACCAATGAGGTGCCGATATGTTCACCGGTGGCACGCCTTTGGCCTCGACCAATCACATCGCTTCCTACCTGCAAGTAGCGCTTCAAACCGATCGCCCAAAGTAGGATGGTCACGAGGCTTAAATTATGTTAACGGCAGCACATAGCTACCGCAAAATGATCTCGGTCGTCCAACTTGGCTAGCCAAATCGACCAGCCTAGATCTGGTTTTGGGCGACCAAAAAATGCTGATGTGATCATCGGACGCCCTTCTTCCATGAGGAATGATCGACTCTCCCTCAACTTACTCAAATGGCTCCCGACAGCTGCTCAAAGTAGGCTAGTAGCGCTACCTACAAAAGTCTTAAATAAATTTAACGATAATCAATAACTGTCGCAAATCATCTCAACCATCCAACTTGGCCAGCTGACTTAACCGGCTTAGATCTAATTTGGGCCGACCAATGAGATGTCATAATGGTTGTCGGTCGTCCCTCTCCTATGAGGAGGATTGAACATCTCATCCCTAGCCCACACCGATAGCTTCTGGTAGCTGCTCAAAGATGGTCGGCCGCGCTCCTCTTAAGACCGTGAATTATGCGACCAACCAAAACAGGCTCTATACAACGATGCTTCATATGCATCGATTATTTTGAGTTGCTTGTTTAAAAGAGGTGCTTTACAAGCATCAATTGCAAACGATATTTTATAAATATCGATTTTACAAATAATTTAATTATTTAACCTAAGAGCATTGCATGCTATTTTTTGCGGCAAGTCTCATAACCTGACTTGTCACATATGACGGCCTGCCGCCTAGCTTGCACGTGATTGGTCGAAATAGTTAGGTCTTGCAAACAAGACCGACTCAGTAACTACCATGTAGGACTTGTTCTGTTCCTATGTAACTTGCTCCATATTTTCTACAAAAATGCTCGATACATCAAACATGTCACAAACTGGGGGATGTTCATCAGGGTATTGGTCTGGCGGTTTATAGCGTGCGGCGTGCAACACGTCCATTATGAGAAAGTGTCAGGAAAGGCGGACAATTAATGATAATAGAGAAGTAGTTGGTGTAAAATTGACCAGTCTTCCCTTCATAGTAGGGACATGGTTATCACAACTTTACACGATCCCCACTTCTCCATTACTCAACCACTTCCATTTCCTATGAGATCAGTGTGTTCGACTATGACTTGTATAAATATATTTTCAATTCTATTTCAACCAACAACATTGGTTATCAACGTAAGTATTCAGAAACCATCCAGGATTCACAACTTACACTCTGCAAGCAGATTCTACATTCTGATACAAGTCATAAAACTACACTTTACAGAGCTCATCATTCTGATCTCAACACTTTCTCTGCTTCCCTCCCTAAGATCAACCCTTCTTCTTCATTTTGTGACCAAAGCAAGACTGGAATGACCATTTCTTGGTTTAGGCCACGATTATACAGATTGATCTCTCAAATCTAAAAGTACTTCTGTGCAGTACATTTGTTTAGGGTTTAGATTCGTTTCTCATCGACACACCCAATTTACCATTTTCAGCAGAATTAGTTTTTACCCTACTACAAATTGGCGACCACAATGGGAGATTAATCTCTCGGTTGCAAAATCAATTTCTTAATTTTTCATTTTTGATTTCCTAAATTTCTCAAGATGGTTGATCTTAGGAATGGTTCAGAAATCCTCAATCCCAATTTTACTTCTCCCAACACCGAAAATACCTCATATGTTATTCCTGAATCCGTCATTTCATTCAAAACCCTTATCGAGACTATGGATTCTCAATATTTAACAACTATTCATGATTTGATGAAAATCCTAAATGATATTGTCAGGAATCAAGCTATTATTGTCGAAACGCAGGACGGAGTATTTACGCTTTTGAAAGTCCTCACGGATCAACTATCAAAGGAACCAACACGTATTCATTCTGGGGGAAACGCTATCAACAATTCATTTTGGATTAATACTGATGGTAGTAGGGCCTTCTTCCAAGATTCATATTCCTGGTGAGGAAAATGAAGTCTATGCTTGTAGTTGCAGGAAATCCCACACTATACCCCTCACAAGAATCCACACAATCAAGTCATTTTAAGATGAACAATTATAATCTTTATTGATCAAATTCCAAAAATGTTACAAGATGAAAAGGAGATAAGCTAAAGAATTACAATCACTCTAAACTTTCTCTCTCTTAATGACTTGTTCAACACTCGAAAAAGATCCCCTCTCTCTTAAGTCTACTCGGCCCTTTATATAAGACATTACTTAGTGGATGACAACTAAGATGTCCTTTATTTTCGGATCTGGCTTGCGACATTCTCGCAAGTGTAAACATGTTAAATCTCGCGACACTCCTTGATCTCGCTACATCTTCACATCTTTCTCGTGTTTTGGCTGTCGTCATCCGTTACGTCGCTTTTACTTCCATCTGCGATATCTTCGCAGTGTGTCGTTTATGGATTTCGCAAAGGTATTGGTGTTGCGATATTCTGATCCTACATCTTGCCTCTTCTCATGCCTTCTCTGCGAAGAAGAGAACGTCATGAGAACTAGTATTTTTAAAATGCCGCAATTGTTCATTTTTTCATATTTTTCTGTATTTGCATGATTTTGTACTATTGCAGAATTTATTACACGTGTCTCTTCTTCCACCCATTTCTTGACACGTCTCTTTCAACCGTTATTTCTCAACCGTTCACGTCCCTTCTCACATTAAATGCGTTTATCTTCTCGAGAATTCTTCTCTATATATAGTTTTCTCACCCTCCTCTTTTTTTTTTTTTTACTTTCTCTCTGCAATTTTTCTTCACTTCTCCTCCGTAATTTCCGTTTCTGCTACTGTAATTCTTCTTCTTCTTTCTTTTGATCTTCAGTTCTTCATTCATTCCCATACTGAAAATGGCTCCAATCGGTTGCAAATACGAAACTTCTTTTGAAGAAGTTCAAAAAGATATTCAAGGAAAAGGTTTTACTTTAACCAGCATTCCCGGTCAGGAACCTAAATCCATTCTTTCTGCCAAGTTATTCACTGATCATCATTGTGATGATCAGAAAATCATAATTTCGCTTGGTCAAATTCTCGCCGGCCTTCCCATTCCTCTTTATAACCCTAACCTTCCGTTATTCTATGGAATTCTTGCTCATGCGAACTTCTCGCGAGCTATCTATCAACTAAGAGGGGATTGCATTCGCTTAATACTTGAGTTCGCCAATCGTAGCCCTGGTAATGGGTCTCTTTACCCAAAAGAAGTTAGAGACCCAAAATTTAAGGAATTGGCGATACTCGCTGAAAGATACACAGTCGAGAGTTTCTACGAGAATTATGAATTCATTCCTATGAGGAAAGATAATACTCGCTGGGGTGTCCGTCTGAAAAGAAAGGATGATGTTGCTGACTATAAACTCTTTATGCAAGACATTGATTGGCATTCTGGTAAAAACAACGTCCCGCGTCATTCTAAAGACGATAGATGGTGTGTTTTTCCATTGGTGATAAATGGGCCTTATATCGCAGGCTCGAATGTACTTCCTGCGAATTTCGTTACTTATCGACCTTGGGTATTTAATTAGCCCGAGAAGAATAAATAGGTATGTCTTCCAACTTCGTGTACTTCGTAATCTTTCATTGGTTGCTTATTCCCTTATCCTTTGATTCTCGCGAAAATTTTTAGATTGAAAAGTTAAGATCGAGCTACAACCGGACCGGGAAAGCTAGCACTTTCGCTGCTCTTCGCTCCGTCATGGATGAAGTAAGAAACATTTTATATATTTTTAACAATATTGTTGCCTCTGTTTCTTATCTTCATTTGTGTGCGAAGGTTGGTGTTGTAGCTGTTAAAGAAGAAGAAAACCCTGAGGCTGCGAAGGCCAAAGGTAGAGGTAAAAATCCTCTTCGCAAGGAGAAGCCTGTTGCTCCGCCTTTGAAGAAGCGAAAACTTCACCTCCCCTCTCCTTCGAATCCTCAGTCAAGTGAGAGTTCTGGTGATGATGAAAATGATGATGTGGATATCCCTTCTTTAAATTCTCCAGCTGGATCTTCTATGGCACAACTGTCTAGCATTTTTTCTGATTCTATGCAAGGGATGGGTGACGATCGCCTATCTAGTACATGCAAGGCTCTCGCGAGTATTTGCGATTCACCTTTACTTGAGAGTGATGGTTCTCTTCATGGGGTATCCATATCAGTGACTCCAAGCTTCTTAAATTCACTTAGTGTCTTGGTATGTTTTCATTCTCTTATTTTTTCATAGTTTTGACTTTAAATTATATCTTTTTAATTTCTTTGTTTTATTTTGTAGTCCGGGAGATCTTCCTTTGTTGTTGCCTCAGATCTTGAAAAGAGGCGCAGTATTCTCGAAAAGAAGAATCTTCAGTTTCGCAAGAAAAATGAAGAATTAGGAGTTGAAGCTACTGCTCTTCGCAAGAGAAATGAAGAATTGGAAACTGAAGCTGTCATCCTTCGCGAGAAGACCAAGCAATTAGAAGCTGACTCTGCCACTCAGAAGAATAAGATTTCTAGCCTTCAGAGCTCCAACCAACAACTTTATGGTATGAAACTTTTCCCTTTTCCTTTGTTTTGTTCTCTTGTTATTTTCCCTCATCTGACTTATCATTTTCGCAAACGTTTATAACCTTTCTGAGGAAGCCATTCTTCTTCATTTATTTCCTGAACCTATGGATGATGATGCTCTTCTTGCTCATCTCAACGATTCTTTGGATAGTTTTTCAAATAACAAAATTAAATCTCTTCCTCTAAATGAACTTCAATCCAGATTTCGCCTCTTAGAACTTGATCATAGATCTAGCTTAAGCTTAGCCAACCAACTTAAACGTCTGTATCTTAGTTCTAAAGAGAAAATTAGTATTTTAAGGAAGAAAATTAGTGATCTCATAGATGATAAAGATCGCATTGCTAGACAAGGTGCTCAAGCATTAGCGAAATTCCAAAAGACTCTTCTTGAAGTTCAAATTGAACGGGATGAATCCATCTGTCAAAATGCTATTCTTAGCGAAAGAGAGAATCAAATTCGTTCCCTTCTTCTCATAAACAATGATGATGAATTTGCTTGGGCTGCGAAGGTTCTAGATGATGTAAATAATTTAGGTGTTAACATTAGTCTTCAAGTGAGCATACGGCCTTGGTTAGAGATATGATTTCGACAGAGAAGGTTGTTAATTATTCTTCTTTATTTAATTATTTGCATAAACTTGTCATCAAGTTGCTGATTCAATATTATATGTTCGAAAGTCAAGCAAGGTTCGAAAAAGAATTGAAGAACTTGAATTTGAGAAAGAGCAACTTGCCAAAAATCTTTCTTCTCGGGATGATAAATATTCTAGGTCAAGAACCAGCTAAAGATCACTCGTCGCGAATTTTAAGAATGATGCTATTCTTTTCGCAATCAAACTATTGAGATGGTCTCGATGACAATAACATCCCTCGGTCTAAGTACCCTTGCCTTCTTGATGAAGTTCCCCAAAATATGCCTTCTCTCGGATATTTCGATAGCGATGTTAGTGAAGAAGAAGAGGAATCTAATGAAGATGAAGAGGTTGAAGGATCTGATGAAGATAATGAAGAGGAAGGATCAAATGAGAAATAATTTTATTTTCCTTTTTCTTCCTTTGTAATATTTGTACAATCATTTTTTCAATCTCCCATCTTTGGGTGTATTCTTTTGCTGCGAATTTCTTGAGTCTTTGAATACAATTTCTATCTTTCTTGTTTCTTCCTGCACATAAAGGGCAATTCTTTTTTGCAATATGGTTAATCAATATATGCGTAAATCTGTCATATGAAGACAAATAACATGTTCTTGTTCATTCCCATACTTTCCTCTGTTATTTGTATTCGAATGGGAGATTAAGCATAATTTCGCAGATATTTTCTGCTGAACTTTATCATTGCGACAAGATCGCATGACGCCCTTACATTTTCATATAATGACCCATTGATCTTGCCTTATCATTTCTCTTGTGTGGTCTTATTTTGCCTTCCTAGTTAAAGGTCTTATTTTGCAACCTCTCATTTTTGCGACAAAATCGCAGGACGTCTTTACACTTTCATGTAATGACCCATTGATCTTGTCTTATCATTTCTTTAGTATTATTGCCTCTGCAGGATATTTTTCTTGCGACAATATGACAGGCCTAAATATCCTTGCGAACGTAAAGCCCCATGACATTGCCGTCTTTGCGACGAAATCGCAGGACGTCTTTACATTTGCATGTAAGGACCCATTGATCTCGTCTTATCTACTCTTTTGTATTTTTGCCTCTTCAGGATTGTTGCACAAATATGACAAGCCTAAATATTCTTGCGAACATAAAGTCTCATGACATTTGCGTCTTTTTTGACACTATCAGCTCCCTAATGGAGGGTGCCGCCCTTATCTTCCCCCTGGTTGCCCCTTCAAGGAGGCGTACTTCTGCCATACAAGGCTAGCTCCTCCCATCCGGTCTTAACAACAACCAGTTGTTTTCGCAGCCTCTTATCCCTTTTGCCTATAGGGCTTATGGTTACGAGACTGCACCCTAAGTGGAGTTTTCTTCGGGCCGAGTGCAGCATAAGCCGAGACTTGCCAAGAATGTCCGAGACACTTCAAATGTCCCAGGCACCCTTGGCTCAACCGTATACCTCGGCGCCTTGGTCAAATGCTGACTCCTTAGAAGAGACCCTCGGTCGTCCAACCTAAGTCATAAGCTTAGATTGAAAATCCAAGGTATCTCTCTTGGATGGGTTTTATTACCCCCAATCTTCATGGCTCAGGTTCCAGGGGCGGTGTAACCTTTTCCCTGAGCCACGCTACAGATACCCCCTTACATGACGCACTTTAGGTACTTTGCCTCTTATGAAATTTTATTCGCGAACTAGGGTGTACGCCATGAAGGTTCGTCTCATTCTGATTATTTTGTTAATTCTTTGTTATATGTAATATAGGTACCGCCTACTATGACGCACTTTAGGTACTTTGCCTCTTGCGAAATTGTGTTCGCGAACTAGGGTGTACGCCATAGTAAGTTCGCCTCTTTCTGACTATTTTGTTGATTCTTCTGCATATGTAAGCTCTTTTGTACTTTCGCAACGTATTTGCCATTTGTAAAATATATTTTCTTCTTCTTCATATCAACTCTTACACAACTCCATTTTCGCCATTCGCAATTTTTTTTTTTTTTTTTTTTTTTGAACATACATTTTTCTTTCCAATTTCTACTTCATCGATCAATAAGCACGTTCAATCTTTAGGCCTCTTATTTTTGCTACTTTCTGCCTCTATATCTTTGAATTTTTCTGTTATTTTCCCATCTCTTTCGATATTATCGCCACTTCTTTTCTTCAACAAACATTGATTTCGCAGCATTTCTTCTTCTCTCCATTCTATGGTATCTACCATCAATCTTTCACTTTTTTGTTTTTCCCTGATGTTGTGTTTCCAATCTTTCTTCTTCGCAGCTCTTTCTTCGCAGGATTCTATGTCAACTTCATAACACCTTTTCCCTTCTATCCAATCTCCTTTTATAATGCCAATACCAGTTGGATGAGGGAACTTGATACATTGATGAAAAGTCGATGCTACACCTAGAATCTCATGTAACCAAGGTCGCCCAATTAATGCGTTGTATGGTGATTCCAAATCAACAACACAGAATAAAATTTCAGTTGACAATCCTTTCAGTGGAATTCTCATATGAACTTCTCCTTTAGGTTTATTTGCAGTACCATTAAAAAAATAAATTTTATAGGTTGAAGGTATCAAATCTGCATCTTTTCCTCCCATGGTTTTGTAGGTATGATAAAAAAGGATATTCACAGAACTCCCGGTATCAATTAAAATTCTATTGATTGCCCATGTGTTTTCCGCTTCATCATCTTCATCATCACTAGGTTTTGGGTTAATCTCCAATCTCACCACCAATGGGTTGTTATGCATTTTTCCACCTTCAGGTACTTCTTCCGCGGTTAAAGAAATGATCTGCTTCTGCCATTCTTCCAGTTGCGACGTCTTCGCGGTGTTCATTATTTCTTTATCATTGGCATCCCTTGCGAAAACCCTACTGAGAGTAATATCGTGGAAATCTTCAATTGTCTTGTACGAATGTACAATAGAGTTACAAAACAAATTTTTTGCTTTTTCCCCAACTTCTATCACAAATGTTTCACGTTCTTTTGTTGTGTTCGCCCTGTGAATTTATGGAGGAGGTGGTAATGCTTGAGGTTGAGCTTTCCTTACTAGAAAATGATTTAATTTTCCCTGATCTATCATCCTAAGAATCATTCTCTTTATATTTCTGCAGTCATTTGTTGTATGTCCATGGAAATGGTGATAAGAACAAAATTCATGGCTTCTCTCGCTTGGAGGTGGCTCCTTTCCCATGTTCCATGGTGTTGGTATATTTTCCATCAAGATTATAGCTTCCCATATTTTCTCCACGCTAGCATTCAGAGGTGGCATCTCGATTTCTTCCCATACTATTCTGCGACTTCCTTGTCTCCTATGATAATTTTGCCTTTGACCTCCATAATTTTCTTGCGGTAGGTCAAGTCTTTGAATCTTGTTATTTCCACCACGATTATAGAAATTTCTTTCTCTCTCGTATTCTTCTTGATCACGACTCCCCATAGCTACTAGCTTCTGTTGATTATCACCCATTATCAACTCTGGTTGTCCTTGCGAGGTGCTCGCCACTGTATTTATCAACTTGGGTAACAAGCTTGCATTCGCTGCATTTGAACTTGTGTTCGCAACTGGGTATGATTCCATCTCATTTTGTTTTTATTCGACAGCAATATATTCCTCTTGTAATTCTCGCAGCTCAGTCATTGTGATTGTGTTCTTAATTCTGAAAATTTGAATGTATAACAGATTGGTTGCGAACATAGCATTAATGAATGATAAAATGAGCTATATATCATCAACACGACCCGCCATGTCGCTACACATTGTCTTCCACCTCATGGTCAAATATTTCAAACTTTCACCAACCCTTTGCTTTAATCCAAATACATCTTCAATGCCAGGTCGCGAGAAATTGTTACTTATGTACGCCCTAAAAATATAGCTTGTAAATGATTGAAGGATGCTATAGTATTTTTTGGCAGGCCTTCAAACCATTTCAAGGCTTCTCCTGTTAAACTTGATGCAAAGTATTTGCACAATATAGCGTCATGATTTTCCCATTGTAACATACATCTCAAATAAGCTTTGATATGTTGTATTGCACAAGTTGATCCATCAAAAATGCTGGTTAATGTAGGCAAATTGCATTTTGGGGGTATTCCTTCTAATTATATTTCCCGTGTGAATGGGGTTTTCGCAGCTTCTTCTATAGCTTCATCTAATTGTCTCCTACCTCCTTCTTTCTTATTATTTAACATTCCTCTCATTTCCGCTAGCTCTTTCAAAATTTGTTCATTTATACTAGAATTATCTTCCATTGGCCTTTTTAACTCCGCCTCTCTTCTTCTGCGTTCATATCCGTTTTGATTCTCTTGATCATCATTTTCTTCTCGTCTTTCTCTGCGATCTTCTCTTTCATTCCTTTCATGAATTCGCACACCATTATATCTCTCATTTTCTCCTCTTTGTCGTCTTTCGGTTCTTCTTAGTACTCTATCGTATTCTTCATTGATATTAACATTATTGCGATTACGCTCACGCCTCCTTTCTCGATTATCATGATTGTTTTGGCGAATTGCCTCTTGTAATTCTTGTTCTTCCATTTCTGCTCTTAGTCTTTCCCTCTCGCGAGCTAGATGTGCTTGTTCAGTATAATGTCTTTCAATTTCATCCTACATTGCTTGGTGATTTCTTTGTACTTCTCTCCCATGTAATATTCTCCTTCCTTCTTCCTGATTTTCTCCATCCTCTTGATTATTTCGCCTCTGTCGGTGTCTATATCTCTGATTTCCATCGTTTTGCCCATCTTGGAGAGTTTCACCATGTTGGATATAATAATCTTCCCTTACTTCTCTTCTTTCGTGGCGTTCCTCATCTGAATTTTGTATTTCTTCTTGAATTTGTTCATTAGCATTTTCTACAGGCATATTTCGTCTTACTTCTTCCCTTAATGATCTTGTAGTGCTCCTTGACCTTCTGTTCTGTAACCTCATGTTTTCCATCCTTAATTCATGATTTTGCCTTGTCAGATTTGCACGTTCTTCTGTTTCTAATCGCCTTTCTTCGCGTATTGTTTGTCTCAATGCCTCTAACGCTGTAATCTCTTCGTTTCCATGAATTATTCCTCGAATCATTTCTTGATCTCTCTCCTCTTGTCCATTACCTCCTAATTGCTGCTCTTCCCCTATTTCATCTACAGAGTCCGATCGCCAAGTGTGTACGCTTACTCTGTCATAATCCTCAGTTCTATTTTGTATTGGTGTATGCTGAATTGGCGATTGAACCCGGTTTTCTCCATTGTTTCTTGTGTTTGCTCTTGAAGATTCTCCCATTTCATTTCTTTCTTCTCCAGCAAGTCTCCTACTCCTTCTAACAGTCGTTGGTTGTTTTGATGTATGTCTTCTTCTTGCCATTCTTTAATCTTAATGAATTGTTGAAAATTATATGAAATTCTTTATCTACTACTTCAAATCCTTCCAAATCACAATATCAATCTTCACCCATCCCTGTTTCTAGCGCCATTATGTAGTTGCAGGAAATCCCACACTACACCCCTCACAAGAATCCACACAATCAAGTCATTTTAAGATGAACAATTATAATCTTTATTGATAAAATTCCAAAAATGTTACAAGATGAAAAGGAGATAAGCTAAAGAATTACAATCACTCTAAACTTTCTATCTCTTAATGACTTGCTCAACACTCGAAAAAGATCCCCTCTCTCTTAAGTCTACTCGGGCCTTTATATAAGACATTAATTAGTGGATGACAGCTAAGCTGTCCTTTATTTTCGGATCTGGCTTGCGACATTCTCGCAAGTGTACACATGTTAAATCTCGCGACACTCCTTGATCTCGCTACATCTTCACATCTTTCTCGTGTTTTGGCTGTCGTCATCCGTTACGTCGCTTTTACTTCCATCTGCGATATCTTCGCAGTGTGTCGTTTATGGATTTCGCAAAGGTATTGGTGTTGCGATATTCTGATCCTACAATGCTCACGCTGAACAGAAAGGTAACCACCAACCTAACTTGTATGCTCATGAAGGTCAAGAGATGTTTCCTCAAACTTAGAAAGAAGACTCGTGGGATTTATCAAGTCCTCATCAGAGTCCTTGCGTTGAAAAGGTGATTCCATTGTATGCATCCTTCTTGTAAAATATTTATTCTCATATTGCATCAGAAGCTACTAAGAGATCCGCTGCTGCTTTGCTCAGTCGATCTGAACCGTCCCAGAATGAAGAAGCTCGTAAAGATATTCAGGAAAGCTGGCGTCCTTCCAATAAAAGATCCAACCTCCAATCAATCACCAGTGAGGGTGGAAAGAGAAAACATCTGGGAAATGACTATCAACAATCTAAGCGTCCGACTCCCATTTCATACAAGTCAAATTAGACCCCATCATTTCCGGATTTTCCTTTTCCAGTGGAGAAGGTGATTGAACTCTTAGAGTTCTGGATACAAGATGTCATCATCAAGCTACTCGTATCAAACATCCTTCAACCAAATAATAAATGGAAGATCCCAAGTATTGTCGCCTCCATAGGTTCGTCAACCATCCTACAAGTGACTGAAACAGATTGAAGCTCATCTTCCAAGAGAAGATTGACTTAGGGGGACTTCAACTGGTTACTGAAGGAGTATACAAATACCATCTTCCTATTAGAAGTTGTTGCATGCTTTCTAGGGACTTCGTCTACAAAACTGTATAGTCAACCATGCATAGAGCATGTATGTGAAATTCTTCATTTCTCCAAGGCACAACGTCAAGATATAATTGCCGCTCTAAATTTTGTTGTATCAGTCAAGCGACTACCTTCGATAGATGAAATTGTCCCCAAGCCTAAATCTCTTCTAGAAGATATGATTGGCATATATGACTGGGGACTCTTAACCACTGCTTATCTTGGAGATGTCGAGTTTGGAATGTCGCTCATTGACGCAGGCATTGATCTCAACGTTGTCACTATCCAGACTTTGAAGGATGCAGGGATTCCAAAGCGAGGAGCTACTCGTTATCCAACCATAATCAGGGACTACGAAGAGAAGTCCAGAAGTTCCTACGGCTGCATCACTCTTAAAAATGCAAGATCGTACATCCAGAGGCTTCACGCAAAAGTAAGTCTTATAGAACAACCTCTTTTACGGCAGGCTAATCCTTATCTCTTCAAGAACTGGGGACTTGATCCGATCATCAACCCAACTGCGACTAGGCGATGTGAAAAGGTATCTGGTCTCTATCAATATTTTATCAAATATTTAGAAGAAGTTTGAAACCATTCAGCAACAGTTCATCTTTCCTAGAGAAAACACCTTTCATACCCCGAAGAGCAGCCTGCTTCAACTTCAACTCCTGAGACAACTTCTCAATTTCCGATTCTTTATGATTAATAAGATTCATGGAAGGAAGTTTATCCATTTTAGTTCGCGAATTTTGGATTTTCGGAATCCCTTCACATAACCAGGAAACATTAAACCCGAAGTCTACACACATGTCTTGATGATACTCTCTATTTGCGATCACTTATTCAGAAGCATCATGCCTGGTCATACCACATATTTGGTTGTGGAAATGTGTCCATACTTCTTCCATATTCGGGCGTACAACTCGGTATACTTAGTTGACGCGCTGAATCCTCCAATTAACATATGATCTACAAGAGGAGCATCCAATTTAGGGTCGAGGGCGCAGTCACATCCTCAACATCATCGGTCGCCTCCATCCCTGGATTATCTCTCGGTCCTTCCTGCAACATCATCCCAAATAATGGAAAGTACTGCCTTCGTTGTCATTGTATCCTGAATCTGTTCGCTTTTCATCGTCGTCATATGCAAGCGACTCTATATTACCATATTTCTTCTTTTCTTCTGGAGGTGCCTTGAACGCATTGTCATCCCGGCTACCTGCAACTAGCGCAAGTCTAACAAAGTCATTCATCTTCCCAGAGCACTAAAATTACGGAAAAAGTTGAGCAAGATTATTTGTGCCATCTGCAATCCTCTCTGACCGAACCTATTTCTCTTGGGGACTGCCTCTACCTCATCTAAAGGATACCGAATGGAGTTTGGCAAATTTTGAAATCCACTGGAGAGGCTGGATACTCATTATTATGGAGACAGAACCATATTACATGTTCCGGAGAGATCGATGGTACAAATTCTACACCCTCTGGGCCAGGAAGAAGAGTCATCACGTGATCAGGATGAGTCCTAACAGTCATGTAGGACATTTCGAAGAAGTCATCATTTGTATTTGGCGTGTCTTTGGAATCATTAATGCCTCCATACTTAGCAGCGGAAATATCTCCACGTGACATCTTATCCAAACAAAATTTTACGCTCCTGGTTACTGTTGGGGGGCTACATGTGCAAAAAAGAAAAGAGCACCTACTTTGAAATCTCCTTGCTCGCCTTGCTGCTGATCATAACTATTGGAGATTGCTTTGTTGTCGTTGATGCTCGCTCTACCGCTGCTAACAAAGAAAGTCATTCACACCAAGCTAAATGTTCAAGTTTGATCAACTGCTCGTGGATATTACACTCATAACTAAGATACAGCTAGGGTTTATACCTCGAAAAAAAAAAAGATAAACATATGAAGAAGAAGAATAGTACCTACCTCGGGCTCCTTCTGCTATGTTCGTATCTCTGCTGGCCTTGCTGCTGATACCTTTCTTACCGCCACCGTAAAAATTCAACTAATTTATGTTACCAGCAATATTAACGAAAGAGATGATTCTAGATTCCAATGGAGTTGATAAGTTAATAGGACTTGCAGCAGCAGCAACAACAAAAACAACAACAACAACAACAACAACAACAACAACAACAACAACAACAACAACAACAACAACAACAACAACAACAAAGGACGAAGACGAGATGAACTTACCTTGCTGCTGGTTGGCATATACGATGATGGGTTGGTCCTGTTGTTCGTGCAAAACAGGAAAGAGCAAAATATCCCTTTATACCCAACGAATTTCTAAATCCGGAAAGGGCTTCTTCCTCTCGCTCGCACGTACGGGATTAGGGAAACCGTTTGAGCTCCAAGGCCTTGACCGGATATGATCAATTTTTATTTTTATTTTCTACCATTGATGTTCGATGAGCAAGAGCGGTAATTTTTTAGTAACCCTTGATTGATAGTTGCTTCACCAGTACGACTGCCAAGGAAGTTCGAACCGATTGATATCTCTCTGGTAACATTTATCTACTTCATCTTATTAATTTTATTTTTCGTCTGTCACCATCTAGTGCTTACCCCGCAACAATGTCACTATTATGTGCTAAGCAGGGGACTTAATGTTGATGGTGGTTTTTAGTTTAGGGCGAAAACTGTAAAAGTTTGTCTACCTGACCCGGCATCAGAAGTAGTAGACCTTGATATGTCTGTATTCCGTAAGGAATTTTAAGAATATATCAAAACTTATGAGTGCCTATGCCTCTCTTCATATTGTATTGAAACTCAAGCTCCTAGATGAATTGTTCACTAGTATAGAGCCTAATGAGTATTTAAGCTCCTAGCTGCATTATTCATTAATGCCGGAGCCTGCTGAGTATCTATCCTATGCTATGTTCCCCGGTTGAACTCTTAATATTGACATGATATGACAATTAATGTTCACTCTCAGTTGGGTAGCATGAATTTCCCGAAGTGTCAGCATTAAGATGTGCATGAAGATACTCAATCGGAGGCGTGCAGGCTGCGCTGCTCTCCGAGATTAAAAAAAAAAAATTAGTGATTTTGTGTCAGCTCACAAAATTCAATTTTTCTAACCTAATTTTATCAATTTACAAAAAAATAGGTCTTGGCCCTAAACTAAGCCTGCACAATATCTCGATCCCTATTGGTCGAGACAAAACCTAGGCAAACTGGGAAATTGATCAATCATGGGACTAGTAGAAGCAGAATCCTACCAAAAGTTGGAAAATAAGAAATAAAGGGAAATTGATCAACCTTCAAAGTAACCGCTGCAAACAACTTGATTCCACTATTGATAAACACACACAGAATGGAGACTGCTAACGTTGATTGATCGATAGTTCAATCTGCGAATCTTGAATCACGAGATCTGTAATGGTCAAATCCTCATACAGACTTGGGTATGTTTATATCAGAAGAGAATGACCATAGAAAATAAGGTTGATCTTCCAAGGATAATTATACAGTTGGTCCATAATCAAATCAATTAATCGGAAAACTAAAATAACAATACGATTTGGTATTGCACTAACAATACTACTGAAAGTTTCTTAATCCCAAAAAAAGACTTCAAGTAAATGCGACGCAAGATGTTTCATCTGATTAAATTACTCCTTATCTCTTAATAAGTTGGCTTCCCACACGATCAGTCAATATGTAAAGGAAATAGTTTGTAAGAACACAAGACTCCATTATTCATAGTGTTATGACCAAGGATCGATCGGAAGACAACGTATTACCAATTCTGAATATCCTTAAGATATGCTTTTTATTTCCGAAATTAACAAATGCCAATAGTATTCCAATTATTAAATCGATGTCTCTCATTGAGAACAACTAATATAAGCTAGCACTCATCCATGTACTTTACTAATATAGTAACTAGAGATATGCAAACCTCTGAAATATGATAAGCATTTAAACATAAATAAATATTAAAAAATCGGTTTCAGGATCATGAATTGCGTATAAAATTAATATACTTGGACATTAAGATATTAGAGTTTAGAACATGTTCAAATAAATATTTTGATATTTATGAACATTCCCGGTGTAACCCATGTACACCTCGATGTTTGCAGAAACCCAAAGATAACAGACATATCGAAAGGGAAAAGTTCAGAAAGACTTGTTATTGATCGATCCTGTATTAGATCATGACAAGGGATCATTCCTAAATTAGATCCTTGGGGTCGGTCCTGGATTAGATCCTTATTAGAGATTGGTCTCAGATTAGATCCTTATTAAGGATATGTCCTTGAATAGTTCAATCACCTTCTTAACTACGAAACAAGTTTCATAAGTTCACTTCCTTAAACTATGTAATTGAAATTGCTTTCAAAAATAATTCCAAGGTACAAATCATCTGGAAGTTCAACATACTATATAATAATGAATTACCAATTAGTGCAATGTCGATAATACGAAGTCCCTAGATAAACTATACGTAACTCCATATACTTAAGTTGTAGAAAAAATTAGTATATCATTACTTAATAATTCTTTGATCATAGTGAAATGACCAAGTCACCAATGCGAAAGTCATTGTAAACAAACTTTACTTCATATATTATGTTTTCAATGAATATTAACTTAAAAGAACAAATGATAGAAATGGAACAAGTCAAGTTTTTAATTACTAACTGAAATTGTTGTTGTTGATACGTGTCCGGGTTCTTCATGAGTAACAAGAGAAAGTATAATCATTCTATGTTCCTAGTCTAACCTAACAAAGTTGAATTTGGTATTCAAATCAAGCGACTCCGAGTTTGGAACTAAACTTAACATACCAACACTTGGTTGGTTCAACCGAGCAATGCTCTAACATAACACCAACTCGCAATAAATTTTATATCTACTTTGTTTATATAAAGGAGATTCCTTGACGTTGACGTGGCGGCACCAAAATCATTATGTTATCTTGCATCATTGCATACTTATATGTCACTGACATGTCATCATGCTCACTCGCATTGCAACTCTTGAGTCATAATTTTTTTTTTTAATTCCTCCACCAGGTGATTTTTTCAAAGTTAATATTGATGCTTCGTTCCTTGATTTTACATGTCTCGCATGCTTATCTATGGTAATTCGTCAATCTGATTGGCATTTTCTTACTGCCGAAACTTCAACCACTTATGTTTTCAGCCCACACCAATATGAGTCTTATGTCGCATGGTCAGACACTCAATGGATCAAACAACTCAACTATCCACGGGTAATCTTCGATAATGATAATCAAGCTTTATCTGACGCTATCAATCAACCGCAACTACTAGCTACAACCTTGGCATTGTAGTACTATCTTAGAGCATTGTCTACAGTTGTTTGATAATCATCCAAACTGGAGTTTTGTGTATGTGAGAAGAGTTTGTAATAACCCAGCTGACACTCTTGCAAAACATGCAAGAATTAAATGTATGATTTCTGAATGGTGGTCTAATCCACTTGCCTGTCTGGCTCATCCATTGGAAGTTGATGTACTAAAGTTTTCGCTCTAATATATATTCCTTTTGTCAAAGAAAAAAAAAAACACTTTTTCAAGACACATCACTTGGTCAAAGAGACATAAATTTGTTACCCTTATGAAAACTTTTCACCACTTATTTATATAAATGATTTTTTTCTGACAACATAAATGATAAATATGCGATAAGAAAAGACATGCTTAGAAAAATCATATTGTTAAAAGACACATCCAATTGCTAAGTGTGTACCGATGAAGTCATATTATTTACTGGAAGTGTCGAAGATTATCAAAAATAAGTTTGAAAAGATATTAGCAAAATCTGGTTCATTACGACAAACCAGACAAGTAAGTTTATTCGTTAGTGTGTTGCGAGAATCGATTCGAACTGATGTGCATGCAAATAAACCAGCAACACTATCAGAAGAAATTGGGTTGGCACGTTTGTTTGAGGCTCGTGATAAGTCACAATTGTTTGTTGTTACTCCAACAACAACTCAAGCAAAGATTCCAATAAGTCAGTTAACTACTTAGGAGTTACAAGAACACAAGAAACAAAGACTTTGCTCCCATTGTATGAGAAGTCCAAGCCGTCACATCGCTGCAAAAAGCTTTTTATGATTACTCCGGTGATTAAACAAAAAGATGGAGATCTTATCACGGAGACTAACAGTCCATAGCCTTGAGGACAAGGCTTAAATTAAGGGGAAAGGAGTTGTTACGGTTTAATTTTAAGTTTTAAGTTGTTTTTGTTTTAGTATGCATCTATTTTTTTAGTGTGATAGTAGATAATAACTTGAGTAAATTCTTAGTGTGATCGTAACAGTCTGCATCCCTTAAAATGCATGTTCATTACCAACAAATCACCTTTAATAGGCATCAATTGTGGCTATTAGGTTTCCAGATTATTCCGGAAATACTCTCAACGAGGCAATATCCCTCACCTTGATAGGCTAGCGTCCCCCAAGACCTTCCCATCATAGTGGCGACCCAAATGCATAAATTTTGAAAATATTCATAAATTGTTGGGAAATTTACTCGAGCATTGACAGTTTAGTGGAACCGTAGACATTCTTCAATAAAATATAAATTAAGATAAACTGAATATCAATGTTGTCGAAGAAGAGGAAAATCGAGAATGATTTATCCACCGAAAAATAGGACCGAAATGTGCATCGTATGAGAGGGGATGGGGCCACTCCTGCCCTTCCCTATCTCAATGCACAGAACGCGCTGCATTGGATCCGTGCGATCCCTCATGGCGCTCATTCGTTGCTTGATTTTCGGTGGGTCTAGCAAAGTTGGAGGGAAATACGAAATCACGTCCACATGCTGGGGAGGATACGCCCCCCGATAAATGCCTCCGGGCATGACTGACACATGGACCAACATGGCAGCATGGTTGCTCATGAGATAGGGTGTGAGTTGGCGAGCAGTTTAGACCATTATAGTCAAATAACGGACATAGTTTCATACTGGCGCAATTTAATATTCCATGTGTTCCAATTTAGATGATGTTTTTAGAGTTTTCACGCAGATTAAGAAATGGAGAGAAATATGAAGATTTTCCATCTATACCCTTAAGAAAAGTTTTCAAACATTAATTGCTATTAGTGCATTAAAATAAAAAATTTATAGTTCCAAGAAAAAAAGTTAGGGTGTTATTGGTAGTTTTGTGGAAAAATATGAAAACTTTGAAGTATTGTGGAACAAAAAAAAAACCCTAAAACATCATCTAAAATGGAACGGATAGAGTATCCTTTTTGTATCAATCTGCATTAGACTGATTTTGAATCCTATGGAGTGTTGGAGTTGATAGATACACACTGTCACCCGATATGCCTGATATTTATGTCTTGTGCAATCTATAAAATTTCCAAGGAAAATATAGAATTTAAAAATAAAATAATACTCCATGTAATGATGGTTAGAGTCGCTCGACACAATACTGTGACACTAAACCAACACTAATTTTGCCGTAAGCTGAATCTGCCAGAAAATGTTTTTTCTATTTTATTTTGATTGATTTGTTACTTAATATTTGTTTCATTGCTTCAAAAAAAAATGCTTCAGTTCACGGTTCACCAATATTACCACAATCACAGAATACAAATTCCATGAACACAATCACGTCTACGCATCACAATGAAACACCCAGCGATAAATAGGACGGAATAGTCGTCAACCTTGTGTTGTCTTCATATACCCGGAATCTAGCTCTAGGGTTGAGTACGGTTACTTCTAAGTTGAAAAAAGAGATTACAACTTACAGACCAATCGCTTCAAAAAATAAAAGAAAAGGAAAGAAATGGTTACTGGAACACAGCTATATTGCCCATATGCTTATCCCTCGTGTTATAGACACTAATTCGATGCATTGTATAAACTCAACTCAAGTATAGTTCTTTTTCTTTTCTATTACGGACAATACAAGTTTATAATCAAAAAGTTACGTTGGTAGCAGGAACTTTTAACGCAGTACAAAAACTACAACCGATGTGAATTGTGATTATTGTTGGCCAAGGAAGCAACATCCAGGAGTTGGTCATGGTATGGTACTTAAAAAAGAACGCAGTGGCTGCCGCCGGAACGCGTATCCTTTTAAAAAAAAAAAAAAAACTGGAAGAAAAAAAAAGAAAAAAGCACAACCCCAACTAGATAATACTCCAACTTCAAAAAAAACTAGATAATACTCAGGTGTCAAGTTACAGATACAACGGCATCGCTACGCCCAACATACAGTGAAACAGCTCAGGAACACAACCTAAGGTTCTACAAGGATAGCAAAATGATGGAAATGAAACTCAAAACTATAACGAAACCAAAATGTGAGTGTAAACATCCCCAAGTACTCTCTCCAAGCTCCAATGCATCCAATGACTATTGAAAGGGAAAGAAAAAAAACCCTACATTGGATAACATGAAAAGCTTCGACAAGAATACAAACATTTACAGGCATCATATCTCTCTATACATAGAATCTAAGAGAACATATTGCCTAACTTAGATTACTGAACGCAAGAGGGAGGTGACGAGAAGTAATAAGCTCAATTGGGCAGGTAACTGCAATTTGTTCATAAACCGTCTTGAGGCAGTTGAGGGTGTAGTAGTTCTGCCAGCAACCGCAGGAGCAACTGCATGTTTACCGCCACCTGTACTCTGCTGCTCATTTGTTGGTAATGGGTTCTCTGGTTTATCTTGATCGGAGGTACCTTCTGTATTACTGAGATCTTGACCTGTACATAAACAATGACAGACTAGGCTCAGATCATTGCTTTCAAGGAGCGAATTTGGCTTATTATTCTTTGAAACGGATTTAACGTGGGTTAACAAAATATTCCCATGTGATAAAAAGAATAAAATCATGATCACGTCAGATTGTCCACACTAAAGATGTGCAGACTGAAGGTGTGCCTTGACACTGCCAAATCTCATTGGAATCTGTCATCGTTTACATGAGTAACAACTTCGTGGAGCTTTATGACCCAAATTCATCTAAATTCCAACGTTAACAAAATTGCTAATACCGTTGTTAACTGTGAAATGATTATCAAGTCCTAGCTAATATTACCATGATAGAATAGAAGCACAGATACTCACAATTGGAACGTGACCAATGCAGGTTCAACTTTTCCCTGTCAAACACTACACGGTAACCCGTCATAAAGTTCTCTGCAAAAAAAAATATATAATTAGTGATCAGTATTTAAAAGAGAAAAAAAACTTGGATGCAGAGAACAAAAAGGATTTCAAAAAGCAGAGTTTTCAACTTACGGCCAATGATGCCGTAATTTATTGCTGATGGTTGTATGGCCAAACAAAAGCCAGTAACCTCCTGTAGCGAAAAATTAAGAGTACTTGAGAATTCTAAGTTAGAAGCAGTGCATGTATAAATATAAATACTGTAAAGATACATCATGGTCCAATACTCGATATTTTAGTGACTTAGAGTGCAGTTTAGCAAAAGAAGTTTAAAGGGGCGTTCTGTGTTTTAATTTTGATCTAACAAAAAATTGTTATGATAATGGCAGTCTAACATGCTTCTCAAAAATTCATCCAGAATGATCCAAAATCCATTTCATGTTCCCCACCATATGGGCATGTGATTATGGGAATGCAATGCAAATATGAGAAGGGAATTCACCTCATTTTCGTAGATAAGAAAAACAGGATTATGGACCTCAAAGCTGTTGTTCTGAGGAAACATCAAAGACAAGGTAGGAATCTTGTGCAACCCCTCTGAACTGTTCAACACGAGGCAAATACAAGTTACATCAAAAAGGAGCAAGTAAGAATGTTCTGAAACTTCTTACCAACGTCTAACAAACATCATACCTGGTCTCGTAGCAGTACTCCCAAGGGGATCCTTCATAACTAGACCTTTTAGTATTGATTTTCTTGTCAAACTATCGCCAAGGATAACGAATAAGATGGTAATTGAACCAAACTAAACAGAAACACATTTCAGCCAAGGAATTGTGATAAAAGAACTACCTCCGAGACGACTTCCCCATATACTTTCTTGGGAAGGAACGTGAATGACGTGCCACTATCAACCTGTGCTTGGAACTTTGTTTGCTCCAAACAAGAACTCCCTATGCAACAACCCTCCACTCCAACCATGTAGGCATCACTGAATATAACAAAGGCCAAATTAGCCAAAGCATAACCTAATGACGTGGATAACCAACGATAATCTAATGTACATGTTGTTTTATATAAAGTTGTCAAGACTGCCATACATTTTCCCATCCAATGGCAAGAAAGATGTGGATTTTTGAGATGCAGCTCCTTTGTCCCCAAAGAAAATTCGACCAGAGTCATCATCATCAAAGCACATTGAGAAAGAGTTTGGTGCCAATCCAGCTTTTGCTAGAGAACTTAGAATTGAAATGTCCCCTAGTCCCAGTCCCATTACACCATCAGGAGCAACTCCGTCCAAATATACACCACTCTGTTTTCTACCACACCTGTGTGATGAAAAGACCCCCAACTTAGTAGTGACAAAATTAAAATTAGCAATTGAGAACTTTAAAATATACAACTGTAGATAGAAGACAAAATAGAACACACCCTATGATGACTGGAGCTTGCACCAAACTCTTTGATGCATGACCACTGCTTGAGGCCAAGTGTAGTGTATCTTCGACTAGCAACCCAGAACTCGACGTATTATCTGAATAATAGTTAGCAATATAAGGACAGGGTTGCTTTGGGGTTTTGCAATTGGAACCCAGCTGACACAACTCATTGCTGCAAGATACGTGTTTGCTGGTGCTTGACTCAGATGGGCTATACTCACTCAAATCTCTATCCTGCATAATAGATGCTCCTACCAGGGAGCACCTGCCAATCAATCATTGGAAATAAGTGCTAAACCTGTTACCAAGTCTTAGCATGAAACCCTAAAACTTGATGCATCAGGAATCCTGAATTATGTTTATGAGTAGAGTGATAACAAATTTACTAACAATGTTCTGTTAAAGGTCTATGGATTACATGGTGGCAAAGTAATAATCCAGAAGCATGCGGTTTTTTATTTTTTTCTGTAGCAGATTTATAGATGATAGCAAAGTTACAATTGAGTAGATGCTGAGGGTTATAGTTACTTTGAGACGCAAAAAAGGTACAGAAATCCAAACTTGTTACTTTCCAACCTCGATAAAATTGTTTATACACAAATTATAAACATCATAAACAAGCATCACTTCTTCCTGAATGATACATACTTGTGCAACACATATTTATTCTAGTACGAACCTATAAAATTGATGAATAAACCATGACGAATCTCTATATGAAGATGGTGTTACTCAAGCTTAACGGTTTTGTTATGAAATGCATTAACAAGTAAATTAAAGCGTATCGATTAATGTTTATGAAATAACTAATAGCCCTCACTTTGATTACAGCAATTTGGGTCGCAAAGTAATAATCAACAAAAAATGTATATGGACAATCATTTTCTTATTTGAACAAAACCAAGAAAGAAAGTACAATTGATTTGCATACCAGACTATTGTAGTGACTAGCAGAAAGTGGGGCGCATTCTATGCAATCACATGGAACCCATAGCAAATCACTCCCAGCATCCAAAGCAACAAGAAATGAAACATTTGGTGTTCCAATATCAATCCATGTATAATGTAACCTATCCAACAACAATAACAACCATACAAATGTATAAGAATTTGAAATTTACAAGACTCCTACTATGCCCATTCAACCCTAGCTGTTCTAATTAAATTCAACATCCAGATATACAACACTTTTATCTCACAAAAGTAGCTGAATAAAGAAAAAGAAAAAAAAAACTCACCAGCCAAAGTCATCTCCAAAGGAAATAGTTTTACTCCCTTGAGAAGGAAACAAGAACTGATATTCAGCTCCAAGTTTCATATTCTGTCTCTGATAATCATTACCCACTAGTAACTGATAATAATCTAAACTCTTACGTTTCGGCCATGCACTTAACATTTTATCTCCCGCATTTTTAGAAACCCTAAATTCTTTCATTTCATCAGAGAATCTATGAATAAGCTTCGATGTAAAAGTAGCGGCGACAACTACTTCACTCAAATTAGTAAGAACAAGAGTAGTCATTACTAGACAAATCAGTATCCGAGTCTCCATAACTAGTTCAATTCAAAATAGACTTCACTCTCTTCACATTCTAGTGTTTTTTTTCACGTCGATTAGATAAGATGAACTTACAGATTTCGTAGCGGTAATCTAGAATGTGAAGATCTAAGCAAGTTGAGTGTAATTTAGGGAGAAATGGAGATCTAGGGTTTGATGCGAGAAGGCTTTTTGGTTGGAGAATTAATAATGAAAAAGCAGAAAAGGAAAGTGTTCGTGTTTCCAACCTCTGCTGTGAATGAACACTACTAGAGGAATTTGCGCTGAGACTGCTACTTTACGCTTGTGCGCATGGGACACATAATCCTTCCTTCGAACGATTAACAATGTTGTAGCCGTTTATTAAAACGGTCGTAATTAGAAATTAGTCGAATTACCCGTTCGGCCATCCTGGAAAATTAGGCGCTGGCCCAAAAAAAAAATAATATTCTACCATATTTGAGCTCGTGAAACCTTACAAAACGATGCCCACAATTAATTTCCTATTATAGTGGGCTCCAAACATTTTTTTGTCAGGCCCACAATTAATTTCCTATTATAGGAGTTCCAAACATTTGGTTTTGAGGGCTCATAAGATGACAAAATCGGGTTATGAAATAGTAATCAGCAAAACCCCATATCTAACTATTTTTTGTAATGGCTAAAATACCCTCCATGAATTATAAAATTAAATTTATTATCTTTTCTTTCTCTTTTCATTCATAAATCATGATGAAGATGATGATCATATACAAAAAACTAAATCTATTGTCTTCTCATTCTCTTTTCATTCATAAATCATGATGAAGATGATGATCATAAAAAAAAAAAAAACTATTATTTTTCTTCCTCTCTTCTTCTTCTCCATCGTGATGAAGATGACGACGTTCATATCATACAAACAAAAAAAAAAAACTAAGAAAACCCATCACTTATTTTTGCATATATTTTGAGAGATATTTAAAAACTTTTAAATATTAAGGTAAGAATGAGAGAGAAATTATTAGTAGAAAATAAAAAAAAAGAAAAACATTCACGTGAGAGGAAAAAATCTACTTTAGTTATTTTAATAATTCACGGTGATTTGGGAAAACTCATTACTTCCATTCATAAACCGTAGATCTATTGCCTTCTCATTCTCTTTTAGTCTATGATGAAGTTGGGAAAATTCATATTTCCCCCATCGTGATGAAGAGGATGTCTAAGAAAACCCATCACGGTTGGGAAAATTCATACTTTGGGAAAACCGTAGATGGGAAAATTCATACTTCCCAACCGTAGATTAGTCTACGGATGTATACGAGTTTAGTCTACGGTTGGGAAAATTCATATTTCCCCACCGTAGATTGTCTACGGTTGGGAAAATTCGTATTTCCCCACCGTAGACTGTTTTGAAACTGTTTTTTCAAAAACCCAATTCGATTGATTCCGCTTATCCATGCATTGAAACCAATTAAATAAGATGGGTTTTTGATTTTTACCTTATTGAAGTCATTGCGGGTGGATTAAATGGTGTTAATCGATAATGAATTATTTTGAGAATTGACGATTAATCGAAAAAATAAGCGATGGAGGTGATAGGAAGAAGAAAATGGAAGATTTAAAGGAGAGGAATGAAAACAAATTAGTTTTAGATTTTCAATATTTAATAGGTTAAGGGTATTTTAGTATTTTTCTTGTGAATTAGGTCCCCTTATCTTCATTGTAGGATATTTGAATCCTTAGGAGCCCTCAAAACTCTTTTCTTGGAGCCCCTATAATAGGTTTCTTAATTTTAGGTACAGTGACACCCATAATTATATGAAATTATTAAAAATGTCTGCATGATGGATTATGCATCCGCATGACAGGTTATGCATCAGGGGTATAATTGGCAACGCAACTTAGATATAACATATCTAAAAATCCGCACCTTGGAATTTTACAAATTTTATATCGTTGAAAATATTTTTAAGAGAGCTACGCAACGAGTACAAACAAGAATATCAAATTTTTGTTTTTCACGGAAAAATCTGAGGTAATCATCATTTTAGGCAAAATTTTCGAAAACTTGATACATAACTATTATGCAGCCACCAAAAAAGATGCATAACACATTTTGCAGACGCATAACGAATTATGCAACCATTTTCTCCACTGCATAACAAATTATGCATTTGGATAACAAAGTTATGCATCTATAACAAGTTATGTAACCATTGTTTTGGTTGATTTTAGTGCGTCCATAAAAAAATTGATGCATAATGCAGTATGCATCCCATATTTACGGATGCATATCAGGTTATGCATCTATTTTGATGCATAAAAGATTGTGCAACAATTTTCTCGATGCATAATGCATTATGCGGTCATATATTTTCGGACGCATAACAAGGTTATGCATCCATTTTCACGACTGCATAACATGTTATGTAGATATTATTGTAGGTGCATGAGAAGTTATGCAGCCTTATTTTTTGTTGGTTTCAATACTAAGAAAAAAGTAGCTGCATACCGTGTTATGCAACCGTTTTCTGGACTGCAAAAAAAAAAAAAAACTGCAAAACGTGTTATACAACCAATTTCGAGAATGCAAAACAAGTTATACAACAAATTTTGTAGATGCATAACCTGTTATGCATCACTATTCGCATAATGCGTTATGCATCCATTTTTTCGACTGCATAACATGTTATGCAGATAATTTTATAGGTGTGTAACAAGCGATGCACATTATGCAGCCATTTTCGCCACTGCATAACAGGTTATGCAGCCATCTTTGGAGCTGCACGACAGATTATGCAAGTACGCACCCACTAAAAAAAAGAAAGCAAAATAAAAAGAATAGTTATGCCGTGCCAACGTATGGAGTCAGGGTGAGTGGGTGTCACTTTGATGATCCAATAGTCTAGATTATTTTGGATCATATGCGTTAATACTTGCCCTAATCATTGGTGTAAGTATCCTAATAATATAGCATGATAACAATATAGCACTGTGTCCCCAGATTGCCTTGGAGAACACGTGGAGTTCCACTAATAATATAGCGTTATGCTTTACACATCGTATTGGTATGCCTTAAGATAGCAAAAAAGGATCCATTTTCCCAGTGGTCCACATGTGGTTAACAGAAGAATGCATGATCTACACGTACATACAAATTAAGAATTTTTTCGCACTTCCCTAGAACAACCAATATTTCCTCTCTTCTCTTGCAGCATTCTTCTTCCTCCGACCTACCCAGCTCCATAAATCTTTCTTGTTTTTTTGTTATTGCATTTCTACACACCCATAGATCAGAACATCTATTGATTAGCTAAAGTACAGCTTTATTTCTTTTCTTGATCGATTGATTAATCAATGTTTTTCCAGAATCAAATACCTCGTAATTGTTAAAGTATGTAATAGATCAAGGCTTTTGTTAACTTGTATACCCGTATACATGTTAAGGTTTAATAAAGAATTATTTTATTCTTTAAAAATTGTGTGTTTTTGTCTTATTCTACTAGAAATTGGTTTTTCTTACACTAAAAACAACAATTTTTGTTCCCAATGCAAAGAATTACTATTTTCAATGCAATAAAACAAACAATTCTTGTTTCCAATGCAAAAAATTGTTGTTTTAATGAACCTTAACATGTATACGGGTATACAAGTTAACAAGACCCATAGATCACATAAAATATTGCCAGATTTTAAATTCTCACAATTTGATCAAACTAAGATTAAGCTTCTATTCAAATACAATCTAATAAACAAATTACCAGTCATTTTTTCATTGAATCATGCATTAAACGGTTTGAATTTTTAGAAATTGATCAAACAAAAAAACCAGAGAAAAATTATAAAGAACAAGGTACATTAGAACAAATTTTTCATCAATTTCTTTGAATTAACATCAAATTCTTCCAAATACCCATTCACTAGTTTTTTCCAAACCGTTTAATGCATGATTCAATGAAAAAATGACTGGTAATTTGTTTATTAGATTGTATTTGAATAGAAGCTTAATCTTAGTTTGATCAAATTGTGAGAATTTAAAATCTGGCAATATTTTATGTGACAGACAGAAAAAAAAATAGACAACAAAACATAATTTTAGAAAAATATGGGCTTGTCAGAAATTTTTCCCTAAAAATTGGGTGCGCGCACCAAGTTTTCCGTCGGTGGGTTTTTTGGTAGGAAAAAACTGGAAAATGGGTTTCACCGTAGTTTTCACTTCCTTTATCTCTCTAAGGTCCGAGTATTGGAAAATACACCTCTATATGGCGGAGAAATGTAAGGTTACCAAATGTAATGAACTCATGGTCCAGTACAATGAGTTCACAGCCCATTCTAATTCTATGTTTTCTTGCAAGTAAAGAGGCGAGAATTCAGTTCCGACTAGTAGAAATGTTAGCAAAAAATCACAATCTTATTGTCATTTCCTTCGTCTTCAAGAAGAACATTCGAATTCATCTTGGATCTGGAAAGGAATAGAAAAAGGTCTGAAAATTATAAGAAAGTTTCGTAGATGGGATATTAGATGTGGAACAAAGACTCTAGTTTGGTATGACAAATGGGTAAAGGGCCTTGATCATCCTCCAATTCCAAATAGTAGTTACATAGAACCTGCTAGAATAGTTTATGTCTGTGATCTCATGCTACAAAATCCTAGAAGATGGAATGTTCCTATGATTAGAGCAGTTTTTCAAGAGGATACAACCAATCTCATTTCAAAAATGCATTTAGTTCAGCATAGCCAAGACACCATTATCTGGGAACCAAATACTAGAGGTATTTTTACTGTCAAATCCACATATCATGCTTTAACTCCTCATGGCCAACATTTACAGTCTCAATTAGTTCCAAAAACAGATTGGAAAAATTTATGGAAGACTAATACACCACATAGAGTAAAGCATTTTATTTGGAAATGTCTCAAGAACATTGTTCCAACAATGGTCAAATTGAGCTTCTATAAAAATGAAATAACTACCGACTGTCAAGTATGTAATCAGGCACCTGAAACTTTGGAGCATCTAATGATAGGTTGTGACTTAGCTAGATCAATTTGGTTGTCAATGAACATAAATGTCAGTCATATTCAACCCTCTAATATTTTAGTGGCTTCAACAAGATTAGGGTTCAAAATTAGGGTTCAAAAACTCCATGCCATTAATGGAGTTTTCGAGCAAGCTTTCAACAAGATTGGGTTCAAAATCTTAAGTTAGTTCCTGTTGTTAGGCCAGCTGAAGAGTCGGAGAAGAATATCTCATTCAATGCCGATTGGCCGAAAATTCCTCACCAAATTCTACGGCCACATGATTCTCGCAGAAGAGATATCTTCAGAAAATTCTCAGCAACTAAAAAAGGAAAGTCTTACGGTGCAAATAACTCTAGTTTAAATTTGAATTTTAGCGCTATTAATGGCAATTCAAATTCAAATTTTTTAAATTCAGAAGTAGGCCCGTCCAGTAATAAGCCTTCAGAAGATGTCTCACTAGGCACGAATAAGTCAAACTCAGAATCAGAGATGGAATCGGTTGAACCGTTAGCATTAAATAATGCAGTTGAGAATATTTCAAATTTGAATTCATCTCAACAAATCTCAACGGATATCATACCTTCTTTTCAAAATGAAGAAGATGTATCAGAGTACTTACAAGCTGCGGTTTCAATACCTTATCTTCAGTTGATAGATTCAATGGGAAATGTTCATCACTGTAATCAAGTACATCAAAGTACTTCTTCAAAGGGAGCTGGTTGTTTTGATTTTGTCTGGAATACGAATGAAAACTGGAGTACTTTAAAGCATAAGGTAAATCCAAACCTAAGGCAAGATTTTGAAAATGTTCTTTTACAAATGGTCAACATTTGGCCAAAGTTGGGAATTCATTTTAAAGGTTCTCAATCAAAAGTCAATGATGCTATGGCGGATACTCTCAAAACTCATCTTCAAAATTATGATATGGAGAGAATAAAATCTGCTTAATTGATTAAGTGGATTGGTTTCTTGGGGTATTTTCAGTTTTAATGAATTTCAAAATTGTATGTTGGAATATCAGGGGTCTTAATGAGTTGAGCAGGCGTGACATTGTTAGAAAGAAAATCTCATATTGGAAGCCTTCTATTGTGTTACTTGAGGAAACAAAAATTCAGCAGTGTAATGATTTATTGGCGTGGCAATGTTGGGGAAAAAGAGATGTTTTGTGGTTGGACTCTCCCTCACAAGGAATCTCAGGTGGAATTTTGTGTCTCTGGGATTCTTCAAAAATTCAAGTTATAGATTCTCTTATTGGTCATTATTCAATCACTCTTTTGTGTAAAACCATTTCAAATTCTTTTGAATGGATGTTTACTTGGGTCTATGCACCTTATGCTAATAATACTGAGGAAGTCAAATTATTCTGGAGAGAAATTTAGGAAACTAGATGTTTTTGGAATTACCCTTGGGTGATAGGTGGTGATTTTAATGAGATTCGTTTCATTCATGAAAGATCGTCAGGTGGAGAGGTAACTAGTGGCATGACAAAGCTCAATAATTTTATCTCGAGACATCATCTGTTTGATTTACCCTTAATTGGAGCTCCATTCACATGAACAAATAATCAAACTCACAGTATCAGAAGTACAATTGACAGAATTATGGTTTGTCATGTTATGGAAAATGCTTATCCAAATGTAACCCAACATGCTCTTGCTCGTCCATGTTCTGATCACAATCCGATTTCTCTGGTCTGTGAAGGTGTGAAGCATGGTCCATCACCATTCCGTTGTGAGTATTATTGGTTCTCTAATCCTAAATTTTTTTATTTTGTTAGAGATATGTGGAATTCCTTTAATGTTTCAGGTAGTGCTGGATTTGTCTTCTGCAAGAAGTTGCAATTGCTTAAGCAAAAGTTACGAATATGGAGCAAAGAAGAGTATGATGAGGTGGAAAGGAGATTGGAGGAGCTTGAGGACATTTTTGTTGATTTGGATGCAGTTGAACATGCCAATAATGGTCTTTCAGACACTCAATGGGAGGAGAGGGTGAATGCAAGAAAAGAATACTGCAACCTTACAGTGATTAGAGCAGAAAAATGGAGAAGCATGAGCAGGGTTACTCACTTTCAAGATTTTGACAAGAACACTAAATACTTTCACAGGCTTGCAAATGACAGAAGAAAGAGAAGTTATATTGGTTCAATTAAAGTGAATGGTGTGCTTACTTCAGATGAGAAGGAAATCAAGGATGGTATAGTTTCTTTCTTTCAAAATATTTTCCAGTCTACTCATCAAAGAATTACTTCTATGGATGAAATGCAATTTTCATCTATTTCTGATGAGGTAAAAAGTTGGCTTGAAAGAGATATTGAGGAAGAGGAGTGTATTGATGCTATTAAGATGTTAGGTCAGTTCAAGGCTCTAGGGCATGATGGATTCCCAATGAGATTTTATCAAATTTTTTTGGACATTCTCAAAAGTGACTTTCTTAATGTTGTTGGGGAGCTGCAACACAACGATTTTTTGGATTGGAGGCTCAAGAATACTTTCATTGCTCTTGTTCCTAAGAAAGATTCAATTGAAGAGATTAAAGACTTGAGGCCAATTATTCTAATTCATGGTTCTTACAAAATAGTTTCAAAGATTTTGGCAGAAAGTTTTAAAACAACTCTTCCAACAATTATCTCTCAGCAACAATCTGCTTTTGTTAAAAAAAGGCAAATTCTAGATGGTGTTCTAGTTGCCAATGAATTGATTGATTCCAGATTAAGGAGTGGCAGGCCTGGTTTGCTATGTAAAATTGATTTTGAGAAAGCTTTTGACCATGTGCATTGGGATTTTCTTGATGACATTTTCAGGTTAATGTGCTTTTGGAGAAAAATGGAGGAAATGGATTCATTGTTGTGTTGCGTTTGCTAGATTATCTGTGCTTGTGAATGGCAGTGCAACTGGCTATTTCAAGAATGGAAAAGGCATAAGGCAAGGTGATCCCATTTCACCTTTTTTGTTTCTCTTAGTGGGTGAAGCTCTTACTTACATGATTAAAAAAGCACAAGAGGAAGGACTTTTATCTGGTTTTCAATATAAAGAAGGTGGTATGATGGTGAGTCATTTGCAATTTACAGATGATACTCTCATCTTTATAGATGCTGATGAAGAGCAAGTGAAGAATCTCATGCTTATTCTCATTTCTTTTGAAATGCGTACAGGATTAAAAATCAATTTTGCAAAAAGCCAAATTTTTGGTGTTGGTTATGAGGGGGATTTATCTGTTTTTTCTTCTCTTTTAGGCTGTTATTGTGGTGTTCTGCCTACTTCTTATTTGGGTTTGCCATTAGGTGACAAGTGTGGAGGAATTGCTAAATGGGACAGAATTATTGAGAAGTTTATTGCTAAGCTGGCTGGTTGGAAAAAGACTATTCTTTCAAGAGCGGGTAAAATAACTCTTATAAACAGTGTCCTTGCAAGTCTTCCAATTTACCATATGTCTCTCTTTGAAATGCCAGCTTTTGTTATCAAAAAATTAGAAAAAATCATGAGGGATTTTTTGTGGAATGACAACAAAGGTAGGAAAAAAATTCATTTGGTGAAATGGAGAGCTCTTTCAAGGAAGAAACAATTGGATGGTCTTGGTATCAAGAATCTCAAGAAAGTAAATCAGGCTTTGTTATCAAAATGGTGTTGGAGGTTTGCTATTGAGGAGAATGCTTTATGGAGAAAGTTAGTTTTTGAGAAATATGGGTGTGATGGAGTTCAGTGGCTTTCTAAGACTCCTAAAAGAACTTATGGGAGGTCAGTGTGGAAGGCAATCATGAAACATAAATCTATTTTCTTGAAGTATATGAAGTTTCAAGTTCACAGAGGCAACAAAGTTAGATTTTGGGATGATAATTGGTTGTATGATTCTCCAATCAAAATTTGCTTTCCTAATATCTATGCTTTATCCAGGGCTAAGCAGGCTTCAATTGTTGAATTGTGTAATTGTGTTGATGGAAATAATGTTTGGAATCTTAGTGTTCCAAGGAGACTCAATGTTGCTGCTAGAATGGAATTTCAAGTTCTTAATTCTGATCTTGCAGATGTCAATTTCAACATGGAGTTGGAGGATGAGCTTCAGTGGCCAATTTCTAAAAGTAAGATCTTTTCAGTTAAATCTACATATAATTCTTTGTCTGCAGAAAATGAACCGATACATAACAGCTCAGTATTTACTTTTGTGTGGAACTTAAAATGTCCACCAAAAGTTGGTTTCTTTCTATGGCTTATAGCTCATAATAGTTTGCCCACAAGAGACGTTTTAAGAAGAAGAGGTATGGAAGTCCCTATAGAATGCTTATTCTGTAGCAACAATGAATCTAGTAACCATTTACTTCTTCACTGTGCTTTTGCAAGAGAAGTCTGGGAGGATTTTCTAACTAAGCTAAAATGGTTATTTTGTATGCCTGGTGATATTATAACTTCTTTGCAAGCTTGGCACCTTACTCTGCTAGCACTACAGTCTGGAATTTGATTCATGTGGCAATTATTTGGTCCATTTGGAAGGATAGAAATGCAAGGGTCTTCATGATAGACACATTTTTGTGTCTGATTTGTCCTCAGTGTCTCTATTGTTAGTCTCGATTTTTGTACTAATTTTGGAGTTTTTATGTTTGTTTAGGTGTTATTGGAGAATTACACTTAAGCGGAAAAAGTTGCTCGAAAAGTGCTTTTTGGACCCCCGGAGGACAATTGCTATACGGACCCTCACTTTTGCTAAGGGGCACCCACGGCTATATATAGCCCATTTATCCATCGCACCCATCTTCCTCTTTTCAAATTTCTGGTTTTGGCGGGAAAAGAAGTTCTCACTTGTGAAGTTTGTGAATCGATTTTTGGACGGGATTGAAGGAGACTCAACGGCTGGTAATTGTTGGGAAGACTTGACTAGTCTTAACAGGCAGGGTATGGTTGATTTCGTCAGCTAAAATTGGCTAGATACTCGGTGAGAAGAAAACAGAGAAATGGGAGATATTCACGCGATGTGCTGTTGTGCTGAGAAGTTTGACTCTGTCTAATTGTGTATATCACGTGTTTGGAGAAATTGGGAGAGTTTTGTCTAACTATAAACTCGTGAGAAGATACGTACAAAGGAGTTATTGCCGTGGAGGAGATAAAAAAAAGGAAAAATATATTCCCGAGTAAATGAAGATTATTTTGAAGTTATTACCGATATTTCTTAGCTCTTCCATGTATAAATAGGCTGTTGGTGTCACATGAGAGGTTACGGAGAGATTAGGGAGAATTTAGAACATCACAGAGTCGAGAAAATCAAGTGGCAGGATACACCATTTTCTGCTGCTGCTGAAGAACAAAAGACTACCAGAGGCAGTCGTTCATTGCTGAAGAACATAAGACGCACAACAAGCAGTCGTATTTGCTACAGTGAGAACGACAGTTCATTCATATCGTACTTTGTAACAGTTCGGTTTGTAACAAATATAATTGTTACAAACCCGGTTTTTAATAGTTTTTCTCCATTTCATCATTTGTACACCTCCTTTGAGCAATAAAAATGAATTTTGAGCGTGTTTCCAACATGATGAGCTAAACCCATCCTCTGGGGCGACGGAGGAAGCCATTCTTTCAAGAATTATGTGGTAATATTTACTTTATTAATTTATGCAATATTTTTATATGATTAATTGCATTGATAAAAAAATGAATTAAATGATTTTTATTAATCAAATGTGTTTTCTCTTGATGATGCATGCTTAGTTTTAGACTCTTGATGCGTTATGCTTGCGACTAACATTTGATATTTTGGAAATCTAATTTTGGCAATACTTTAGAATCAAATCAATTGTTTAAATTGCATCATATAAATTAATTTATAACCACTTAAGTATTGATGAATGGTGAAATCCTAGCTCCATCCTCTCCATAATTTTCACAACATTTTGTATTTTGAGTTTGTTATAATTTTGCTTTAAAAATTAAGTCTAAAAATCTGCTTTCACAAGTCTTGAACGAACCTATTACTACAACATCATTGAAAATAACCATCACTTCACAGCTACAAGAAACAATGCTAAGGGAGCTGCTAACAAAGCTATTTATTGGCTTTTTTTGTTGGGCTCTAGCTGTTAAGAATTACAGTGATGTCTGTTCTTCTAATGTCATGAGAGACTGGTGTAACATTTATTTTTCCCCTGCTTAAGTTGGTAGTTTGTTATCAACTTTTGCTCATTTTCTTTCATGTTCTTGCTTAGGGTGGTATTGCCTTTATACCCCCTATTTTTTGATCAATAAAACTTTTCTTTACCGATCAAAAAAAAAAAAAATTAGTGGCTTCTTGGATAAAAAGTTGGTTTTCAGACATAACCATAATGCAACAGGACTCATGAAACTTGTGGATAATCAGGGTTATGATAACTTCTTAGGAAATTTGGAAGAATAGATGCAATAAAGTATTCAGAAATAGAACTCCAAATACACTGAAATCAATCAACAATATAAATTATCAAATAAATCAGTGTCTCAATAATATGGATTGTCATCAGGAACATCATTACTCTAATACTTCTTTGCAGAATAATTGAATCTGGCAGTCTCCTCCTAATGATTATCTTAAGATTAATATTGATGCTTCTGATGATGGGGAGAAAAAATCTTTGGTATTGGTCTAATAATTAGAGATTGTACAGGTACCTATAGTGGAATTAGAGGCAGATACTGCAATGGAGGATTAAATGCAGAGCAGACTGAGTGTGTTGGTTGTTCAGGAAGCTATCACATGGGCCAACTCTCTAAATATTTCGAATGTTTTATTTGATCAGGCTGTCTCAATGTGGTGAACTCTATAAGAGGTGCCACCTTGTATGTACAATGGGAGAATCAGGGTCTTGTAATAGAAATAAAGCACATTCTATGTAGTATCAATGGTGGATTAATCAACTATGTAAAAAGAACTGCAAACAAAGCAGCTCATAAACTAGCTAACAAAGCTAGAACTATTAGAACTTCTTTTCAATTTTTTGACAACATCCCAGACAGCTATGTAGAAATCTTAAGGGATGTTTGATGCTTTAGTTGTACTTTGTTGCTTACTTTTAATATATGTTCTTTTGTTGGTGTCAAAAGAAAAAAAATCACAATCTCTCCCACTTTACATAGGGTCTAAGGTATGCGAATTTAAGACATGCTTGCATAATATATTGGGGGCTTGGGTCGAACCTGCTCAGGGGAGGTGGGTGGGTTTGTCCAGTATAGGCTACCAAATGTAATGAACCTGTCAACCTGAGGTTCTACAGCTCTGTGGAACCTTAGTCATAGGAAAAAAAATCTTTGCCGGATACTGAGCATCCAGCCAGAAAATAAGACTAGGTGAGTACCGAGTAACGCAAAGGTCAATGATATTCAATTTTATATCTTTGATCCAGCTTTATTGTTGACGAAATTCTTCATATGTATTTGTTTCCTCCCTAGTTTTTTTTTTTTTTTTTTTTTGATGGGAAAATATCATATATGAACTAGCAAATATAGTACAAAAGATTTACAAAATCAATTTTATCAAAAACATTAGAATCTATGCTAGATTTATGAACTTTTTGGTGCAAATTATTTGACATGTGCTGGAGCTTTTTAATCCGCGCCTCCTTGGCAATGTAGTCCGCTGCTGAGTTATTCTTCATCTTAATATATTCTTCCTCCCTAGTTTGAGGCATATGCTTTTTATTAGCGGCTTATCACTAAAAGACAAAAACATTACGAATTCAATAACCCTTATTTACCTATTTTAGTTAATGGCTAATATGCCCCTGGTTAATTAGTGTTAATTTAGTCGATTAATAGTAAAAATATCATGCTCAATGTGTAATTAACCTGTGCTAATGAATCATCAAAACATGAAGAAAAAAAATAAGAACACCAACCTAGAATAGGTTAATAATATGGCACCCTTAAACCGATTTTGGGTTGGTTTTCTTCATCCACCAAGAACACTAAGAATCGGTGGATATTAAGTGCCCGTACAACCGATTTTGAAAATTACACTCCAAAATCGGTTTATGTTGACATTGATATCAACTGATTGTAACTTCAAAAACATACAAATTTTTTTTTGAAAATGCTTTTACCCAGAATCGGTTTATATGAACCATCACATCCACCGATTATGATGTTCAAAAATATCGAGCACAATTTAAGTCCATACTTCATATATATATATATATACTCAAGTTAAGAATGAGTATGATTTCAGGCTCATTTTCAAATCAAGTAAATCATACTTCATTTTCAAATCAAGTATGATTTCACACTTATCCTAGAATCGAGTATGAATCATACTCTATGTGAGAGTGGGTATGAAGTTATACCCATTCTTCGAGTATAAATCATACTCATTTTCGGTTTGGGTATACTCTTTGGGTATAAAATCCAAGATAAAATAATCATACTAAAATTGTTTTCAGCAATACTCAGTTTTAGTTTGAGTATACATCACTAGAATTGGTTTACGTTAGTGCCCACATCGACCGATTCTAGGTTGTGTTCTTTAACCACGAAGAACACAAACCAGAATCGGTTTATGTGAGTTTTCATGTCAACCAATTCTAGTTTGTTCTCTTCAACCATGAAGAATACCAATTGGAATAGGTCGACGTGTATATGATCATCGACCGATTATGATGCGATCGGTCAATGTAGACATGGACATCAACCGAATTTTTTTTAAACACATGAAATATGGATATCTAAATCCTGAAAGGTTAAATCAATCAAAAACCTAATTAAGGGAAACAGGTTAATAAAATTACATCACCATATTGCTGCACTCGACGATTTTTAGTTTAAGAAAAAAATTTGAAATCAAATGAAAGAACGAATTAATTTGATAGGTGTACTTAATTTTAGGTTTGATTGTTGAGAAAGATATGATTT
Source organism: Papaver armeniacum (assembly GCA_023531295.1). Taxonomy (NCBI): domain Eukaryota; kingdom Viridiplantae; phylum Streptophyta; class Magnoliopsida; order Ranunculales; family Papaveraceae; genus Papaver; species Papaver armeniacum. The sequence continues at coordinate 204,630 of JAJJWW010004391.1, forward strand.
TAGTGAAGTTTTAGTTGAATAGATTTGATTATTAGAATGTTTAGAATTAGGTAAGAATGGTAAGGGTACCTTAGTACTTTCGCCATTTCTAGACACCCTTATCCTTCTCGATTCGGTAGCCGAAGAAATCCATAGGCCTCGAATAAAAGCCATAGGCCTCAAACTAGGGAAGATATATATATATATATCCCTTTGTTCTTTGAACTTTAAACTCTTATATCATTGACGTCAACCAAATCTAACCTATGTATCTATATAACCCGGCTAGTTTGAGGCCTACACATATTATCTGAGGCATATCACTAGAAGACGAAAAAATACATTTTTGAAGTAAATGAAAAATCCCTTAGCAAAAATGTTTTACTAAATGGCTAATTTTCCCCTGGTCAATTAGTATTAATTCGATTGACTAAAAGATGTTTAATTTTATAAACCTAGAAATCAACCAATCATAATTCATCATCAAAACATGAAAAAAGAATTGAATGCACTCGTAGACAGACTCTGCGCGAAGAACACCCATAATAGGTACATATTACTTACTACATAGCCCGATTTTTAAGAATCGGTAAGCATGATACACATACATAGATTGATTCCTAACACTGTACTAAATGAATCGTTTTATATAAGTGCTCATAAAAAAAATCTAGGTTAAAATCTATACAAAAGGTTGCGCATTTTTCCACTAGGAATCGGTTTATGTAGACATTTACATGAACCAAGTATGGGCTTAGCAGTTAAGAAATAAAAGGCTCTATAATCAGTTTATGTACACACTCACATAATCCGATTTTAGTAACAATAGAAAAACATACAAAAAAATGGGCATTTCTTTCAGACCAGAATCGAGAAATATGCGCATGAACATTGACCGACTCTGGATAAATGTTCTTCAACCAGAAAACAGATGCACAATAAATCGGTTAATGTGGTCATGAACATCGACCAATTATCATAGGAATCGGTCGATGTGGACATGGACGTAGACGGATTATGGTAAGACACAGTAACCCAAGATTGTTTGTAATTTTCAATCTTGAATGGATAAATCAATCATGAGTATAATTAAGAGTAATGGGTTTCAATCAACAATGTTTGGGTGATGAAATTTCCTTCAAATCGATCAATGCAGTTAGAAACGATTTATAAAGTAAGATTTTTATTTTAGTTTGTAAGGGAAATGAGTTGAATGGATTTTAATTTTGTAAGGATTTGAATATGTTTATAATTTAGAAGGATAAGGCTTAGGATTGGATTTTAATAGTGAGGGTAACTTAATATTTTTACCTAGTTTAGACACCCCTTATCTCCTTAGTGTAGGTAGGTGAAAAAAATGACAGGCCTCGGATAATACGTGTAGGCCTCAACTAGGGAGGAAACCAAAATCTAACAGATACTACAAAGTAGATTTCGGTTATTTTTGTCGTCTAAACATCAAAAATTGTACAAGCTTAACCTTGTACCTTGCAAAAATACGAATTTCACAAACCTAATTTTAATGGTATATTCATCCCCTTAACCTTTACTCTCTAATCTGCAAGATGTCCAGAAAATCACACATTAATTATCTTCCCATGAGATTAACCATTTAATTGAGTGTGATATTACTTACAATCTTGATTTCTTCCCTTTTGTGTCATTGTTGATGGTAATTTTCTGTTGCATGTGAAAATTATGAATTATACTTCTAGTTTTATACTATATGTATACAATTCAATATATGACACCTAGGTTTTACTCGTGAACGAGACTATTATAGACTTATTCATCTATTATGGTTTGTAGGTAAGTCTTTGCTGACCGCCTGACCCCCTAAAACTCGTCTATATATAGAGCTCCATCAAGTGCACTCTCGGTATCCTTATAAATTATATCAATTAGGATTTCAGCATTTACATTGTAGGTCTCGTGTGGATTTAGTATTCATTTTTATGTGATAAGTCCCTTAACTGATCTTAATACGTGTATATTGCTAAATGTCCACTTATTGAACTCTTCTTACATGCTCACTAGCTAGTACAAAACTTCCTGGACTTGTTATTTGTTATAGATCCCTAGTTGAATCCCTTGAACTTGCTCCTGCATGTCTACCAATATTTGAGTTCCCATGAAAAATAGTGATTCATTACTTTACTCATTGAGTACACTCTAGACTTTTAATATCGAGTCTACTTATAGAGTGTGGGAGAATGCTTCGGCGTTATAGTAGGGTAAAAAATGATTTTGCAGAAAAGAGTAAAAGTGGGTAGGTTGATGAGAAACGAATCTAGACTCTAAACTGATTCGAGAGATCAATCTGTACAATTCTGGCCTACATAAAGAAATGGCCATTCCACTCTTGCTTCGGTCACAAAATGAAGGAGAGGGGTTGATCTTAGGGAAGGAAGCATAGAAGGTGTTTATATAAGAGTGATGAACTCTGTTAGGGTTCTAAACCTTTACACTGGATATTAATTGCAAAAGAACTCAAAAACAGGGATAAAGCCCTTTGATCTGGGGCGAGCAGCCTCTGCCTTTGAGAATTAACGTAACAAACTTCTTAATATTGATAACTGATCCGTTACAAGCTTAGACTCGAGCTATATATAGCTGAATAAACTTGATAAGCAAGCAAACTAACTAAGGAAACATGTAAACTAGGAAACTGAATACTAAACACGTAAAGAAATCAAATACTAAGCTAATAAGCTAACTATAATAAAGGAAGTAGGAGTTGGCATCGCAACATCCAACCCTGCCGAAAAAAAAGGCTTGTCCTCAAGCCTCTAATTCTGTAAAACGAAGAAGTAACTCATTTGCATCTACCAAAGTCTCCTCTTCATTTGGATGATCCATGCATTTAACTAAGCAGTTAGTGCCTGCATAGGAACCAATCTTTTATTGCAAAGAACACGACCTCGAGTTGTCATCAACAAATTTCCACGATCGAACACAAAAGTCGTAGATAGAGAGATCATAATTGGAAGTAGGCATGTAGAAATGTTTCTTAAATCATTATGAGACGTGTGTTTATACTTCCCGCGATCAAACACAAAACTCAAATCATTAGTGATTGTATTTGAATCCACCATACGAGCAACAACCACGAGTATAGATAATTGTTCACCAAAATTCGGAGTTACATCTTTAACTGCACCTTCAATTGAAAGCCCCTTTTTGGGACCCAAATCATTGATTACTTTCCTGATTTTAAAATTCACATTTTCGTTTTGAAATGGAATATACTAGCCAAGTCTTTTATTTATGACGTAACATCCTTCTTCAGTTGAGCTATCGAATAAAGTCCCAATAAATAAGGTAGCAGTAGTGATCGCTGTCGTAGGCGTCAAAAATAAATTACACTTTCTCACTACTCAAAATATATAAGATAGCAAGGGAAAGAAAGGATCGTTCCCACAGAGAGGACTAAGGTTGTCAAATTGTTTCGGTTTCCTATAAATAACACCGGGGGTTTTCTGATTTTTATAAAATTAGAACTAAAATAAAAGTAAAGCACGCAAATCAAGGTTGTGAAATATTGGATAAAGGTTTCATCTTCAATTGTAAACAAGTTATGAATGTATGATTAGAATTCGTATTTAATCTCGCTATCATCAAAAGCCCTAGAATATCTTATTGCAAGAATACTCCATAAATTTCCTAAGTCATCAACACACACATTAGAGCTGCGTATGTGAATTCTACCTAAAGAATAACCTAACGCCTTGCGCTAATTAAGTTCAATTCCTAGGAGAATTAAGTTGCATAAATAGGCTAATCAATGAAATTGAAATACATTGCGCAAACAATTCGAACAAAGGTCAACTTCTACATATGACTACAAGAGTGTATCACTACAAGCCGTAATCATATCATGCTACTCGTATTCAAGGTTATCGCTTGATGATGAACCCTAAATTAGCTATAGATATGGATGTGTGAGTTCAATCAATTCTAGACTTAACTAAACAAACATTCAATCATATTGCAATACGTCAATCATGCAATTATTATAAACCGTAGAAAGTGAACGATGATTTTCAGAGAAAACTAATTCATAAAAATCATAACTTGTTTTCAAAATCCAACTACATCTTTAACCAATAAAAATAAATCAACTACTTGGGTTTTTAGAAATCATCACAAAGAGTTTAGAAGAATCTATCATGTGATACCCTAGAAAACAAGTAGAAGCCTCCCTAATGGAGATATCTAGGTTTAGAGAAAGACTTTTCTATTTATATGCTTCTCCCAAAAGGATACTCAAAAGTAGGTCAAGTCTTCTAAAAACTCGTCTCAAATTCGTCCACCAAGCCCATGTGTGAAAACATATCTTCTGGAATTTTTGGGTTCAAAACCGGGTCGATGGATTGCTGACGTCATCACCGGTCGCCGGAAAACTATCTCCGACCACCTGAATTCATTCCATCTCCCTGAGTATTACCTCTTAACAGCAACATCAACACCATGCCAACACCTAACATCACCAGTGCCAGTCCACTGCATCATTTCTTGCACCAGTTACTGCATTCCCAAACATCACAACTCACTGTTCCATCTTCTACTGCATCTGTTACAAATCAACAACCCATCTTTTCCTTGTACTGCATCTCGGCACCAGCCAAACCTCCATTTCATGCCTGCACAACCTTTATCACAGTTGCCTGCAACCACTCACGATACTCTTCCCAGCTCAGTTCAACATGATTCTCAATCGAGCCCTTCCAGCTGCGCCATAATCCCTAGCGGCAAGTACCAACACAATTACCAGCTCCATCTTCTTGGAAGATTCAACTCCAGTACTGGCAGCAACTCATGTATATCAACACAACCCATTTCAGTCAACAACAACGGTCACCAAATCTGTCACTTACTGCTCTTCCATTCAACCTTCACTCCATAAGTCAACAACAGCATCAACACAGACTCAAGTTCTCAAAGTTCCATGCCATCAATGCAGCTCCTCCAACGATCACTTCCAATCATCGGTCACCACCAAGCTGCAACCAAGACCACCATTCATTACCACTCAGAATCGCAATACTTCCTAGCTTCAAACTTGCTCAAGACCCATTATCATGACCATTAGCTTGTTGCTCACTCGCACACCACCAACTTAGCCTATAACTCCAGCTCCTGCAATACCAATCATCTTTTGTTCCCTGTAATACATTCTCGCTGGCAAACACCACCTGAGTTGGATTATTTCTCGAACCTTAGCCATCACCAACAACCCTTGTACACAGACACCTGACCCACAGCTAGTTATGGCTTGGAGACTAAACTGGAAGTGGTTCAAACATTCGAACACTTGACATGCACGAGCTGATGGTGCTGTCATGAATCAAGGAATCATATTCAATATCTTTCCATTTCCCTGGCTCCACTCATTCACAGCAGAGCCATTCTACCAACAATTCCAACTCTATCACAGATAACATCAATTCCACTTCTCAGCTGCTCAGAACCAGAACCCATTTCCTAACTGCACAACACTTCCAACCATTTACTTCTCAACTGAACTTCGCAACACTAACAAACTCCAATTGCAGTCCCATTCTCCCTGTTCAATTCATATAAAACCCAGAAGCAACCACCATCTCAACAACACTGTCATGGCATCAAAAGCATTACCAATCCAACCATCACCTACACTGAACTACTCCAATTCGAATGGCAGTAACTAGTGCATCTTCTTCAATCTTTTAGTTGTTCCTGGATTAGTCAATTCTGCGAACACATGCTGTGTGTTACTCTGTTGATATAGAATTGAGCTTGTCATTGATTCCCAAGCTCTTTCAATCTCCTTCCCTGCAAGCATACAAAACCCATTCAATCACACACAATCAACATTCATAAATTTCAAGCAAAGCTTCACTTATTTATGCTAATTTCAGGGCTTCAAAACTCTGTCCAAACCCAATTTCAATATTCATTGCAACAGCTGCAACAAAGTCACTTCAAGTCCTTCCAATTTCAACCACCTGAACCAACTACCATAACCAACAACAGCTCTTGACCTGCATACTAGAATTCGATCTAAACCCATGTCCAGTTTCATTGTGTTCAACTGCAACCATCATCTTCACTGCCATTCTTCCATTTCTCAAACCCTGAGAACAACCCCATCCCACTGGAAGCAACTGTAAACTCCAATTAATCTGAATCTCTTGGATCTATCAGCACTGACCCATCTCAACTCAAGAACGAGCTTCTAATCTCGTTGATTCATCTTCAACTAGCTTCAGTTCTCCAGTATTTCTTCTCGGCATGAAATCAACCATATCACCATCTCAAATCTTCATTCCCGAATTCCTTGATCTTGCACGGAAATAGCAACTTAAATCCATGACCTAATCTTCTTAATTTCGACAACATCTCCTTCAGAATCTTCCCTTAATAATTCCAGTTCGAACCCCATTTGCAGCTCCAGAAAAGAACAGAAAAGTGCTGTCTGAAATTCGCACTGGCGGTTTGGGATGGATGTTTACACCCCAGTAGTGGGATAAGCTGCCTAGGTGACTCCACTTTCCACTGTCAGTTTTAGAAGACCGACAATACGATTTCCTACTTCATTCTTCGTAAACTGTCAGTTCTGCGGAACTGACAAGCTTAATCACTGACTTTGCCCATAACTTTCTCATACAATGTAGGAACGACCTTATTCTTTCGCCGTTGGCTTCATTTTCTCGACCTTATTGGATAAAGGTTTCATCTTCAATTGTAAACAAGTTTTGAATGTATGATTAGAATTCATATTTAATCTCTCTATCATTAAAAGCCCTAGAATATCTTATTGCAAGAATACTCCATAAATTTCCTAAGTCATCAACACACACATTAGAGCTGCGTATGTGAATTCTACCTAAAGAATAACCTAACGCCTTGCGCTAATTAAGTTCAATTCCTAGGAGCATTAAGTTTCAGAAATAGACTAATCAATGCAATTGTAATACATTGCGCACACAATTCGAACAATGGTCAATTTCTACATATGACTACAAGAGTGTATCACTACAAACCGTAATCATATCATGCTACTCGTATTCAAGGTTATCGCTCGATGATGAACCCTAAATTAGCTATAGATATGGATGTGAGTTCAATCAATTCTAGACTTAACTAAACAAACATTCAATCATATTGAAATACATCAATCATGCAATTATTATAACCCGTAGAAATCAAACGATAATATCGAGAGAAAACTAACTCATAAAAATCATAACTTGTTTTCAAAATCCAACTACATCTTTAACCAATAAAAATAACTCAACTACTTGGGTTTTTGGAAATCATCATAAAGAGTTTAGAAGAATCTATCATGTGAAACCCTAGAAAACAAGTAGAAGCCTCCCTAATGGAGATAGATAGGTTTAGAGAAAGAGTTTTATATTTATATGCTTCTCCCATTCCAAAAGGATACTCTTTCCAAATTCAAGTCTTCTCAAAACCCATCTCCAAGTGGTTCACCAAGCCCATGTGTGGAAAATACCCATGTGAACATCTCTGTCCAAAATTATTCGACGGAATTGATGACGTCAGCGCCGGAATCCGGTCGTCGGAAAACCGTCTCTGGCCACCTGAACTTGCCTCCGGCTACTGAAACTGTCACAAGGCAAATATGTACTTCCTGCAACTCATCTCTCCTTCTCTATGTTCATACATTCACAAAAAACCATCTAACCCAATTCTTGAATTCTTGCGAAAACGTGCCCAAAAGCGCAACTCCAAACTCATATATGCCGCGGCCGAATCATGCATCCAACACATACCCCCTTCGCGATTCACTGAAATATTATGATCCATACCCTAAGCTCTGAAATCCGGCATCCCAGGTTGGTACCACCGGCTCACCATTCTCACTGCGTTTTCGCACCGTATCTGCAAAACTGGATTTTATTTTATGCACTTTGTGCATTTGCTATCAACTGAGACATGATGTTGTTGTTAAACTCTCAGCCTTCCTATACCTTCTCCCATGTAATATTTCAATTCTGCAGCTCCCATTTCCAGCTGCACCGCATCTCAAGCCAACAACATCAAGCAAGCAACAACTACCCATTTCAATTCGTGTTGATCACTTGCTCGAGCCTCTGCCATAAAAACTCATTTCAGTTCTTATCTCTCATTAGCTTCTTGTCCCTGCAATGGACAGTCACTCAGTTCCACCAACTATCAACCATTTCAGTTCACCACTAGAGCACAAACCACTGCACCATTTCTTAACAGCAGCGCGACACAATACCACAAACTACAAGTCACATGATTATCACCTGCAATGCCATCTTCTAAGCTTGCGCCTAAAACTCAACAGTTCAGCTTCCCAGCTTCATCTCTTAGTTCACCTGCAACATTTCCTTGCCTCCAACAGCCTTCTGTTACAGTTGCAATCAAAGCAACCAATTTGTTCACCTCGAAACCACCTCTAAAACACCATCTCAGTCCACTGCATCCATTGCAATTACATACAGCCAACAGTTCCAACTACAACACTCAAACTAAGAGCCTTCATCTTTATCTCCATCTCTTCTTTGTATCAGTTCAACCTCTTCGCATATCTCTTGCAGCACATGCCATTCAACATCATTGTCCCTTTCAAGCAATTGCTTTAACTCCAGCTGCACTTCCACCTTCTGCTACACCAGCTGCTACCATCCAGTCACAGCACTTTCCAACAGTTCCAGCATCATCTTCTCTAATCCAGGCCCTCAACTCAATCGAAAACACCCAACAGACCCTACGGCTACAAACTTCGATCCCTACTGGATTTCAAGTGCTCTCACTAGTCCTCCGTACGCACCTACATACCCATGGCAAGCTGATAGCAAACCTGGAGCAGCACCAGATCGTGACTGAAGTTGAATGTGTAAAACTGGTGGCTCAGGCTTTTTGTCGAACAACTGCAGTGTGTGTAGCAAACTGACCATGGCTAGGCACTTGCTGTGTATTGGAGATAGCACAACTCCTTCCCTGCGAAGATTCCACATTCAATCACCAACCCATTCATTTATAATTCATTTAAACACACTAATACTTCAGCAATTCCCTTCATATATTCCCATGAAAATGGTCAGTAACAGCTTCAGTTATTCACAGTTCTACTACCTGAAATCTTTACCAAAATTTAATCCAATTCAAACCCACTTCGCCTGCACCTTGAGCTACAACCACCACTCATACTCGAGCCACTGATTAGCTCAAACACTCAACAAAACCCATGTATTCAACAACTTCTCTCGACTGAATTCATGCTCCAATACTTGACCAAACTCTGCCTATAACCACCACAGATAGTACCCTATTTGCTGCTCTTGGTTGGTTCGGAATGGAGCTGTTGATCTCTGCTCTTTACTCTTCTCGATCTCTGCAGGAAACAAGAAGAAATGTAGCCTCTCATAGCTCGAGCTGATTAAGAATGCGATCTCTTCTCTGCTTGTAATGAGACCTAATTATCATTCTTTGAATTGCACATGTGCGACTCTCTTGAGGCTATGGAATTTGACGGTGAACCTATAAGTTTCAATTTCTTTGAGGCTATGACATACCTTAGTGACGTACATTCTCATTTTCCAGTTGACGTAATTGATTCTTTGGATCAACAAATATTCGAGATAGACGGTGATGATACATTAGGGAAAGTCATAACGAAAAGTTTAGATTGTGAAAATCATAATGACTTGAAAACTGAGGTAGAAATATGTAATAAGGTTAAAGAATTTATTTTCTCTGTTAACGCCTTACAAGAGCTTTAACCTAGAAATGATATTTCTTGTGTTTCCTTACCATGTACTACTGAGAAACTCCTGCCATCCATTTTTTAGGCACCTATTCTTGAATTCAAACATCTTCCGGATCACCTCAAGTACGTATGTTTAGGTGACAATGAAGAGTTACCGCTGATTATTGCCAAAGATCTTACGAAGGTATAAAAAGAGAAACTTGTTCGAGTGCTAAGAGGATACAAGTCTACCATTGGGTAGACCATTGCCGATATCAAGGTAATCAACCCTTCCATGCGTAGCGCCGAGTACTTCTTGAGGAGGAGGAAAACCAACAAGAGAAACTCAACGTCGCTTGAACCCTCCGATGATGAAAGTAGTCAAGAAATAAATCATAAAGTTGTTGGATGTAGGAGTTATCCACCCCATATCCGATCGAAAATGGGTAAGCCCGGTTCAAGTTGTTCTGAAGAAGTACGGTATCACGGGTGTTAAAAAATGAAGATAATGACCTAGTTCCAACTAGAATTCAGACCGGTTGGATATTTTGCATGAACTACTGAAAGCTCAATTCTACCACCCCCTTACCATTTATTGATCCAATGCTTGAAAGATTGGTAAACACTCTCACTATTATTTTCTTGATAGTTTTTCAGGGTATAATCAGATTGTAATAGCTTCTGAAGTGACTTTTACTTGTCCATTTGACACTTTTGCTTATAGACGCATGTCATTAGACTTGTGTAATTCTCCTGCATAATGAACAATCTTCCATACATCTTTGGCTCTCCCGGTCAAAAAATTCACATTCCAGACATCAAAAAGCTGTAACAATGTACACAACAGTGTCCAGGAAATATTCAAAGCTTTAAGAAAATAGTCCCAGACTGCAAATGAGAAGGAGCGGTGCATAAACATGTGATCTGCACTTTCTCTTTCAATGTTGCAAAGAAGACATAAATCATTGTCAATAGAGATTCCCCTGTAGCTCAACATATCTCTAGTAGGGAGGGAATTATGAAACGTTGCCCATAAGATAAAACTTACTTTGTGAGGTATATTGTTCTTCCATAAGTGTTTCTCAAAGCTACAAGAGTCATGGTTACCTGCGAGGATCTCGTAACATTTCTGAGCATTAAAGTCTTCCAATATAACCATCTCATCTTCGTCATCAACTAGCACTGACATAGTAGAAAGATCTGAGAAGATGAGGGTACCCAAATACACCACAATCTTTTTTATTTTAACCTATAAGTCTGATACCAAGTGTGATCGTCTATGGACAAAGTCGAGACAATACGACAACTTGATATTCACTTGATAATAGTTACGGTCCGAAACTGATTTACTATAGGATCAATATCAAGTGATTAGGAATTAACATAAAGTGTAATTTACTTTAATTATGATAAAACAATTATAATGCGTAAAAGTAAAGTAAATGGCACAATCAAGATTTTATTTACGAGGAAACCGCAAATGCAGAAAAACCCCGGGACCTAGTCCAGTTTTCAATACTCTCAGAATTAAGCCCATATACAAAATCTAATACCAACTTCGTATAGTTGAGACCAACCAGACTAACCCTAGCTACTTAGTTCCCTCAGTATCCATGCGCCTCACGCACGTGAATAACAAGTCCTTTGGATCGTATTCCAAACACCAAAGGAAAAAATCTGTCTGGCAACCACTCTAATCAATCTTGCTAAAGATAATATGAGTTATTGACAAAGGCTCTTATGTTTAATCTAATAAACTCTTTTGTCTGGTTAGAGCAATCTATTCAATAACTACAGAAATAGTCAAGTATAGATTCGCACTCAATCAATATAGATCTCAAAGAGAAACATAGAGAATATTGATCTCACGCAACTAATCAATCAAATTTATTGATTCTAGTTGGATCCCAGCCGATCAAGGTTTGTGCACTAAATCCACAAGATATGAAAACTAATAAGAATTCTTTTTCGTCTTCAAATCTCCTATTGCCTTCAAATACATGCACAACACCACTTGAATCTCTTGTGATCAATCACGCACAAAGATGGAGTCTGTTAACAATGGATTATCACAAGATGTATTTAGATCTACCAACAATTCTAAATACCCCGTCGATACTTTGATTTAGTCTGATCGAATCTTATATCATAAGAGAAGATTCTCAAGAATAAACAAACTAGGTGCAATCAAAGTTTCAACAACCGTTAGTCAATCAAATCAAATCGAAAACTAATAACACTGCAGTTATCTAGTTTCCCACCAACGGTACTCGTAGAGCTTTTTGATCCCATAGAAGTCTTTAAACAAGCGGTCGTAAGATATTTCACCTAATTAGGATACTTTCCTCTCCGATTAGACGACTCCACCAGAAATAACAAGAAATGAAGTTTACCTGGCTCTTAAGATGGTTTGCTAGAAATGCAAGCTTAGGTATTTATAGACCAAGGATGTTTGGACACCAATGAATTTCCAAAACCGAAAATATTCTCAAGATATGCAATGAATGCCCAATTCGGTGTTCCTAATTCCAATAAATATTTGTCCAATATTTCCAAAATATCTCATAGAACATCTCCAATTAGTAAATGCACATTACTAATTTTTATTCTCTAGAGCTACGCATTAATTGTTGGTAATTAAAGCATATAAAACCAAAAACCTTAATTAAAAGATTCTTAATTTATCAGGATCACCTTGAGTACCAAGGAATATCTTTGAACAATAAATGATAAGAGTTATTGCTCGTGTTCAAAGTATGTTGACATCTTTACACTACAATTCCGTATTCCATATCTACATCGATTTGCATCTTAAAATCGGTTCTACCACACTTCCAAACAAGTTTAGAATTGGTTCTACCATACTTCCAAGACTACTATGTCACCGGTCATACCAAGTCATAATTGTTAGTTGTGATCGGTCCTACCAAGTCACATACATGGTTCAGATCAGTTATACCAATCACTAGGATCAGTTTTACCTATACATGGTACCTACTTGTGATCGGTTACACCAGTCACTAGGATCGGTTACACCAATTACAAGGATCGGTCACACAACCACTTCTGATCGGTCACTCCAATTACCAGAATCTGTCACACCAATTACAAGGATCGATCATGGCATCTCATGGTGATTACTTAGGATCCGTTACACCAGTTACCAGGACCAGTCATACCAAATCATAAGTCTAGGTATTGTGATCGGTTCTACCAACTCACACATATTGGTCATCTAAAGAATATGCAATGAATAGCCGGACCAATAAACCTATTGGTTTCCCTTTCAATTCATGAAACAAGTTCGTGAACGTACTTCCTTTAAACAAATGTAAAACATTGTTTCCTATGATGAAATCTTCATCATACACCCATACACATAATCATAAAACTATATACAATATTATGTCGATGTCATATGTACGAAGTTCAAAATATAAGCATTATACTTCGTAGTCTAATTCCTTAATACTATGACCATACTATTGTGATCATGTCTTTCCACTAGAGTATTATATACAATATGTACAGTATATACAGCTTCACATATTATGTTTTTAATATCGCACGACTTGAAAGATACGTTAAGAATGAAACAAGTTCAATTCAATATTACTAACCTCAAGTGGAAGGATGATGTCGTCATAGTAGTCGTTACTTCTTCTCATTCTTCAGGTCTTCGGAGTAATACTTGTATGTCTCGACATTCCTAGACTTTCTAGTATAACCTAATCGAAGTTGACTCTAGTATTTAATCAAGCGACTCTAGATGAGTTTGATACTAAAATATGACAACCAAACTTGACATAACAACGCTTGGTGAGTTCAACCGAGCTATGCTCAAACAAGATCCCTTCTCAGTTATAGTAGGGTAAAAACTGATTTTGGAGAAAAGAGTAAAACTGGGTAGGTTGATGAGAAACGAGTCTAGACCATAAACAAATATATTGCACAAGAGTACTTTAGATTCGAGAGATCAATCTGTACAATTCTGGACTAAACCAGGAAATGGTCGTTCCAGTCTTGCTTCAGTCACAAAATGAAGGAGAAGGGTTTATTTTAGGGGGGGAAGCAGAGAAGGTGTTGAGCTCATAGAGACATGCTCCGTAAGATGTGATTGTTTATGACTTGTCTCAGAAAAAGGGAACTTGCTTGTAAAAAAAATGAAATCTGCAAGTTCTGTGTATTTTTCTGGATACTTTCACCAAGTCCTTGATGAAATAGATTGAAAATCTATTTATAGCAAGTCATAGTCGAACATCCTGATCTCGTAGGAAGTGGAGGTAGTTGAGTAGTGAAGAGGTGGAGATCGTGTAAAAGTGATGAGAACCATGTCCCTATTTTGAAGGGAAAACTGGTCGGTTTTACATCCACTACTCCTCTATTTTGGTCAATTGTCCGCCTTTCCTGACACTTTCTCATAATGGGCGTATTGCATGCCGCATGTTGTAAACCGCCAGACCAATACCCTGATGAACATCCCCCAGTTTTTGATATGTTTGATGTCTCGAGTATTTTGGTAGAGAGTGGATCTTAGTCGTGATTTGCATGACTAAGGCGTACTTGTTTGTATGGTGAAGTCAATATGATATGAAGCAAGTCGTGTTACGGCAAATAATGGAAGGCGTGGTAGTTGCTGAGTGGGACCACCACCACGACATGTAGAAGTGGTCATGAATAGTGGAAGAATGAGTGGGTAATTATTCAGCAAGTAACATATGCCGTGAGCCTTGTACGTAAAATCTACAAGTAAAGAAATATTTCGAACAATCATGTGCAAGCTAGGCAGCGGGTGGTCATATGTGACAAGTCAAGCATTTCTTTTAATGACATCAATGAGAGGTGATGGTTAATCATGAAAGGGTGGAGAAAAAGATATATGAGTATGGAATTAGTCACGGATTTGTAGCATGACATATGGTCTCATTATCACATTAAACTACCTCTTGAATGAAAGAGTGAATGGAAGTTTATGTTAATAAATGAAGGAATTCATGAAATTTCGTAGTCAGAAAATTCAGATGTAAGATCCTTCACTAAAACTGTTGTAGAATCTTCATACGAACTCAGATTTTGATGGTTGACTCCACCATTCTTATCAGAAAAGTATTTCTTATCTTCTTACGGGGGACTATTTAGGTTTTGAGCTTGTTTAAGAGGTGAAAACAGACCGACAATAAAAACTCAGGAGGAATTCTGTCAGTTTTCATCCATGACCTAGCTCGTTAATCCGATTGATGTGAGATTTTAGCATGTTATACTAGACATCCATATGAAACTTTTGACATATATCCCATGTCCAGATTCTTTACGGGTTGCTCCCGGATGTTCGGCCAACCTTGGGTGACCTTTCAATGATTTGGGACGGAGCATGTAGACTATGAGAGATATGATTGGATGCAATAATAGAAGGGCCGAAGATAGCTATTATGGAGCCTGCTCAGTCATGCCAGGAGATATCCAAGCTTGTTGAATCAACTGGCCAAGTCGTGATTAATTTGCGACTGACTTGGGTGGCCAAGATCTATCCCTTAAGAAATATAAGCGCTTCGACCAGCCTACTTCCACTAACAATTCAAAGCGGAGCTTGCAGCTTAGAAGCAATGTGATTGTACAATAGGAAAGAAGAGTGCGTGGGGCAAACATGGAGCAAGGCCGGTCGGCCATAGAAGACACGGGCTAGGGAAATCGACCAGCCAAGTGGTGCGGTCAAGCCCCATCCGTGACTGACCTAATCAGTCACGACTTCTCTTTTTGTTTATCCTTCCCACTTCTATTAGGATTTTATTCCTTCTAGCTCCATGATAGGCTAATCTCCTAGCTTCCCTAGGTTTAGTCTCGACCAATAGGGATCAAGATATCATGCAGGCTCCATTTTAGGGCAACAAACCTAATATTTTGTGAATTGACATAAAATTAAGTTAAAATTGAATTTTGTGAATTGACACAAAATTAATCGATTTATATGGATTTTGTATGTTAACACAAAATTACAATTTTTTACTCTTACGAGCAGCGCAGTTGTGATCTTATTAGCACAACTTAAGCTTTTGATCAGGTACCCTTCATGCATATTTCAATTCAGACACTTCGGGAGATTAATGTTACTCAGCTAAGAATGAGCATTAATCGTCATGTCATGTCAGAATTGAGAGTTCAGCTAAGAACACATCATAAAATAGATACTCAGCAGGGTCCGCATTAGTGAATAATGCAGTTAGGAGTTTATTATGCAGCCGGCTCCGCGTTAGTGAATAATGCATCTAGGAGCTTATTATGCAGCAGGATCCGCATTAGTGAATAATGCAACTAGGAGTTTAAATCAAATTCATAGAATATCTAGGATTATTTCAACATGAACCAATATTATTCTAATAAATTTTGTACATGTAGATACTGAATTACACGGTACATATGTAAGAAGAGAGGTATAGACACTCATCATATTTTGGTGGCTCTACTTCCTTACAGAATGCAGGCACGCAAATATGGAGTTTTACAGTTTTAGCCCTGACCTAAAAACCACCATCAATGTCATTAAGTCCCATTTGACTTTCTCATTTGCATTCAACGGCTTTTTGAAATGACAATTCCATCCACCTGTGTCTAACATGTCAGCAACTGTAACATCTATTGTGCTTAATTGGGAAAAGTGTCATTATATGGTGAATCATGGTATTATGCTGGGCCACATTGTATCCTCTAGGGGGTTAGAAGTGGACAAAGTTAAGATAGATGTGACTGAAAACTTACAATACCCTACAACTGTAAGAGAGATTCGTCATTTTCCTGGCCATGCAGGTTTTTATAGGAGGTTCATCGAGGATTTTTCCAAGACTGCAATATCATTGTGCAGACTTTTACAAAAAGATATTATTGTTAGAGCGTTGCTCGGTTTAACCCACCAAACGTTGGTATGTCAGGTTTGGTTGTCATATTTTTTTAGTATCAAAACTCAATTAGAGTCGCTTGATTAAATGTACTAGAGTCAACTTCGTTTAGATTAGACCTATAAAGCCTAGGAATGTTGAGACATACACGTATTACTTTGAAGACCTAAAGAACGTGAAGACGTCTCGACTACAATGAAGACATTATCCTTCCACTTGAGTTTAGTGATACTGATTTCACTTGTTTCCATTCCTATCATTACATTCAAGTCGTTTAAGATTGAAAACATAACATGCGAGGTTATATTTAATAATCTAGTATTAGACTTGGTCGTATTAGTATAATCAAAGTGTCAAGGAAGAATATTTAATTACGAAGTATAACGTTTATCTTTGGAACTTCGTAAATGCGACATAGACATAGTGTATATAATTTGTTACTTGATTATATGTCGGATATAGGTGTGATTGCATCCTAGGAAACTATATTTCATTAAATATGTTAAAAGGAATTACATATACGAAACTTGTTTCGTAATAGAAAAGAAATCAATAGGTGTTTTGGTGCGGTTTTCTTTGAAGATCTATTGGATGACCAATTCGAACCTAAGGCGGGAATTTAGGTAGAACCGATCTTAACTTATGTTGAGAGTCAAGGTAGAACCGATCCCTACCTACTTTGGGATACATGGTAGAACCGATCCTCACTATTGTTGGGAGTCATGGTAGAACCGATCTTAACTATTGTTGGGAGTCATGGTAGAACCGATCCCTACCTATATTGGGAATCTTGGTATTACTGATCCCTACCTATATTGGAAGACTTGGTAGAACCGATCCCTACCTGTATTGGAAGACTTTGTAGAACCGTTCCCTACCTGTATTGGAAGACTTTGTAGAACCGATCCCTACCTATATTTGGAGTCATGGTAGAACTGATCCCTACTTAGTTTTGGAAGGCCCACTCATCATTCAAATGGCAGGCGTATCGCGCATGCGGTTTAGCTAGAGTTGATTATTTTTAGTTATGATTATAGGTACTCAAAGAGTGGGGGTCTAACAACATCACCAAATATTTCGTTTAACAATCTGTATGGACTAACTCCAATATAATTCCAAGAGCACCAACTAATAAAGCGATCTCAATTAAGAAATATATCTAAGAGTTATATCTCTGTTTCACAATGTAATCAGCAAATCAAACATATAGAAATCCGCGAGTCTGATTATTATGTGAAACAACTTGAACGGTACCAAAGACCAATGTTCAAGTGTCAATCAATTTATATCAACAACTAAAGGTTGGATTATCTAATTGATTGAACTACGTACAACCTATGATATTTCAATTATATAGAAAATATAATGCGGAAAAGAAAAAACACAGACACCGGAAATTTTGTTAACGAGGAAAGTGCAATGCAAAAAAACCCCGGGACCTAGTCCATATTTGAACACCACACTGTATTAAGCCACTACAGACACTAGCCTAGTCCAAGTTAACTTCAAACGGGAATGTAGTTGAGCCCTAACCAATCTCACACTGATTAAGGTACAGTCGCGTTCCTTACGCCTCTGAATCCCAGCAGGACTCTACGCACTTGATTCCCTAAGATGATCTCACCCACAACTAAGAGTTGCTACGACCCAAAGTCGAAGACATGATAAATAAATATGTTTCACACATAAACGTCTATTGAATAGATAAATCTGTCTCCCACAGAAATACCTAAGGGTTTTGTTCCGTCTTTAGATAAATCGAGGTGAACAGGAACCAATTGATACACCAGACTTATATTCCCGAAGAAGGACCTAGTAATATCAATCACCTCACAATAATCTTAATCGTATGGTAGCGAAACAAGATATTGTAGAATCACAAATGATGAGATGAAGATGTTTGTGAGTACTTTTTATCTTGCCTATCGGAGATTAAATCTCTAGTTAATCTTAAAGAAGATAGTACTCAATACGATAGAAAACAACAAGATCAGATCAAGCAACTACAAAAAATACTTGGGTCTGGCTTCACAATCCCAATGAAGTCTTTGAGTCGTTAACCTACGGGGTTTTGGAAAATCCTAAGGTTAAAGGAGAATCGACTCTAGTCGCAACTAGTATCATACAGGAGGTGTGGGGATTAGTGAAAAGATGAGGGTACCCAAATATACCTCAATCTAAAACTTTTCCACCTATAAGTCCTTTCTCCGAAAGTGATTGTCTATGGACTGAATCGAGACAATACAACTAATCGGTTCACACTTCGTGTGATCGTCTATGGATACAAGATTGAGACAATACGACAACAAGATAACTTGTGTGATTGACTATGGATACAAGATCAAGACAATACAATAACGAAGTATGTTTACTTGATAATAGGTTCAAACTTAACCAAACACAATAGGATTGCTATCAAGTAAATAGGAATTAACGTTTGTGTATTTTACTTCTAATTGTAATAAAAACAATTATAATTGCGGAAATAGAAAAGTAAAAGACACAGCAAGATTTTGTTAACGAGGAAACCGCAAATGCAGAAAAACCCTGGGACCTTTTCCAGAATTGATTACTCTCAGGATTAAGCCGCTATACAAAATCTAAACCAACTTCGTATAGTTGAGACCAAGCAACTAAACCTATAGTTCACCAAGTTTCATTTGTATCCATGCGCCTCCAACTTGTAATAAGTCACGCACTTGGAACAATTCCTTTGGTTCGTATTCCAAACAGTAAAGGAACAACAAATCTTTTCGGTAACAACTCTTTTCAAACAACGTGATATGAGTTTGACAAAAGGCTCTTTCGTTTATCCCAATAAACTCCTTTGTCAGGTTCTTAGATCTATCTTTTCAACAATTACCAAAGTAATTGTTTAGACTATGCAATCAATACTTTGAATAATAAAGAATTGTATTGATGCCGATCTACTCAACTAATCAATCAAGGTTATCACAAAGATAAATCGATTATAGTTGGATCCCCAGCCGATCAAGTTTTGTGCACACCAAAGATTATGAACCCAAATCAGAAATCTTCTTCGTCTTCAAATCTTCTTAGATCTTCAATAAACACCTGCACACAATCAACTTGAATCTCTTGTGATCAATCACACACAGAACGGAGTTTTTTAACAATGGATTATCACAAGACGTCTTTAGATCTACAAACAGTCTAAAGATACCCATCGAAACTTCGATCTAGTTTGAGTGAATCTTATATTAGAAGAGTAGATTCTCAAGCATAAACAAACTAGGTGCAATCAAAGTTCAACAACCGTTAGTCAATCAAATCAATCTAAAACTAATAATAAACTGCAATTATCTAGTTTCGCACCAACGGTACTCGTAGAGCTTCCCAATCCCAAAGAAGTCTTTAAAACGAGCGGTCGTAAGAGATTTCGACTAAATAGGGTACTTTCCTCTCCGAATAGACGACTCCACCAGTAACAACACAACTAGGTAGTTTTGCTGGCTCTGAGGATTAGTTTGCTCGAAATGCAAACTTCAATATTTATATACCAAGGAAGTTTGGACACCAAGGAATTTCCAAAACCGAAAATATTCTCAAGATATGTAATATATTTCCAAATTCGGTTTCCATAATTCCTGGAAATGCTTTGTCCAAATATTGACCGAAATCTCAGTAGAAAATCTCCAATTAGTAAATGCGCATTACCAATTTTTATTTTCTAACAGGGGGTTAGTCAAATGAGATTTAGAATGACTTCTGGGGAGTTCGCAAATCTACTGTTAGTCCATTGAAACTTTTGGAGAGTCTCTTAATGTCTCTTGTTATTGGTTAAAGACTTTTTTTAAGTCATTTAAATTCTCTGAAACTCCATGTTATTGGATTAGGATTTCATAAGAGTCACTCCAACACTCATGTTATTCGAAGGAGAATTGAAAGTCATGGATTTGTTGTTTTCAGAGATTTGGAGAGATTTTTTCTTGAAAATAGGCATGGTATAAATCTCTCCTCAAGAGGTGATATTTCGAGAGACTTAGAAATTTGGAGATTTTTTGGTTTTGGGAGTGAACCTTTTTTTCTTTCCTTGTGCAGTAATACACTTAAGGGCCACTTGGAAAGGGGTAATCAAGACTATGTGAGTCTTTGTGGAATAAAGTGATTTTTTAATTGGAGAATATATATATTTTAAAATCGGCTATGTGAATCTTTGTGATATATATCGATTTTAAAATATATATTTTAGAAGTTATGAGTTTTTTTTTTCCGATTTTAAGTTGTTGGAAAACTCCGCATAGAAAATTAGTGGTGAGATAGCATAGAAAATAAAATCTGGGACGAGTAGAATAAAGTGAATGAAAATTTAGGCATAGGACAACAGTGAGATTTATTTTGGCAATGGACACATGTTTCATTAGGTGCTCATGGTACTTTTATTATTACTGTAACATGAATAATAAAAAAATCGGTAATGTTTGGAATTAATCAGGGGATATTATACAATTTTGTCTCTACAAATCACACAAACTTTCTACAAGTCTCATTTTTATGTCCCTACAAATCTCATTTTTTGTCTCTACAAGTCACAAAGACTTTCTAAAATTCTCACAGAGAATCACTATAAATCTCTAGTTTTTCAGAGAATCTCTGGGAGTCACTCAAATTAAAAATCTATGAAAGTCCATAGAAATCTTGTTTGACTACCCCCTTGTAAAGATATGCATTTTAATTGCTGGAAATTAAAAGCATATAAAACTAAAAATCTTAATTAAAAGATTCTTCTTGTGAACTAGAAGATAAATAACAGAGACACAAAATAGGGGAAGAAGAGGAGAGAGATTCTTATTAATAAGTGTAGAATTACAATGGGTTAAGCCTCTTTTTATATAGATAGAAGACTTGGTTCCCAAGATATGTAAACCCTAATCTTAGACACGAAGGGCATCTTAGTAAATAGATATTTGCTTTATAACACTCCCCCTGATGACCACTGTGGCTAAGTCATTACAAAAATACCAGGAAAACTCAAAAGAGAAAAACCTGAAATTGCATGAGCATGTAAAGACTCTGACAGTGTTGGACACGCATATGTTGCCTCGTTAAAACCTTGACAAGGAAAACCCAGTGGGACAAAACCTTGACGAAGGGAAAAGAGTACAACTCGATAAGTCCAGTAAATGCACCTTTGATGATGGCGCCGCTCCCCATGATGAGTACTTCAGTTAAATCTTGGCTTGCAAACCTCTGAGTCGTGACTTCCCAATTTGATGAACAGATTTCTTGAATGCAGAAGATTCTTCTTCTTTCGTCAACAAAATTTCTACTTGATGAAGTCTTCTTTTGTGTTAGTCTTCTAGTAATAGTTTTCTCGAGTCTCTATGCTTCTTTAAAAACATTGACGACTTCTGTCTTGGGTTGCTAGATTCTCGGAGATGATTTGCAGAAATAGTTGATGTAGTTTCTTCAATAAAGTGCCAAGATACCTTATCATATGGGAACAAAAATCGTATTTGTGAGAAGGAAATCCAAATTCTTAGGAGATGATTAAGTTGATTTGGTTTAATCAAATGTGGGCATCCACTAAACAACCAAAATTGATACGACTCCCCCTTGGATGACCATCATGTTGAATTAAATTGCCTCACTAAAACCTTGCCAATAAAACCCAATAGGGAAAAATTTGGATGAAGGAAAAAGAGCACAATATCAACATTTTAAATGAAAATCAAATTTCAACAAGAAGTTGCCTCGTTAAAACCTTGTCAAGAAAACCACATGGGACAAAACTTGAACGAAGGAAAAAGAGTACAACTTTTGACGTAAATATTGATGCTAACCCAACTATATGAGTTTTACAGAAGACAAGCATCAAAAAAATAACTCTAGTCCATCTTGAATAAGAGTTTAAGCTAGCATAATTCTAACTGCAGATTTAAGGAAAAAAAAAATAGAATATATGCAACTAAAGCGTGGATTTTTGTGTTTTTATGGACTCCTCAAGAGACCTATATATAAAGCTGATATCATCAACTAATTAATCCGGATTTTCAGTTTGGTACCAAACTTCTAAAAACACATACATGATTGTTAAACCTGTCATAATCGAGTCAAGTGGCTGCCTGAATATAATTTGAATCCTCCAAAGAATACAAATTTGAATATGTTCTCCAAGAAAATCACTTGTGTGAATGCAATACGAGTCCTTCAAGACTACCACGCAAAATGCATCATATAGGAAGAACGATATATTATTGAACCAATCCTCGGGTTTGAACTTATAACCCTCAATCGCTCTTAAAACGACTTATTTCTCTTAATACGCAATACGACTACACCAACCTTTAATTAATAGGCTTGGAAATTTAAATTGTTAAGTCTTGGATCCAAAATCACGTTAATCAAGAAATTAATCCAATCTAATTTGGAATATATGCAAACCAATCACATTGTCGATATTCCTCTGCAGAGGGGTTAACAACCACAATCTTTATTATTTTAGTAGCTACTGTAATATTCGACAAAAAAATTAGCTTACTACGAGCTCACACAATTCCCAAATGTATGCATACTTTGAAAATTTCAAAATTTACTAGTACTAGCACCCGCGGGCATTATAATCTCCTCGTTTTCATGTGAGAAGATATTATAATATTTGAGAATATGATTTTGGTACACTCAATTGGAGCACTACCTGTAGCCTTTTATAGAACGCTACTTATTTGCTAGATGTGACTGGATTTCCTCTTAAGAGGCAAAGCTTATATAAAAGCAAAATGAGAAAAATTTCACGCCAATTATATAATGACAGCCTTAATCGATTTGAGTGATGAAAGAGAAATTAATATAACTTTTAAGTTAATGAACACCAACCTCCGGTAGTGTATGGTCCCCCCCTGGTTGTGGCGGAAATATTTTCATCTCATAAAAACGAGAACAAATTTCGTAAAGTATTATTCGATTAATTCGAGGATATATACTTATAATAATTTATGGATGTTAACAATACCAAGTTGGACAGTAGATACTGAGTCCAAAAGTCATAAAAAAAATTGTCCCAAAATTGTAATCTACTTGAGATACAAATTGAACATAAAACATGGATTTTATTAGTTACAACCATACATGTAAAAATCTCCAGGAAAAATAATAATCATGACCCATAGGGCCAACGAGATAATCAGAATGAAATTATAGATACTGATGGTATCAAAAGAAATTGATTCAAAGATCAATTTAGTCACTACAAGGACTAAAGATATAGGCTAACAAGCCGGGTGCGCACCCTTTGATCTTTTGTGTCATATTTTCCAACTACTAGGGGAACTATTTTAAATTTTTGGAGATTTACCATGAGAAAAAAAATAATTTAAGAATGCAACAATTCCTCTTGGTGTTTGCAATTGTTAATATCATAATAACGATACTTTATATATCCTTCTAGGATCGATAGGGAAAAACCAAATCAATTGGATTATATGATTCTTTTTAAGAAAATAAAGAGATCATTTTCGTTGTTAAGGAATCCATGGTTTCCCTTAAGAAATGGAAATCAATGGTTTATTAGTAGAAAAATAAAGCCATAATCAGTTGAGTTTTGTTTAAACGATTACCGTAAAACTACGAGGAAAAAAATATTGGCTAAACTTTCTTAGAATGCCAATTTTAACATTTCCTTCCGCAGAATTGATGGAGAAAACCAATGCCGGTTGGTATATGTGGTACACCAAAATTGCATCGACAAAAATAAAAAGAAATGTCGACTTAGTTATCGCATAGCGAAAATCTACGTCGTGGTTGATAAATGATTTCTTTTAAAAAATAATTAGAAATCGATTATAAAAATCACATGATCTTCATCGAATAGACGAAGATACCAAACTTAATTGGACGGAGGTTTTTCAACCATGCATGTGATTCATTATTGTAAAGGAAACCAAATTGCGATAACACCAATTTTTGGTGATTATAGTTTCATTAAAGGAATAGAAACTAAAAGATGGATTTTATTTATTTTTTCTCTATAAAAAAAAGAGAAGAAAGAAAACACAAATTATTTTCTTTTTGGTGATTACAATTTCATTAGAAGAATAGAAATCGTAAACCGTCTTTTAATGGATTTTGATTTTCTTTCCCCACGATGAAAAATAGGAGAAGAAACAGAAACAAAATTGATCATCCGTATCTCATAAATATAATCCACATCTTTACAGGATTAATCAATGAGGTTTATCGGATACACCGATAAAAGAAGTAAAACAAAAACACTTCTTTAATTGTGACAGTTGAAGCACCCATTCACTAATCCACCACTATCATCGTGTATGCAAGTATGCACGCTCGATATAGTTTTATATTAAAAGCAAAAAGTGCTTTACAAGTAAAAATCAAACTAAAATTTAACAAATTTGTTGAGTTATGTCCACAATAAAACAAACAAGTTAGTGACTGTTAATAACGAACTTCGAAAGGAACAAAACAAAAAGACAAACAAGACAATACTGTTCAGCATGCCGGATGCTATCTCTGGTCCGTGCGTTCCTTTAAGGTCACTTCCGTTGAGATCCGAGATCACATACAAACTCTTCCAGTATGGTTTCTCGTATGGTTTATGTACCACAGAAACCTATAATAAAGCCGATAGAAAATTTATTAGAACCCTTTTAATAATTAAAGAAGATGAAAAAAAAAAAAAAAAAAATCAAACCGAAAGAGAAGAGTAATTTTCTCTATTTCCATTGATAGAGCAAACGTGCGTGATAACGTCTTGTGAACTAGAAGATAAATAACAGAGACACAAAATAGGGGAAGAAGAGGAGAGAGATTCTTATTAATAAGTGTAGAATTACAATGGGTTAAGCCTCTTTTTATATAGATAGAAGACTTGGTTCCCAAGATATGTAAACCCTAATCTTAGACACGAAGGGCATCTTAGTAAATAGATATTTGCTTTATAACAATTCTCAATTTATTTCGATCCGGGATTCTCCTTTAGCTATTAAGGAATATCTTTGAACAATAAAAGATAAGAGTTACTGCACATGTTCAAAGTATGTCAACATCTTTACTTTGTTAATCCTTTTTCATATTTACAATCTTGGAACCGATTTGCCACACTTCCAAAAAAGTTTAGAATTGGTTCATCTGACTTCCAAGAACTATGTGATTGATTATCCTATCAAATCACCAATCATGGGTTTCACGGTTCTACCTCCATGTGGGTACTAGGATCGATCACACTAGCTTTCCAAAATTTGGTTGACTAGGTACTAGGATCGGTTGCCATATATTTATGGTATTTAACTTGTGTTCGGTTACACAAGTCATATGATCGGTTACTAATGAGTGCCAAATATTGCATATTTCTACACCTTTTTATTGGCATTTAACTCATCTTTTGTGCTCAGAAATCAGATATTATCCCAAATTCTGTATTTTCCCTGTTTTTCAAGAATAAATATTTGTACTAATTAATTTTGTGTTTTTAGGTAGTAAATAAAGCTCGGAGAAATTGAGGAGCCAAAAGAGCAGAAAATTGGAGACGAGCGTCTATGGAGCAGAAAGCCAAAGCCCGCGCGCGCATCAGTTGCAACTCAACAAGTAGCAACCCATTTACAAGACATGGGCTTGAGCTAGCCAAGACCCGGCCCATAACCCGGATCCGAGTCCGTTCTTTCCTGAGCCGTGCGATCTCGCCCAGCTGCATCCAACGCTCGCTGCATCCCTCCCATCAAATCTCGCTAATCCCGCTTCACACCGCAGCCACCTATATCTTCCTCCATCGACTCATCTTCTCTTTCTCTTTCTTTTCTCTTCTCCCCCGACAGTTTCAGAGAAAACCCATTTCTCTTCTTCCCCTTCTTCCCCGACCATGGCAGAGCCCATTTGAAGCGCCACCTTCTTCTCTCCCGACAACAGCACCAGCACAGCCGCCTTCACCTTCTCTAGCTCCAGCTATCTCCACCACAGCTTCTCCCAACCCTAGAAGCTGAGCTCGAGATAAATGGAATTAGGGTTTGTACAACATCATTAATGGAGTTGCAGAGCCGAATTTACAGAGGGAACAACAAATTCAGAGGTCTTGGGTGAGTGGGTTTGCTTTTATTTTCAATTTGAGTGATTAGAAGAAGGGCAGGATTTGCATGTATAAATAGGGTTGAGCTGTGTGTGTAAAAGCTCATGCCTGGATTAGCTAGAGCACCAACTTTAGTTTAATTTGTATTTTAAGTGTTTTAATTATGTTCTAAATTAAATTGCTAGGGTGTTGATGAAACCCCTAATTTTCATGTCAAGCATGTTTATCTTTGGTCTTATTCTTCTTTGTGTTATAATGTGTTAGGAGTAGTAGTTAATTGATGAGCTTATGAGCCTGTGATGAGTTGTACTGTAAGAAGACAACTCATACTAGGGGTGAGTTAGTAAAATTAGTTAATGAACATCTAATTTAGACCTTCAAGGGAAGGCACAAGAACATAGCTTAAGTTACATTGCTGAGCATGAGATTAGAAGGTGAATTCAACTGCCTAGTGTTCCCCATTCTGTTCACAATCTCATTTGTGCCTTAGTTTCTGATCACAACAGCTTCTTGTCGTATCGACACCAAAACCAACTCTTGTGTGTTACATTTCTGTTAGAAATCAGTTTAGTGAGCCTTGAAATCAACCTTACACACTCCATTTCCCTGTGGATCGACCTGTACTTGCCCTGCCTCCAATAGGCACTGTGCACTTGCAGTTTACACATAGGCGAGACACACTTTTCCCCGCCTATCAAGTTTTTGGCGCCGTTGCCAGGGAATTGGTAGTCTTGCTGTGTTGCTCATTAGTGCTTACCAACTGTTTTCATTCTAGTCTTGTATATATGTGTTAGAATGTCCCTTGTTTACTCTCTGTTGTTAGTATAACTTAGCTATAATCTTTTGTTTTACATTTCTACATATTGCCATCATTATCATCATCTGTAGATAATTGCATTTTTAGTTTGATTCTCTTTTGTTTCTTTCTCACCTCATTGGTCTGCACCTGCTGTAGTTTTTATTTCAGTCATCATAACCCTGTAAAGCTTCATTGTACATCTATTAATTTTTCTTTTGTTCTTGTTTAGCTCATTATCTCTTATCATCTATAGCTTACATTCACAAGCCCTGCATCTGTAACTTAGCTGCAATTTCAATCTTTCAGTTTCATCACATAGCTGCATCTTGTTTCTATTAAGTTACCTGCATCATTGTCTTATAATTTGGTTGTTGTATTTGGGTTAGCCTAGTTGTTCAACCATCTTTGCATCATCTTGATAGTTAGTTTGCATCTCATGCTGTAGTTCATTCATTTTCTATAATTTTGTAGCATCAGCTGTAGCTTTTTGTCATCTGTGAACAACCATTGAAGGTAAAAGAAGCTGTAAGATCAGACTGAGCTCAAGCTTGCCTGACGTAGTTTGTCACATTTGTTTCATTTCATCTGCATTGTGACCTCCATGTACTAATTGCTAAACCCTCATCTATGCTAGCTAAAATTTGTTAGGAGCATATCTCATTCACTAAGAATCATTGCATCTGTGCGTATAAGTCACCACTCCCATAAGCATTGCTTCCCTGATTGCATATTGTTGCTTGCCTGATTCGGCACTTCTGTGTGTTTAATTCCAATCTTCATACTGCAGAATCCTTGTTTTGAAATTTCAGCATTAGTGCTCTCTTGCTTGAAACTCCTTGTTTTCTCTGTGCACTCCAGAAAACTGAAACTTGCTGTTAAGTTACAGGTACCTGTGCTGCAAAAGCTGGAGCATAAGCTCAAGGAGGAGAAAGAAGGAGCAGCAGAACACCATCTGTGGAGTGCCTAAACCCAGTTTTATACTGGCGGTATTGTACTCTCAACCTCAATTTCTGGTGAATGTGGAATGAGTCTCACTGATGTTGGTTCACCCTGTTAGATGAGTTACTTTTATTGCATGAGTTTGCTGAGCTCTGCCCTGTCACCTTTGTGCATGCTCCAACCTGTTGTGCAAACCTGTTGACAGACCTGTGTCAACTGAGCTTTTTGAGCTATCTTCCTTGCACCTTTATGCATGCTCTGAACTGAGGGTAGCCAAATCTGTGTGTTAACCTGTGCTGTGATGAATGCTGGCTTAGTCACATGCCAATCTCTAGTCTGTGCATATAACTCTCAGCTCTTCTGTGTTCTGTGCTGTAACCCCTAGGCTTCAACAAAACCTGTGCTTAGCTCCAGCCCCTGAAGCTGTTGAGTTTGAGCTGCAACTTGTTGTTAGCCAAGTTTGCTACAAGCCATAGTTGATATCAACTGACCTAGTTGACACCATCAGCCCTGTACTTTGCATGCTCTACTCAGTCAACCAAACCTGTTGACATACCTGCATGATAAACTTGAGCTTTTCAAAACTCTGATCTTCCCCTGCAATTCATAGACGTCATTTGAGTGCTTCCTTGATAGCTGTTCACTTGCCACACTAATAACTCAGAGCATAGTGCACCCTGAATGTATGCATAACATGTTATTGGGCTAACCTGTGTTGAATGCTAGACCTTATTCACCTGTTGAATTAGCTACCCTGCCAAGCATTACCTTGAATGCATGATAAATCCAGCTGCCTTGCCAGGCAATGCTCAACATCTGAAATTGTCACTTGCCTTTGTGTAATCTGTGCACTGAGATTGATTACGTGTGCATTCTCCACCCCGTAGTTGTTGAATCAAAGCGCAACTTGGATAGCCAAGTTTCTTTGCTAGCCTGAGTTGACATCAACTGAACCAGTTGACTTAGCTGCCCTTTCACCTTTGTGCATGATACACCATCTTTGCATGATAAATTAGCTACCCTGTCAATCACCCCTGCTGCCACTTTCCCTCACAACAAGTGCCCTGTGGTAGTGCTGAATTCAAACCCTGCAACTCTGAGCATGTTGTAAAGTGCTGGCATTGTTCATTTGTTGTTCATTTGCTACATCTGTGGAGTTTATATCTACATTGTGCTGAACTGTGATGAATGTATGATGCTGTGAATGATATCCCCTGCTGATATCTACACACCTTGCCTGACCTGTGAAAATTGAGGTCAGCTGAACCAGTTGACACTCTGTGGCATGCCAAATATTTTGTAAAGTGTTGAACCAATTGTCTGTTGCATCTGTGCATCATTGAAGCATATTCACTTGAAAAAAATTGTGTTGCATTTGTGGCATATGTGCATATTACATTTGTAGCATTTGTGCATCTATGAACCAATACCTGTAATCTGTGTGTGAGCCTTTGGTGCTTGAATGAATGTTAAGTAGCAGGAATTGTGTTAGCAGTTGCTAGTTGTATTTCACACACAAACCAGCACATGCTTCACCTTGAGTGAGCATAACCTATCTTCCTTGTGCACCTCGCACAATTTTGCTTTTCTTGTGCACCTGAGAAGCAGTGTTGTGCACTCTCTGACAGCAACAAAAAGCATTCCTGTGTGCTTGAACTGGTGTGTCACTTGTGTGATTTTTGATCATCTGTGTTGAAATTGATTGGTTGTATGCATGTTAACATGCTTGATGTGTACTAGATTATGGATGTTTCTTTTTGAGTTCAAATTGAGTTGCTACACCATGTCGGGATTTTGGTTTCATAATGGAGATGAAAATAAATCCATCAGAGAACATGCTTATGGGCATGCTTCACAATATGAACCACCCACAGACCATGAGGTCACTAGTTTTAGGGATTATTATGAACCTTTTATAGGTCATGAGCCTCATTATGCAAACCCTAATAATTATTCACACATGTGTCATCAACCGCCATGGGAGGTTGAACAATGCTATCCTCCAATGAACCCTTGTATGCAGTCGATAATGGAGGATATCAAACTCATAGGGCAAAACAACGCTATACTTGAATGGAAAGCATTGCATGATCATCCATATAGCAACATGTCTGAATTTCCCTTCTCTAGTGAACCTTGTGCACAACCATGTTATGACTACCCTGAAACAAGGATACCCACTATTGAAGACTCCCCTTCAATTGAACAGCTTAACATGTTCTTAAGGATGAATCTCAGTCATTTACAAAATGTAGAAAGGGAGTATGCCCATAGTCAACCCACTAATGTTGAATATGAACATCACCTAGAGAAAAATGAGAAAACAAAAATAGGGATGAGTTGCATATTACTGATGAAATGACCAAGAGCATATTAAATGTTAATAGGGATGAGTATGCATATTACTCGGATGATGAATATGATGTGTTAGAAGAGCATGTGTATCTTTGAAAATATGGTGGAACCTTTGGGTTCGAGAGACGTTAAGCGTCTCTCTTTGTGAACCTTATGAATGATGTTTCTTCTAATATTCAATCCATACATACATGTGATCTTTGAATTGGGGTTTGAACAATTGTTCGCTGAAAATGAGCATGCTACACAACTTGTTTGTGACTTAAGAAAGGATGAATCTTTTGTTGACACTAATGTTCTTATGGATCATGATATTATTTTTGTGTCGATTCCCTGCCCATGTCACAATATGTTGCCTCCTACGATTTGCCTATGCATGACACAAAGCTTTTGGATAATGATGATTATGACATGGAGATTGATGAATTGTTCTATGCAAGTGAGCATGATTTACCTTTGTCTGACTTTAGGAAAGTGTGTAATGGTGCAAATGATCTTATACACAAAAACAACTTAGATGTACCTACTTTCTTTCCTAAGTCACAGATGGAAACTCCTCCACCAAACCTGGATGTGGTTTGTCACAAAATATCTAAACCAACTATTCTGAGAGTTCCTAATCTAGGCCTAGAGCTTTGTGCTTCCCAAGTCCTCTTGGACTATTTTGCATCAAAGTATAACACCTTTAGGGAACCACAGTTGGAATGTGTATGTCTGCTTGTTCTTAGCAAAACTCATTTTGAACTAGACCTAGTGCATGATCTGCCTTTAAAATTGCAAAATTTTGTGTTCAAAAACACACCTATTGACAAGTTTAGGTTTGGGGGAAAATCATTCACTTATACAGTCTTACTTACGCTCTCATGTTATATTTGTGTAAATTTTGTTGATATCTCTGCATATTTTCTTTTGGGTTGATCCTCAACTCTTTAGATTGTTGGTATATGGTGAATTTTCCTTGTATATAATCCAGTAGGGCTTGTTAAATTTTCTATCTTGAATCGGTTGAGTCTTCTTTTTATTGTGCTAATCCAATAAGATCTCAGCTGAGAATGTTGGATTCTAGCCTTGACTAATGAAGCTCTAACCTTGCTTTCGCCGACATCCGGTAATCTCTTCCCTTTTCTCTACTCAACATAGTTCTCTTGGTATGTGACTTTTTGACTTTTTGAATTCTTATTATCTGTTGACACATTGAGGACAATGTTTGATTTAGGTTTGGGGGTGCATTTGCATATAGAGTTTTTAGTCTTTTATTTTTAAAAAAAAAAAAAAAAAAAAAAAAAAAAAAAAAAAAAACTCTTTGTAAATACTTGCATAAAAACCTCCAACTTTTAGAGATCTTAGAGTCACTAGCATGCTTCTAGCTATGTTTACATAGAGAGTCTGACCGAAATAACAAAATTTGGAAGTACTGGAGAACACAATCGGGTTTCTTAGTTGATTATAGCGTTAAAGTTGGATTTAACCATACCGGAGGGCGAATTAGGTCTTTGTATAGATATTCGGTAGTAGAATTGTGATCACCCATAGTGGAGACTACCCATTTTTACATCAAGCGAGGCACCGACCTTCATTTTTGTGACTTTCTAAAAAAATCTGTTAGAGTGTGTGTCACCGTACGTCAATTCCGGGTAGGAATGGTGAGCTACCCAACTTCGCACCACTTTCAGCACTATTTTTGATCTCTTGAGTGCTAATTTCGTCAATCATGAGGGTGACGTTTAAAGATGAAAACTCCTTCTTGTAGTTCGATTTGCGATTAGCATCACTCTCTCCCTCTCAAGAATATCAACAAATTCATAGAAACACATCGTCGTCGGCAAGCGGAGTATCATCGAATATTTGAAGAAAAGTTGAAATCGTCCAAGGTTTACATGCAACAATTCAAGGAAAAGAAGATAAGATGAGAATTAATGAAGTTCGTGAAATCAAGACAACACAAGTGTGAAAAATTGAGTTTTATTGTTATTTTCATTTCATATTGTAATTTTGTTCAAAAAAAAAAAAAAAAAAAATTGTCAAGTTTTTGTGAAGTTCAGAAGTCCATCATCAACAGTTGAAGACCGAAGACCGAAGATTGAAGACGTTTCTATGGATCTTTGAGAGAGAGTGATATTAATTGCCGATCGGGTGAGAAGGTAAGTGAGTACTCCCATCCTTGCTAATGGTTGATTTCCTTTCTTAGAGATCATCGAAAAAGATTCTTTTGTCCACAACTCGTGGAGTCTCCGAAATTATTTCGGAAGGTTATCCTTCTCACCTTCAACGTGTGCAGGATTTCTCTCTTTACTCTTGCCTGCACACATGAGAGACTAAAAAAAAGCGGTCTTTTTGAGTGCAATTATCATAAAACCTTATTGGTGAGGCAGAAGTCGAGGCTTGTGATCACTATCGAATCCGAATTCTTTCATATGGTATGGTTACTTCTCGCTCAACTCTTAAGGATGAGAATGCGTTCTTTGGTAGTTCTAACTTCGTGTTACTAGCATGCGAAACTCTATGTCCTCATAGCTCCTTGGATGCTTGAGACTCTTTTACACTACGAAGTTGGAGAGGTTTTGTGGGTACACCTCTGGTAAACCCTCACGAGACTACAACTCGTCCACTAGGGACACCTAGGGGTTTAAAGGCTTAGTGCATACGCTAAATGCATTCGAGAGACCAGCGACAGTGGTATAGTTAGGATTTCTTAATTTTTGTTTCACTTGAGGACAAGTAAAATTTAGGTTTGGGGGTATTTGATGAGTGCCAAATATTGCATATTTCTACACCTTTTTATTGGCATTTAACTCATCTTTTGTGCTCAGAAATCAGATATTATCCCAAATTCTGTATTTTCCCTGTTTTTCAAGAATAAATATTTGTACTAATTAATTTTGTGTTTTTAGGTAGTAAATAAAGCTCGGAGAAATTGAGGAGCCAAAAGAGCAGAAAATTGGAGACGAGCGTCTATGGAGAAGAAAGCCAAAGCCCGCGCGCGCATCAGTTGCAACTCAACAAGTAGCAACCCATTTACAAGACATGGGCTTGAGCTAGCCAAGACCCGGCCCATAACCCGGATCCGAGTCCGTTCTTTCCTGAGCCGTGCGATCTCGCCCAGCTGCATCCAACGCTCGCTGCATCCCTCCCATCAAATCTCGCTACTCCCGCTTCACACCGCAGCCACCTATATCTTCCTCCATCGACCCATCTTCTCTTTCTCTTTCTTTTCTCTTCTCCCCCGATAGTTTCAGAGAAAACCCATTTCTCTTCTTCCCCTTCTTCCCCGACCATGGCAGAGCCCAGTTGCAGCGCCACCTTCTTCTCTCCAGACAACAGCACCAGCACAGCCGCCTTCACCTTCTCTAGCTCCAGCTATCTCCACCACAGCTTCTCCCAACCCTAGAAGCTGAGCTCGAGATAAATGGAATTAGGGTTTGTACAACATCATTAATGGAGTTGCAGAGCCGAATTTACAGAGGGAACAACAAATTCAGAGGTCTTGGGTGAGTGGGTTTGCTTTTATTTTCAATTTGAGTGATTAGAAGAAGGGCAGGATTTGCATGTATAAATAGGGTTGAGCTGTGTGTGTAAAAGCTCATGCCTGGATTAGCCAGAGCACCAACTTTAGTTTAATTTGTATTTTAAGTGTTTTAATTATGTTCTAAATTAAATTGCTAGGGTGTTGATGAAACCCCTAATTTTCATGTCAAGCATGTTTATCTTTGGTCTTATTCTTCTTTGTGTTATAATGTGTTAGGAGTAGTAGTTAATTGATGAGCTTATGAGCTTTGTGATGAGTTGTCTTTGTAAGAAGACAACTCATACTAGGGGTGAGTTAGTAAAATTAGTTAATGAACATCTAATTTAGACCTTCAAGGGAAGGCACAAGAACATAGCTTAAGTTACATTGCCTGAGCATGAGATTAGAAGGTGAATTCACTGCCCTAGTGTTCCCCATTCTGTTCACAATCTCATTTGTGCCTTAGTTTACAGTCACAACATCTTCTTGTCGTATCGACACCAAAACCAACTCTTGTGTGTTACATTTCTGTTAGAAATCAGTTTAGTGAGCCTTGAAATCAACCTTACACACTCCATTTCCCTGTGGATCGACCTGTACTTGCCCTGCCTCCAATAGGCGCTGTGCACTTGCAGTTTACACGTAGGCGAGACACACTTTTCCCAGCTTATCAAGTTTTTGGCGCCGTTGCCGGGGAATTGGTAGTGTTGCTGTGTTGCTCATTAGTGCTTACCAACTGTTGTTTTCATTCTAGTCTTGTATATATGTGTTAGAATTTCCCTTGTTTACTCTCCGTTGTTAGTATAACTTAGCTATAATCTTTTGTTTTACATTTCTACATATTGCCATCATTATCATCATCTGTAGCTAATTGCATTTTTAGTTTGATTCTCTTTTGTTTCTTTCTCACCTCATTGGTCTCGCTTTCTTTGTAGTTTTTATTTGGTCATCATAACCCTGTAAAGCTTCATTGTACATCTGTTAATTTTTCTTTTGTTCTTGTTTAGCTCATTATCTCTTATCATCTATAGCTTACATTCACAAGCCCTGCATCTGTAACTTAGCTGCAATTTCAATCTTTCAGTTTCATCACATAGCTGCATCTTGTTTCTATTAAGTTACCTGCATCATTGTCTTATAATTTGGTTGTTGTATTTGGGTTAGCCTAGTTGTTCAACCATCTTTGCATCATCTTGATAGTTAGTTTGCATCTCATGCTGTAGTTCATTCATTTTCTATAATTTTGTAGCATCAGCTGTAGCTTTTTGTCATCTGTGAACAACCATTGAAGGTAAAAGAAGCTGTAAGATCATAGTGCATTGCATCTGCTATCTCAGTCAGCATCTGGCCTAGACTGAGCTCAAGCTTGCCTGGCGTAGTTTGTCACATTTGTTTCATTTCAGCTGCATTGTGACCTCCATGTACTAATTGCTAAACCCTCATCTATGCTAGCTGAAATTTGTTAGGAGCATATCTCAGTCACTAAGAATCATTGCATCTGTGCGTATAAGTCACCACTCCCATAAGCATTGCCTCCCTGATTGCATATTGTTGCTTGCCTGATTCGGCATACATTGTGTTTAATTCCAATCTTCATACTGCAGAATCCTTGTTTTGAAATTTCAGCATTAGTGCTCTCTTGCTTGAAACTCCTTGTTTTCTCTGTGCACCGGAAAAACTGAAACTTCTTTGTTAAGTTACATGTACTGTCTTTGCAAAAGCTGGAGCATAAGCTCAAGGAGGAGAAAGAAGGAGCAGCAGAACACCATCTGTGGAGTGCCTAAACCCAGTTTTATACTGGCGGTATTGTACTCTCAACCTCAATTTCTGGTGAATGTGGAATGAGTCTCACTGATGTTGGTTCACCCTGTTAGCTGAGCTACTTTTATTGCATGAGTTTGCTGAGCTCTGCCCTGTCACCTTTGTACATGCTCCAACTTTGTTGTGCAAACTGTTGTGGACACTGTGTCAAGCGAGCTTTTGAGCTATCCGCCCTGCACCTTTATGCATGCTCTGGGCGAGGGTAGCCAAATCGTGTGTTAACATGTCTTTGTCTTTGAATGCGGCTTAGTCACATGCCAATCTCTAGTACAGTGCATATAACTCTCGGCTCTTACGTAATTCTGTGATGTAACCCCTAGGCTTCAACAAAACTTGTGCTTAGATCCAGCCCCTGAAGCTGTTGAGTTTGAGCTGCAACTTGTTGTTAGCCAAGTTTGCTACAAGCCATAGTTGATATCAACTGACCTAGTTGACACCATCAGCCCATGTACTTTGCATGCTCTACTCGAGTCAACCAAACTTTGTTGACATACCCGCATGATAAACTTGAGCTTTGCAAAACTACGATCAGCCCCCGCAATTCATAGACGTCATTTTAGTGCTTCCTTGATAGTTGTTCACTTGCCACACTAATAACTCAGAGCATAGTGCACCCTGAATGTATGCATAACATGTTATTGGGCTAACCTGTGTTGAATGCTAGACCTTATTCACCTGTTGAATTAGATACCCTTCCAAGCATTACCTTGAATGCATGATAAATCCAGCTGCCTTGCCAGGCAATGCTCAACATCTGAAATTGTCACTTGCCTTTGTGTAATCTGTGCACTGAGATTGATTCTGTGTGCATTCTCCGGCCCCTGTAGCTATTGAATCAAGCTGCAACTTGGATAGCCAAGTTTGCTGCTAGCCCAGGTTGACATCAACTGAACCAGTTGACTTAGTTGCCCTTTCACCTTTGTGCATGATACACCATCTTTGCATGATAAATTAGCTACCCTGTCAATCACCCCTGCTGCCACTTTCCCTCACAACAAGTTCCCTGTGGTAGTGCTGAATTCAAACCCTGCAACTCTGAGCATGTTGTAAAGTGCTGGCATTGTTCATTTGTTGTTCATTTGCTACATCTGTGGAGTTTATATCTACATTGTGCTGAACTGTGATGAATATATGATGCTGTGAATGATATCCCCTGCTGATATCTACACACCTGTGCCTGACCTGTGAAAATTGAGGTCAGCTGAACCGATTGACACTCTGTGGCATGCCAAATGTTTTGTAAAGTGTTGAACCAATTGTCTGTTGCATCTGTGCATCATTGAAGCATAGTAACTTGAAAAAAATTGTGTTGCATTTATGGCATCTGTGCATATTACATTTGTAGTATCTGTGCATCTATGAACCAATACCTGTAATCTGTGTGTGAGCCTTTGGTGCTTGAATAGATGTTAAGTAGCGGGAATTGTGTTAGCAGTTGCTAGTTGTATTTCACACACAAACCAGCACATGCTTCACCTTGAGTGAGCATAACCCATCCGCCTGTGCACCTCGCACAATTTTGCTTTTCTTGTGCACACGAGAAGCGATCTTGTGCACTCTCGACAAAGACAACAAAAAGCATTCCTGTGTGCTTGAACTGGTGTGTCACTTGTGTGATTTTTGATCATCTGTGTTGAAATTGATTGGTTGTATGCATGTTAACATGCTTGATGTGTGCTAGATTATGGATGTTTCTTTTTGAGTTCAAATTGAGTTGCTAGACCATGTCAGGATTTTGGTTCGCAACTGGGGATGAAAACAAATCCATCAAAGAACATGCTTATGGGCATGCTTCACAATATGAACCACCCACAGACCATGAGGTCACTAGTTTTAGGGATTATTATGAACCTTTTATAGGTCATGAGCCTCATTATGCAAACCCTAATAATTATTCACACATGTGTCATCAACCGCCATGGGAGGTTGAACAATGCTATCCTCCAATGAACCCTTGTATGCGATCGATATTGGAGGATATCAAACTCATAGGGCAAAACAACGCTATACTTGAATGTAAAGCATTGCATGATCATCCATATAGCAACATGTCTGAATTTCCCTTCTCTAGTGAACCTTGTGCACAACCATGTTATGACTACCCTGAAACAAGGATACCCACTATTCAAGACTCCCTTTCAATTGAACAGCTTAACATGTTCTTAAGGATGAATCTCAGTCATTTACAAAATGTAGAAAGGGAGTATGCCCATAGTCAACCCACTAATGTTGAATATGAACATCACCTAGAGAAAAATGAGTTATTTGAAAACACCAATCTTTGTTAATAGGGATGAGTATGCATATTACTCGGATGATGAATATGATGTGTTAGAAGAGCATGTGTATCTTTGAAAATATGGTGGAACCTTTGGGTTCGAGAGACGTTAAGCGTCTCTACTTGTGAACCTTATGAATGATGTTTCTTCTAATATTCAATACATACATACATGTGATCTTTGAATTGGGGTTTGAACAATTGTTATTTGAAAATGAGCATGCTACACAACTTGTTTGTGACTTAAGAAAGGATGAATCTTTTGTTGACACTAATGTTCTTATGGAT
This sequence comes from Papaver armeniacum, assembly GCA_023531295.1. NCBI lineage: Eukaryota > Viridiplantae > Streptophyta > Magnoliopsida > Ranunculales > Papaveraceae > Papaver > Papaver armeniacum. The sequence continues at coordinate 243,247 of JAJJWW010004391.1, forward strand.
CATGATATTATTTTTGTGTACAATTCCCTGCCCATGTCACAATATGTTGCCTCCTCTGATTTGCCTATGCATGACACAAAGCTTTTGGATAATGATGATTATGACATGGAGATTGATGAATTGTTCTATGCAAGTGAGCATGATTTACCTTTGTCTGATCTTATACACAAAAACAACTTAGATGTACCTACTTTCTTTCCTAAGTCACAGATGGAAACTCCTCCACCAAACCTGGATGTGGTTTGTCACAAAATATCTAAACCAACTATTCTGAGAGTTCCTAATCTAGGCCTAGAGCTTTGTGCTTCCCAAGTCCTCTTGGACTATTTTGCATCAAAGTATAACACCTTTAGGGAACCACAGTTGGAATGTGTATGTCTGCCTGTTCTTAGCAAAACTCATTTTGAACTAGACCTAGTGCATGATCTGCCTTTAAAATTGCAAAATTTTGTGTTAAAAAACACACATGTTGACAAGTTTAGGTTTGGGGGAAAATCATTCACTTATACAGTCTTACTTACGCTCTCATGTTATATTTGTGTAAGGCTGTTGATGTCTCTGCATATTTTCTTTTGGGTTGATCCTCAACTCTTAAGATTGTTGGTATATGGTGAATTTTCCTTGTATATAATCCATTAGGGCTTGTTAAATTTTCTATCTTGAATCGGTTGAGTCTTCTTTTTATTGTGCTAATCCAATAAGATCTCGGTGAGAATGTTGGATTCTAGCCTTGACTAATGAAGCTCTAACCTTGCTTTCGCCGACATCCGGTAATCTCTTCCCTTTTCTCTACTCAACATAGTTCTCTTGGTATGTGACTTTTTGACTTTTTGAATTCTTATTATCTGTTGACACATTGAGGACAATGTTTGATTTAGGTTTGGGGTGCATTTGCATATAGAGTTTTTAGTCTTTTATTTCAAAAAAAAAAAAAAAAAAAAAAAAAAAAAAAAAAAAAAAAAAAAAAAAAAAAACTCTTTGTAAATACTTGCATAAAAACCTCTAACTTTTAGAGATCTTAGAGTCACTAGCATGCTTCTAGCTATGTTTACATAGAGAGTCTGACCGAAATAACAAAATTTGGAAGTACTGGAGAACACAATCGGGTTTCTTAGTTGATTATAGCGTTAAAGTTGGATTTAACCATACCGGAGGGCGAATTAGGTGCTGTATAGATATTCGGTAGTAGAATTGTGATCACCCATAGTGGAGACTACCCATTTTTACATCAAGCGAGGCACCGACCTTCATTTTTTGTGACTTTCTAAAAAAATCTGTTAGAGTGTGTGTCACCGTATGTCAATTCCTGGTAGGAATGGTGAGCTACCCAACTTCGCACCACTTTCAGCACTATTTTTGATCTCTTGAGTGCTAATTTCGTCAATCATGAGGGTGACGTTTAAAGATGAAAACTCCTTCTTGTAGTTCGATTTGCAGTTAGCATCACTCTCTCCCTCTCAAGAATATCAACAGATTCATAGAAACACATCGTCGTCAGCAAGCGGAGTATCATCAGAATATTTGAAGAAAAGTTGAAATAGTCCAAGGTTTACATGCAACAATTCAAGGAAAAGAAGATAAGATGAGAATTAATGAAGTTCGTGAAATCAAGACAACACAAGTGTGAAAAATTGAGTTTTATTGTTATTTTCATTTCATATTGTAATTTTGTTCAAAAAAAAAAAAAAAAAAAAAAATTGTCAAGTTTTTGTGAAGTTCAGAAGTCCATCATCAACAGTTGAAGACCGAAGACCGAAGATTGAAGACGTTTCTATGGATGCTGAGAGAGAGTGATATTAATTGCCGATCGGGTGAGAAGGTAAGTGAGTACTCCCATCCTTGCTAATGGTTGATTTCCTTTCTTAGAGATCATCAGAAAAAGATTCTTTTGTCCACAACTCTGTGGAGTCTCCAGAAATTATTTCGGAAGGTTATCCTTCTCACCTTCAACGTGTGCAGGATTTCTCTCTTTACTCCTGCCTGCACACATGAGAGACTAAAAAAAGCGGTCTTTTTGAGTGCAATTATCATAAAACCTTATTGGTGAGGCAGAAGTCGAGGCTTGTGATCACTATCGAATCCGAATTCTTTCATATGGTATGGTTACTTCTCGCTCAACTCTTAAGGATGAGAATACGTTCTTTGGTAGTTCTAACTTCGTGTTACTAGCATGCAGAAACTCTATGTCCTCATAGCTCCTTGGATGCTTGAGACTCTTTTACACTCTGAAGTTGGAGAGGTTTTGTGGGTACACCTCTGGTAAACCCTCACGAGACTACAACTCGTCCACTAGGGACACCTAGGGGTTTAAAGGCTTAGTGCATACGCTAAATGCATTCGAGAGACCAGCGGCAGGTGGTATAGTTAGGATTTCTTAATTTTTGTTTCACTTGAGGACAAGTAAAATTTAGGTTTGGGGGTATTTGATGAGTGCCAAATATTGCATATTTCTACACCTTTTTATTGGCATTTAACTCATCTTTTGTGCTCGAAATCGAGATATTATCCCAAATTCTCGTATTTTCCCTGTTTTTCAAGAATAAATATTTGTACTAATTAATTTTGTGTTTTTAGGTAGTAAATAAAGATTGGAGAAATTGAGGAGCCAAAAGAGCAGAAAATTGGAGACGAGCGTCTATGGAGAAGAAAGCCAAAGCCCGCGCGCGCATCAGTTGCAACTCAACAAGTAGCAACCCATTTACAAGACATGGGCTTGAGCTAGCCAAGACCCGGCCCATAACCCAGATCCGAGTCCGTTCTTTCCTGAGCCGTGCGATCTCGCCCAGCTGCATCCAACGCTCGCTGCATCCCTCCCATCAAATCTCGCTACTCCCGCTTCACACCGCAGCCACCTATATCTTCCTCCATCGACCCATCTTCTCTTTCTCTTTCTTTTCTCTTCTCCCCCGACAGTTTCAGAGAAAACCCATTTCTCTTCTTCCCCTTCTTCCCCGACCATGGCAGAGCCCAGTTGCAGCGCCACCTTCTTCTCTCCCGACAACAGCACCAGCACAGCCGCCTTCACCTTCTCTAGCTCCAGCTATCTCCACCACAGCTTCTCCCAACCCTAGAAGCTGAGCTCGAGATAAATGGAATTAGGGTTTGTACAACATCATTAATGGAGTTGCAGAGCCGAATTTACAGAGGGAACAACAAATTCAGAGGTCTTGGGTGAGTGGGTTTGCTTTTATTTTCAATTTGAGTGATTAGAAGAAGGGCAGGATTTGCATGTATAAATAGGGTTGAGCTGTGTGTGTAAAAGATCATGCCTGGATTAGCCAGAGCACCAACTTTAGTTTAATTTGTATTTTAAGTGTTTTAATTATGTTCTAAATTAAATTGCTAGGGTGTTGATGAAACCCCTAATTTTCATGTCAAGCATGTTTATCTTTGGTCTTATTCTTGCTGTGTTATAATGTGTTAGGAGTAGTAGTTAATTGATGAGCTTATGAGCATGTGATGAGTTGTCTTTGTAAGAAGACAACTCATACTAGGGGTGAGTTAGTAAAATTAGTTAATGAACATCTAATTTAGACCTTCAGGGAAGGCACAAGAACATATCTTAAGTTACATTGCACGAGCATGAGATTAGAAGGTGAATTCAACTGCCCTAGTGTTCCCCATTCTGTTCACAATCTCATTTGTGCCTTAGTTTACAGTCACAACAGCTTCTTGTCGTATCGACACCAAAACCAACTCTTGTGTGTTACATTTCTGTTAGAAATCAGTTTAGTGAGCCTTGAAATCAACCTTACACACTCCATTTGCCTGTGGATCGACCTGTACTTGCCCTGCCTCCAATAGGCACTGTGCACTTGCAGTTTACACGTAGGCGAGACACACTTTTCCCAGCCTATCAGTTACCAATTACTAAGACTTGTTGTACCTCTTACAAGGATCGATTCCACACACTTGTGATCGGTTGCACCTCTTACTATGATCGGTTCCCCAATGTCTAGAGTTGGTCATACCAATTACAAGATATTAATCATACCACCTCAGGTGATTACTTAAGATCGGTTTCACTAATAAAAGTCATACCAATACAAAAGTCAGGCATTGTGAATAGTTTTGCCAAGATACATAAACAAGTTATGAGCGGTTATACTAAACACACATATTGGTAATCCAAAGATTTGCAATGAATAACAATACCAATAAGCCTAGCGATTTCCCTTTCGATTCATAAAACAAGTTTATGAATTGTACTTCCTTTAAACGAATGTAAAACATTGTTTCTTGGGACGAAATCTTCACCCATACCCATACATAATCAGAATAGCATTCATACGATTATGTCGATGTCTTATATACGAAGTTCAAAAGATAGACATTATACTTCGTATTGTAATTCCTTAATACTATGTCTAACTAGAGTATAATCATTCACAGCTTCGCAGTTATGTTTTCTATATGCACGACTTGAAAGATACGTTAGGAATGAAACAGTTCAAGTCAAATATTACTAACCTCAAGAGGAAGCATGATGTCGTCGTTGTATCTCTTTACTTCTTCACATTCTTCAAGTCTTCACGTAATACTTGTAAGTCTCATATCCTAATAACTTTCTAGTAAACCTATACGAAATTGACTCTAGTAAATAATCAAGCGACTCTTTAAATGAGTTTTGGTTCACTAAAATATGACAACCAAACTTGACATACCAACGCTTGGTGGGTTTAACCGAGCCATGCTCTAACAATCTCCCCCTTTGTCAATTTTAGTGACAAAACTCTTACATCATATGGATAAACAAATTACAAGAATTCATTACACATACGCTTGATCCCAATTTCAAGAACACAATAACCTGTATACATTCAATCCATAAATGCCGCTATTGACATTATAATAACAAAGCTAATACTCCCCCTAAAGGTCAGATAGGTAGATTTTCAATCCGCACGTCTTTGTTATTCCCTTTGTAGTCCATGTAACTACAAGTATCAATATGATATGCTACTCCCCCTTAGTCTATGCTTTACTCTTTCGTTAGATATAACATTTAAGCACCAATGTCCTTTCCTTAGTGATACCAAACCACTTGTTTACTCCATATATTTCTCCCCCTTTTTGTCACAAAATGACAAAGGTACGAGCAAATAAAATACAAACCGAAAGAATCTTACAAATCTCAAAAGACTTGCAAAACCTATAAGAGTTAAGCACGAGGGTTCCACACACTATTTTCGATAACCAATATCAAAACCGAAACTACAAAGTAATTTTTTTTTTAATATGTTACCAAGGAAACGATTTCCCGAAGAAATTTTCCCTAATAGTTTAGCAAATCAAAAATCGACTAAGCACCTTAGCTCTTTTGCTAAACCGATTGTACAAATACAATCACTTGTTCGATAAGACCAAAATAAAGATCAGAATTAACTCTATTTTTCTCATCAGGTTCTAACTATTCAAACAATACCTTAGACCTTTCACTTTTAAACAAGACAAGTACTAGGTTAGTTAACTAGAATTTCTTGTTAAGGCATTCAATTATACTTGAATAACCGAAACCTCCACTTTGATAAGTCTAACTAAGATCAGAATTATCTTAGTTTCTCTTATCCGGAATCGAATTGGACTAAACAATTCATCCCGAAAACCTTTTTTTAAGCCATAAACAATTCATACAAACCAAATAAATCAACTTGCATAATTATTTACCTCAACCGGAAGCAATTGAAACAACATAGAAATTAAAGTACCGCAATTGCACCGAAATTTCGTAAGCCTAAACAATTGATACCAAAGAATAAAGCAATATAACAATAGTTTTTCTTAACTGGAAACAATTGAATCACACACACATCCAAACACAAATAATGGAATAAAACATCAATTGTACCGAAATTTTGTTAAGCAAAAGCAATAAATATATGCAATTAAATCAGGCTTTTCTTAAACAGGAAAACGATTAACTAAAAAATTCGTTACCTCAAGTTCCACATCCTCTTCTCCCCTTAAGATATGTCATTAAGCGCGAGTTCAAGTTAGAACTCTCCCCCGTTGTGTTGTCATCCTCTCGCAAGACAAAAGAACAGCAACAAAAACCAACCTTTACCAGAGAAAGTTTGAAAACCGGTTTTAACTAATGCAATGAAAAAGTTGAAACCCCGAAACACATATGCTTTTATGCTAAACCAAAAAGATTCAACATATTGTGACTTTTTCACACATGAGTTTCAATCAGAACCCCTTATGATCCTTTGATAAAGCCTACCAACATGGGCTAGAACTTAATCCCGCTAAACCAAAATGTCACCCAAACCATAAGGGTTCACATCATATGAGATCGAATATTAAGTTTAAGAAAACCGAAATCAAACATCCCATAATCATACATAGCAATAAGATAAAGCATTCAAGCACATGCTATGTAAAAGAAAAACTATCACAAGAAAAATTATAAACTAATAATTTTTATTCATAAATAAGATAGTTTTATTCATAATAGAGCTTATACAATTTATTAAAAGAAATCAAAAAACTGATGTCTATTTTACTGGATTAAGTATTACAGCAAATAACTTAATCTCTAGTGGTGCTCTTATTGTTCACTGAGGTTTCTTCAGTGTTCAAACTTTTGAAGCATGTATCAAGAGACTTGTCTGCAACCACTTCTTGTTTCTCAAGTTTTTCAACTTGAACCTTCATATCAGCAAGATCAGCTTTTGTTTGCTCAATCTTATCTTTGAGCCAATATTGATTTCGAACCGTCATTATGAGGTTGATATAGTCAATCATGCTATCAGAACGAATCCACTTGGTTTCGGTTGGATTTTGTAAATTGTAAGCCAACATACATGACTCATCTTGTGATCCAACGGAACTATCAGAATCATAATCAGACATGATTTTTGATATGATTTTCTTCTTCCTCTTTGTATTGATTCCTTGACAATCCTTAACCTTTTGAGCTTCCCTCTTATTAGCCTTTGTGACACTGCGAGTTATTGGAGGCATGCTCGGTTATTTAAATAGGGATTGATCAGGGTTTCAAAATACACATGCAGGAGATAGTTCTCTCTAAGAAGAGACAACTCTCGGACCAAAAATATCAGGAAATTCCGAAAATATTAAAAGAATATATTTTATTTCCTTTGTCCGAACGTCTCATGTTGGAAGGTTTATTAACATTCGAAAATTCTAAATAAAACCTATATTTGGAAGATCATGTTAAACATGAACAATTTTTAGACAGACATGGATTCGCAGCCATCCATAAAATGTCACAAATTTTTTTCTGATAAACAAACACACACGAAAAATGTGCTCTCGATTTATTGTGCTTTTCTCATCCATAATTAAGAGCACGAAAGAGGATGAGAGTGCACAATTTCGATACAACTAAGTTGCATCGGAGTAAGCTCTTTCTAGCTTACAGCGAGTATCAGAAACATAGTTCATGTTTCTTTTTGGGAATTTCTGCCCTGAATATTTTCTCCCAGGATAATGATCTTTTCTAACTCTAGAGATATGATCATGTGGAAAAGATGTACTGATGTGAGAATTTTCAGGGATAGATAAATCTCTCTTAGTTCTATCAATGAGATTTTCATAATATTTTCTTATTCTAAGGATTTCCTTATGATGCACATCAGTATATTGTCTGAAACAATTATCGGAAATTCCTGATTGTTTCTTTTGGCAGAGATTCTCTCTTTTCCTTTCTCCTGGAATCGTTCTTCATCAAAACAAGAATTGTTTCGATATGGGTGAGGAGGAACCTTTTTCCAGAAGCGATTATCAACTCTTTATTTTGATTCTTTTGAGTTGATTTTATCGGGTAGTGGTATATTTTGTCTTTCTACCGAGGAATGGTCTTTTAGTATTTTAAGACAAGAAACTTCGTTCAAAAATTTTTACCACCGTATTTTGAAGAAGTATAAGTTTCATGTCAATTGACTGAAAGTTGTATTCCTTAAGATCATGCTTACAGAATCGGTTCAAAGTTTCCTTTGGACAAGATTTCGTCTGATCATCAGTAGATGTAGAAGCTGGTTTCTCATCCTCTTTTGACTTGATGTAGTTAGGCAAACTACCATCATCTTGATCTGTTCAGATGTGACTAAACCGGTTTTATCACAGTCTGTAAAAGTCGAGCAAGGACTTTTAGTTTCCTCATTATCAGAAGAAATTACAACAACATCATTAGTCAGAGTCATAGGACGTGTCTCTTTATCTTGAGTAAGAGATTTACCAAGAGCTTCTAATTTGACAGTGAGATCCATATTCTTTTTGGCTAGAATATTCAGTTGAATTCTTTATCTCTGATCTCATTCTTAAGAAAATTTGACTCTGTCTTTCATATCAGCATCTTTGTAGACAAAGATTTTATGGGCTTTAGGAGTTTTACCAACTCTTTATCAGCATCTTCTTTTCCATCAGAGAAAGACACAGATTTTTTCGTAACTCCTGGATCATGAGTTAACGAAGTAGTAACATCTTCAACATTTGAGTATTCATACTCTTGCATAACGTTAACTGAATCAGACATAGATTCAATTTCTTATATGTTGGATCGCACCAAACACAGATTGTTAGATCTTTTCGTGTTTGCCTGCTCTGATACCAATTGAAAAGACGAGGGTACCCAAATATACCTCAATCTAAAGATTTTCCACCTATAAGTCCTTTCTCCGAAAGTGATTGTCTATGGACTGAGTCGAGACAATACAACTAATTGGTTGACACTTCGTGTGATCGTCTATGGATACAAGATCGAGACAATACGACAACAAGATAACTTGTGTAATTGACTACAGATATAAGATCAAGACAATACAACAACGAAGTATGTTTACTTGATAATAGGTTCGGACTTAACCAAACACAATAGGATTGCTATCAAGTAAATAGGAATATTGTGTATTTTACTTCTAATTATAATAAAAACAATTATAATTGCGGAAATAGAAAATTAAAAGACACATCAAGATTTTGTTAACGAGGAAACCGCAAATGCAGAAAAACCCGGGACCTTGTCCAGAATTGAATACTCTCAGGATTAAGCCGCTATACAATATCTAAACCAACTTCGTATAGTTGAGACCAAGCAACTAAACCTATAGTTCACCTAGTTCCTTCTGTATCCATGCGCCTCCAACTTGTAATAAGTCACGCACTTGGAACATTCCTTTGGTTCGTATTCCAAACAGTAAAGGAACAACAAATCTGTTCGGTAACAACTCTTTTCAAACAACGTGATATGAGTTTGACAAAAGGCTCTTCCGTTTATCCCAATAAACTCCTTTGTCAGGTTCTTAGATCTATCTTTTCAAAAACTACCAAAGTAATTGTTTAGACTATGCAATCAATACTTTGAATCACAAAGAATTATATTTATGCCGATCTACTCAACTAATTAATCAAGGTTAACACAAAGATAAACCAATTATAGTTGGATCCCCAGCCGATCAAGTTTTGTGCACACCAAAGATTATGAACCCAAATCAGAAATCTTCTTCGTCTTCAAATCTTCTTAGATCTTCAATAAACACCTGCACACAATCAACTTGAATATCTTGTGATCAATCACACACAGAACGGAGTCTGTTAACAATGGATTATCACAAGACGTCTTTAGATCTACAAACAGTCTAAAGATCCCCGTCGAAACTTCGATCTAGTTTGAGTGAATCTTATATCAGAAGAGAAGATTCTCAAGCATAAACAAACTAGGTGCAATCAAAGTTCAACAACCGTTAGTCAATCAAATCAATCAAAAACTAATAATAAACTGCAATTATCTAGTTTCCCACCAACGGTACTCGTATAACTTCCCAATCCTAAAGAAGTCTTTAAAACGAGCGGTCGTAAGATATTTCGCCTAATTAGGGTACTTTCCTCTCCGAATAGACGGCTCCACCAGTAACAACACAACTAGGTAGTTTTGCTGGCTCTGAGGATTAGTTTGCTCGAAATGTAAACTTCAATATTTATAGACCAAGGAAGTTTGGACACCAAGGAATTTCCAAAACCGAAAATATTCTCAAGATATGCAATATATTTCCAAATTCGGTTTTCATAATTCCTGGAAATGCTTTGTCCAAATATTGACCGAAATCTCAGTAGAAAATATCCAATTAGTAAATGCACATTACCAATTTTTATTTTCTAAAGATATGCATTTTAATTGCTGGAAATTAAAAGCATATAAAACTAAAAACCTTAATTAAAAGATTCTCAATTTATTTCGATCCGAGATTCTCCTTTAGATATTAAGGAATAACTTTGAACAAAAAAATATAAGAGTTGCTGCACATCTTCAAAGTATGTCGAAATCTTTACATTGTAAATCCTTTTTCATATTTACAATCTTGGAACCGATTTGCCACACTTCCAAACAAGTTTAGAATTGGTTCATCTGACTTCCAAGAAATATCTGATTGATTATCCTATCAAATCACCAATCATGGGTTTCACAGTCCTACCAAAACAAGTTTCGGTTCTACCTCCATGTGGGTACTATGATCGGTCACACTAGCTTTCCAAAATTTGGTTGACACTAGGATCGGTTACCACATATTTATGGTATTTAACTTGTATTTGGTTGCACAAGTCATAGGATCGGTTACCAATTACTAAGACTTGTTGTACCTCTTACAAGGATCGATTCCACACACTTTTGATCGGTTGCACCTCTTACTAAGATCGATTCCCCAATGTCTAGAGTTGGTTATACCAATTACAATATATCGATCATACCATCTCAGGTGATTACTTAAGATCGGTTTCACTAATAAAAGTCATACCAATACAAAAGTCAGGCATTGTGAATAGTTTTACCAAGATACATAAACAAGTTATGAGCGGTTATACTAAACACACATATTGGTAATCCAAAGATTTGCAATGAATAACAATACCAATAAGCCTAGCGATTTCCCTTTCGATTCACAAAACAAGTTTGTGAATTGTACTTCCTTTAGATGAATGTAAAACATTGTTTCCTAGGACGAAATCTTCACCCATACCCATACATAATCAGAATAGCATTCATACAATTATGTCGATGTCTTATATACGAAGTTTAAAAGATAGACGTTATACTTCATATTGCAATTCCTTAATACTATGTCTAACTAGAGTATAATCATACAACTTTGTAGTTATGTTTTCAATATGCATGACTTGAAAGATACGTTAAGAATGAAATAGTTCAAGTCAAATATTACTAACCTCAAGAGGAAGCAAGATGTCGTCGTTGTAGCTCTTTACTTCTTCACATTTTTCAAGTCTTCACGTAATACTTGTAAGTCTCATATCCTAATAGAATAGTATGGATGTAACTGGGAGTACCCCAACTTGATGAGTTGGGGTACTAAAATATGACAACCAAACTATACGAAGTTGACTACCCTAATTATTAAACACAAATAGGCTACTAATAGAATAGTTATGTTTCCCCAACAGATTTACTTGTAATTATTCAAGTCTTCACATTCTAGTAAACCTATACGAAGTTGACTTTAGTAAATAATCAAGCGACTCTTTAAATGAGTTATGGTTCACTAAAATATGACAACCAAACTTGACATACCAACGCTTGGTGGGTTCAACCGAGCTATGCTCTAACAATTAGGTTTCCCAGTTGCTAGAGTTCTCCCTAATACAATCTTCAAATCAGGGTTTGCAATCAATGTTACCTTGGTAACAAAGCATTCAATATTCACCGTTAGATGAAAGCCTGATTAGACTCAAGCTAATATCTTTCAACCGTTAGATCGAACTTAGCTTGTTAAACACAAAAGAAAAGTGACTTCATTTAGATATGCATAACCGTACCTAAACGTGTACACCATGTTGGCTCAACAATAGTTAACGAAGTTAGCCATATGAACACTTTCATATCAACCTTATTCATCTTTAACATAACTAGTTCAAATAACTCAAATGAAACTAGTTCTAGAGTTGTTCAATTGTCTTTATTCTCATAGAATATTCAAGACACAATTGAATCAAAATCGATTTTGATTCACTTGAATCAATTCATGAACATTATAGCCACAGTTTGTAAAAGATTGCATTCCTTAATATATAAATGTATTAGTTCATGAACAAACCGATTTTAGAACATTAACCTACTCAAGTATGCAAACATGTACACATACCTAAGTGGCCGGACTAAGTTTGGGTTCGCCAGTACGCAAACGGGTACACGTACCACCAAACTCAGTTGAACTCCGGAACTTGGACTTATGCCAGTACGCGAACGGGTGCGCATACCTAGTTCCCGGACTTTCATTAACCAACCAGTACGCATACGTGCATGCATACAATAGTTCCCGGACTTGGAATAACTTGCAACAGTTAGCATACAAGTACGAAACATTGAAACATTCTTAGAAGACGGGAATAGATGTCTCACACAAATTATTATCTTCGAAGCAATTTTCAAGTGATCGAATGATCAATACGAAACATTCCGAGTCTACATCAAATGACTGTCTCACACAAATCATGTAAGATGTTACCAGGCGATTTTCACATGATCATCTTTTGACTTTCGTCAAGAATATAAGATGAACTTGGTTAAAGCGAAAGCTTACCAACACATATTTCGAGAAATATGTAAGCGATTTAAACTCAGCTTGAAATATCAAATGTGTATAATCGAAGTCTATATAGCTATACGACTTTTGTCTCAAATATGAGATAAAGTAGATAGACTTTTGAGTGATAGATGAGTTCAAGTCTCCACATACCTTTTGTTGGTGAAGTTCCACAAGCTTAGTAGTTCTTCGTCTTTAATCGATGAACGCCGTGAAGTCTAAAGATCATCTACACTTTCGATCCTAATCCGAGACTTAGCTATAAGTAGACTAGAAATCAAGACTTATAGTTTTGGCAATTAAACTTGACAAATAAGCTTGAGATAGCAACGCTTGCAAGTTCGACCGAGAAGTGCTCTAACAGGTACATCATTCATCCTTAGTTAAGAGATAATAGATTAAAGGTAAAGTACTCATGATAGACAAACCATGAGTTTGCTATCTCAAGCTTGTTGTCATTATTAGTTGATCAAAATTATATCTTTATTTCTAGTCTACTAAGTCAAGTCTCGGACTAGGTTAGAATTTGGTGGTTGAGTATCAGACGTCACCGTCGAAGACTAAAGATTGACGAAGAAATTTGGAGAACTTCTGTATCAGGTATGTGAGGACTGAAACCATTTTATTTTACTCACTATCTTACCATTTTATCTGTTGAGACTATATCGTATGACTTCTAGTATATTTACAAAGAAGAAATTTTGATTCAAGCTTGTCTTGCTAAATTCTCGAATATGATTCTAGCAAAGATGTTCAACAATCCTTAAAATATTAGTTCGAAACAATTTGTTGTTTGAGAATTAATTTGTGGATCAATTGAAAATCGCCCATAAGTTTTATAATTTGGGAATGTTTCAAACATCATAAAACATAAATTCATGAACTTGTAATATTTCTGCTCAAGGTGGGTTGGCAAATCACTTAGCAAACCATAGATATCTGAGTTTCAGAAATACATGGAAGGTTGGCGAACCAGTTCGCAAACTTTAAGTTCAGATTGAAACAATTCACGAACCTAGTTCACAAACCGCGGTGAACTGAATTATTATGTTGGTATTAAAAGTCTAGCGGTTGGCGAACCCGGCTCACGAACCGTAGCATCTTGACTCGTGAACAAGACTTATAGTTCACGAACCGTTTCACCAACGGAGTTGAATTTAGCAAATGCTCAGAGACTTATTTATTTTTTAAATATGTTTAGCATTGCTATGACTCTCTGAAACACTTCTAAGACTTCATTGATCACTTAAACACTTATGTCATGATGATTAAATTCTTAAGTGTTAATGAACATGAATTTGTTTATTTTTCATATGGCATATTTACCAAACCGAACAGTTGTTATACACGTTTCCGTAACCGGACCATAGTGCATATTATTATTTTATATTTTCAAGACTAATTCTCACATGTCTTAAGTGAAACCCTAATTGGAGTTTTATCAAAACAGAGAAAGTGTTTACTTGATTCTGAAGCTATCTTAGCTTGAATTCTAAGCAACCCTTAGTCTTGAAAAACTATAATTAGAGATGCTCTTTCAACTGGGAAAGTTAATCCCTAACACTTTGTGTCCTAGTTGATTGCTAGAGTCGTCCTCTATTGACCTAGATTTTCTCTAAGATACATATTAGGTCCACGGCTGAAAAACTTCGCTTTGGGGATTCGTGAAGCCAGGCCCGACTATCTTTCCCTTGATATTTAGAATCACTACACTAACTGAAAACGGAAAAGTTGGTGGTGTATGATCGGTTGTCACCCGGTCAAAAATAATTTCACTTTCTTGCTTCACTAAAATAACGTAGTATGCAATAAGAAAGAGTTCGTATCCACAGAGAGGCTTATGTTGTTATGCAAATTTTCAGTTTCTTAGTAACCAAGGGGGGATGTTGATGTTTCAAAGCAATAAAAATAAATTGAAAGCAAAGTAATAATAAAATTTATCAATAAGGAGAAAGTATTGGTCACGGGATAGTTTCATTCACAAACTCGAATTATCAACAATGACTAGAATTGAAATTTTAATCTCTCATTTACTAAAAGTCCTAGGATACCTTGATCGCAAGAGTATCCCGCTAATTCCCTGATTTCATCACAACCACATTAAAAGATGCATATGTGAATTCTTTCTAGAAAGCAACCTAAAGTGTAAAAGCACAATTAAGTTTAACTCCCTAAAAGCAATAAGTTTTCTGGAATAAGACTAATCAAGGCAACCAAAATGTGTAAAAGCACTAATTCGATTTAACCCAAGTTACGATTCATATGTGACTAGTAGGATATATCACTACAAGCACTACCCACATTTATGCTACTCAAAATCAGGGATAGACAACGTTTTCGTATTGAAAGCCCTAATATAGCTCTAGATATGAAAGTAGATCGGATTGATTCCGGACTCAACCAAACAAACTATCAAATCATAAACATTATAAACTATGAATCATAATCAATAAATTACTGAGACAAAACTAATACATTGAATCAAATCTTATTTGTGAAATCCACTTATTATCCCATAACCAATAATAGGTATTTAGTTACTCATAGTATTTTTATTCAACATAATTATTATCAAAAATAAGATGAAGAACATGTAAAATAAAATGGAAGCAAACCCTAGTAGAATCGCTCTCCTCCAAAACTCCAGTAGAAAATACGTGATCCCCAAAAAGAATAGAAACTCCTTCTTTTTATAGCCTTCACACTTTCCAAAATTAGGTCTTCAAAGTCCATCACCAAAAAGTCCATCAAGCCCATGAACCATGTGTGAGAAACCCATGTGAAAATATGACCAAAAAATATGCTCGCCGGAAAACTGGTATTGTGGCCGGAAATCGTAGGAAAAGTCATGGGAATCGGTTCAGGTGACCGGCAAAGTCCGCCCGGTCACCGGTTCAGTGAGTCAACTCGGTCGGGTCAATGCTGAGTCGGATCGGTCAACTCTGGTCAACTCAGTTGGACCGGTTCATCAAATGAGTCAGCCAAATCAATGAGTTAGATGACTAATCAGCTGAGTCAGGTGTTAACTAGCCTGACTGGGCTTAGCTTTGAAATTGCATAAGCCAGATGCTGTGTATGTAGTGCAATGGTCTTGCTTTACCAGTACAAGCCAGCCAAGATGGCTGTTCATCTTGCATCTTACCAGCACAAATCCTCATCATGTCCTGCTCATTCTACAACAGCATTACCATCTTCCTAAAACAGCTCACTCCCACTGCCATGAACAGCTCAACTCAACACCACAGAAACCTGCACATCCACCATCTTGCAAACCCATCATTCATCTCCGCCACGGTCTGCAGCTCCATGCATTTAACTCATGACTTTGCACTTGTAACAAGCTTTGCATTCTCGCCATACATTCCCACGACCACGCAACTTAAGAGCCACAAGCTCGGGCTATTGCAAACACTTCTTCTGACCATGAGGGCTATTTCATCCAGCACAGCACCATCTCCATCAAAACCTTCCACTCCTGCCAAGCCATTCATTCACACATAACCCCTTTTTTTTTCTAACTCAAAGCAACAGCACCATCAGCTACACCGGCAGCTCTCAACTCTCAGACCCTGCTCAATCATAAGCAAACCCATTCAGTCAAGCCCATGGCTACCACACTGATCCACAGCTGCCTCAATTCCATCCACCAGCTTCACACCATGGCACAACTGACCCTTGCAGCTGCTCATGCCCTGTAACCTGCCTGCACTCAACCTCACCAGCACCACCAAGTCATAGCTCAGGCCACAGCTCTATGCCTGGCCATCTCTGCCTGCACTCAACCTCACCAGCACCACCAAGTCATAGCTCAGGCCACAACTCTATGCCTGGCCATCTCTGCCTGCAATGCTCCACATACATCACAGCATTGCACCATCATCTCCTTGGCAAGCAACAATGGCAGCAGCATCAATTCTCCCTGCAACTTACAGCTTCACATAGTCCCTGTTGTTGTCTTGCAGCAGCACAGACTCAATTCCATGGCAAACCCATTCACTGCAACCCATTGCAGCAGTGTAATAACTGCAACATCTTCTTGAACTCGGTCCATCCGTAGCAGCAACAACATCTGAGTTTCAGCTCAATCCCCATTTCAGAAGCTCCTTCATGATAACTTGCAATGTCCTGAGCTACAAATACCACCACTTCTGCCAATTCCACTCTTCATTATCTTAACACAGTTCAGCAAAGACCCATTTCCTAACCCTGTGAAATCAGCTGCACAAACACCATTCTGCTTGCATACAACAACCCTCAAACAAGACCATCTTCTCACTCTCATCTCAGATTTACTCTAACTAACACTGCAGCTGCACCCTCTCTTCTGCAAATCCATCTACACCAGTTGTACATCCGAGACCACTCAGCTCAAATGTGCTCAGGCCATTTCAAATCACAGCTCCACCTCAAGCACCATTCATCCTCAAAACCAGATCCAACACAAACCCTTAGATTCTGTTGTAGACTTGAATCCCTTAAAACCCATCTTCTAGCTGCTCTTCTTGTTACAGATTTCATCCCCAATTTCTTGAATTACATCGATCTCCTCTTTCTACCTGATTCTTCAGTCAAGAACCAGAATCGATCCAAACTGGGATCTGTTCTTCACTAGACCAACATCAATAGTGAAATCTTCTCGAATCTCTATTTCTCTGTGAATCCTGAATTCCTTCTCTGCATCTCCAATTCTCAA
This sequence comes from Papaver armeniacum, assembly GCA_023531295.1. Lineage (NCBI taxonomy): Eukaryota > Viridiplantae > Streptophyta > Magnoliopsida > Ranunculales > Papaveraceae > Papaver > Papaver armeniacum. The sequence continues at coordinate 260,497 of JAJJWW010004391.1, forward strand.
ATCGCAGCCGCCATGACTTGTTCTCTGAAATTGAGGTGGAGTGTTAATGAAAGACAACCGGTTGTCTGAGAAGCACTTGACCTCATAGGGTATGTCTGTACGGACTGGATATTGGCATCCAGTGACTTGGATAGGGGCTGCCAAAGAACAATAGTCCCCTTGTTCCTCCTATGCTCCCGATAGTGCTTGCATATGAGAATTGACGCTTTTCTTCGAATCCTTCCACCAACATCAACCGTCTCTTATTTCTCAGATTCACTTCTTCTCTTCAATGTCTCTTCATCACTAAAGCAGTCATGCTTTTCAGACAGAGATGGAGAAATAGAAGCAAATAGTGAGAAATAATCCGTCTCCAAGAGAAGTTGCACATGAGATGAGACTTTTGATTTGTTTCTTCTTCTTTTATTCCAAATGACTCCAAAGTACCTAAATACTCAAAAGCAAACATAAGATACATAATTTACATGAAAACTAGCAGAGAAAGCATAAACAATAGATAAATATCAAGGTGTTTTAGACACCTATCAAATTCCCCCACACTTAGACTTTGCTAGTCCTCGAGCAAATCAAACAAAATAATTTTAAAACATACATACAACTCCGTCTCGTCGAGGCAACGGTTACTCTAAGCATGAATAACAGGCCTTTAAACCCCTAGGTGTCCCTAGTGGACGAGTTTTAGTCTCGTGAAGGTTTACAAGAGGTCTGCCTACAAAACCTATATTTCCAACTCCGTCTATTTGTGACAAATCAATGAACGAATCCAAAATGACTACAGGAGGAAGTACCTTGCAAATTCAGTTCATATTCAAGTAAATAAAGCTTTAATTAGATAGTTGAACAAGCCACAATACTCGGAAACTAACAAACCACAATCACAATGAAAAGATTAAGAAGATGGATAAAGATGTAGATGTTGGCGAATGTTCACAAGTGTTCGATGTTTCCCATATCTGTCTGAAGGTCACTGCTAAGATGAACCTATGAAACCTATTGGATTGAGCTACTGGTCAATTCTAGCGTCAACACACTGGCATATACAAGGGAACCAGTGGTCAACAAACTTATTTCTACATCAACTCGCTGGCATATACAAGGGAACCAGGAGTGACTTTATTCACCAAATATAAAATACTTTCTTTTCTTTTTCACTTTTTGTTTCTTTTTCTTTTTTTTTTTTTTTTTTTTTTTTTTTTTAGACGGCATGATTAGATCAAACTGGATCCAAGCGCATGCTTCTTGTCAGCAAGTACGTGATAGTTGCCTTGGATCCTGCATTCCACGCTTGTTTAGGCGACGGAGACAGGGACTACGTTTCACACATACTGCTATTCCCAAGTGTCATTCTTTATTCCGTTTGGTCTAATTGGTCGGTCTCTTTTTTTTTGTTTCTTTTTCTTTTTCTAGCAACTCAATCACTCTAATCATCCTAGCAGCAATAACAACTCGATTTTTAGTGACCCACCAAAGCACTTAGAGAACAATAGAAAAATATGGAAAAATAAAAATAGCATGTGATATGGTGATATTCCGAGATATGGTAACAACTATCATATAATTTATGATTTCATGAGCTATGTTCGTCCCTTTTAGTTAATTGGTTCCTCAACTCCTGCATTCAAAATGGTTCCATCCACTAATGGTGTCATCCTAAAGGCACAAGTTTCTAGATTTCGGAGTTCAAAAAGCACAATTTTTTTTTTTTTTTTTTTTCATGGCAAAAAAACTACTAAACGCATAAAACAAACTATACAAACATATAAATGCTCCCCCACACTTAAACTTTACATTGTCCTCAATGTAAAATTGAATCATCCAAAGAAGGTTCAAGGTGGGAAATTCCGCAAAAGATATGCAAAAACAAGAAAAGAAAGATAAAATGCTTAAAAATAAAAAGATAAAGGGAGAGATACAAAACCGGTGGGTTGCCTCCCACTTAGCGCTTGGTTTAAAGTCGTCAGCCCGACTATCTCCCTGCTTTCTATGACTCCTCCAGAGGGAGTGCATCCACAAAATTAGCTCCTTCCACCACTTCGGAAGTGAAATTCTCATAATATGGTTTCAAACGGTGCCCGTTAACTTTAAGTTCCTTGCCCGTAGCAATGCTACGAATTTCTCTTGCACCATGAGAAAACACATTAGTAACAATAAAAGGTCCGATCCATCGTGACCTTAATTTACCCGGAAATAAATGCAAGCGAGTATTAAACAAAAGCACTTTCGCCCAACACAAAATTGTTTTCTAGAAATCATAGTATCATGAAAGGCCTTCGTTTTTTTCCTTATAAATGCGAGAGCTTTCAAATGCATCATTGCGAAGCTCTTCTAGCTCTTGGAGTTGCAACTTCCTTTGCTTTCCAGCCCCATCCATCTCCATGTTGCATTGTTTAATCGCCCAAAACGCCTTATGCTCAATCTCCACGGGTAAGTGACAAGGTTTACCATACACAAGCCTAAAGGAGACATCCCAATAGGTGTCTTGTATGCGGTTCTATATGCCCACAAAGCATCATTTAGTCGCATGCTCCAATCTTTCCTTGTTGGATTCACCGTCTTCTCAAGTATGGATTTCACCTCCCGATTAGACACCTCGGCTTGTCCATTTGTTTGAGGATGATAAGGTGTTGCAACCTTGTGCGACACATTGTACTTCTTCAACAAGCTTTGTAAAAACTGTTGTTGAAGTGAGAACCTCCATCGCTAATTATGGCTTTTGGAATTCCAAACCTTGCAAAAATATTAGTTTGCACAAAATCGAAACAACCTTGGAATCATTAGTAGGGGTGGCCTTAGCCTCCACCCATTTAGAGACATAATCAACGACAAGTAAGATGTAATAATTCCCATGCGAGTTGACAAAAGGACCCATAAAATCTATACCCCATACATCAAAAACTTCAATAAATTGAATAAAAGTTTGGGGCATTTGATTTCGGGCACCTAGATTGCTTGTTCTTTGGCACCTATCACAAGTTGTACAAAATGTATATGCATCCTTAAACAAGGTTGGCCAATAGAAACCGCTTTCAAGTACCTTGTAAGCGGTTCTTTTACTTCCAAAATGTCCTCCGCAAGCATAGGAGTGACAAAATGACAAGATAGAATTAAACTCGGATTCGGGAACGCACCTTCTTATTACTTGGTCGCTGCCATGTTTCCATAAGTATGGATCATCCCATATGTATCGGTTCCCTAACCTCTTAAGTTTGTCCCTCTCAAAGACGAGACAAGTTCGTTGGGATTTGTTTAGTTACCAAGTAATTCACAATATCGCATACCATGGTTCTCCAAAGGCAATTGAGAATAGTTGCTCATCCCGGGAAGCTTTCACGCAATGGGATAGCTTCCTTGTCCATAGACAAGACGGCTCAAGTGATCCGCAGCGGTGTTCTCAATGCCTTTCTTGTCCTTGATTTCAATATCAAACTCTTGTAGAAGTAGAATCCATCGTATGAGCCTTGGTTTCGCTTCTTTCTTCATTAGTAAGTACCTAAGAGCTGCATGGTCGGAAAAAGACAACAACTTTTGTACCAATTAGATAAGAGCGAAATTTCTCCAATGCAAATACAATAGCTAAAAACTCTTTTTCAGTGGTTGTGTAGTTTTGTTGGGCTTCATTTAACGTTCTAGAAGCATAGTAAATAGCATGAGGTATCTTCCCCTCACGTTGCCCAAGCACCGCACCAACCGCGTAGTCACTAGCATCACACATTAGCTCAAACGGCTTGCTCCAATCCGGTGGTTTAATGATAGGGGCTGAAATCAAAAGTTCTTTCAAACGATTGAATGCTGCCATACACTTCTCATCGAAGTTAAAAACCACATCTTTTTGCAATAAATTGCAAAGTGGTGATGCTATCTTGGAAAAATCCTTGATAAATCTACGATAGAAACCTGCATGGCCAAGAAAAGAACGTATCTCCCTCACCGTAGTGGGAGGGGTTAGAGCACGAATAAGGTCTATCTTAGCTTTATCAACTTCCAAGCCCTTAGAAGATATTATATGGCCTAAAACTATGCCATGAGTTACCATGAAATGGCACTTCTCCCAATTTAGCACAAGATTTGTTTCAACACATCTTTCAAGGATTAATGACAAGTTGTTCAAACATAGGTCAAATGAATCACCAAAGACACTAAAGTCATCCATAAACACTTCAATGATGTTTTCAACATACTCGGAGAAAATACTTACCATACACCTTTGAAAGGTAGCTGGAGCATTGCACAAGCCAAAAGGCATCCTTCTATAAGCAAAAGTGCCGAAAGGACAAGTGAAAGTAGTTTTCTCTTGGTCCTCCGGTGCTATCACAATCTGATTGTACCCTGAATAACCATCAAGGAAGCAATAATAAGCATGTCCAGCTAAACGTTCAAGCATTTGATCAATAAAGGGTAAAGGAAAATGATCCTTCCTAGTAGTGGCATTCAACTTTCTATAATCAATACAAACCCTCCAACCGGTTTGCACACGAGTTGGGACAAGTTCATTTTCATCATTCTCTACCACCGTTACCCCTATTTCTTTGGTACAACTTACCGGGCTCACCCATTTGCTATCGGATATGGGGTAGATAACACCCACTTCCAAGAGCTTGAGTATCTCCTTTTTCACAACTTCCATCATGGGAGGGTTCAAACGACGTTGCGCGTCCCTTGTAGGCTTTGCATCGTCCTCCAAACGAATCTTATGCATACAAACGGCGGGGCTTATACCCTTGATGTCGGCGATTGTCCATCCTATGGCCGTCTTGTGCTTCCTTAACACCCGTAGAAGTTTTTGCTCCTGTAATTCACTAAGCTCGTTAGAAACAATCACGGAGTAACTCTTCATTATCACCCAAGTACAAGTACTTTAAGTGACTTGGAAGAGGTTTCAATTCTAACTTTGGAGATTTAACAATAGAAGGTAAAAGTTGTTCATCGGCTGCGTGGTAAAGAAATAAAAGAGATATTGTGAGTTTAGGACATCCTTGTAGTGAGTTGAGATCACCAAGGGCTTCCTTAACTTCGTTACCACACTCAATACCGTCATCCATGGTTGTAGTTAAAAGCAGGTTTCCAAAGCATCATCATGATTCAATTCAAACACTTGTTGAGCTAATGTATCCAAAACATCAACGGAGAAACAAGAGTGGACATCACTAGGATATCTCATCGTCTCGAAAATGTTGAAACGTATTATTTCTCCATCGAACTCCATAGTCAACGTTCCCTTGTCCACATCAATAATGGTTTTCGCCGTTTTCATGAAGGGACGCCAAGTAGCAATGGAAGAGACGAGTCGGTGAACCTTCATCCATCTCTAACACACAAAAGTCAGCTGGGAATACAAGTTGATTAACCTGCACAAGAACATCCTCGACAATACCCATTGGGTAGACATTAGAACGATCGGCTAATTGCAACACAATTCCAGCCTTTTTCAAAGGACCTAGATTAAGTGAATTGTACATAGATGCAGGCATAACATTAACGGATGCACCTAAATCCAACATTGCTTTATTAAAAGTGGTGTTACCAATTGTGAATGGGAATGTCAAAGCTACCGGGTCTTTGCATTTCGGTGGGAGTTTGTGTTGTAAGATTGCCGAAGCATTCTCCCCACACTCAACACTTCATTACCTTTGAGCCTTTTCTTATTGGTACACAAGTCCTTCAACACTTTTGCATACTTGGGAACTTGTTTGATAGCATCAAGGAGTGGTATATTCACATGAATCTTCCTAAGAACGTCTAAAATCTCCTTTTCTAGTTCCGCCTTCTTTGAACTTGCAAATCTGCGAGGAAAAGGTATAGGAGGAACATAAGTAGAAACCGGAGTTTTAGAGTTAGGAATTGGTACCTCGAGTGTTTGGGGAATTTCATCCCTCTTTTCTTCCAAAACCGGCTCTTTTGGAGCTTCCTCTTCACCCAAATCAGCAACTTCGGGTTGCACAAGTTGTGTACCACTTCTCAATGTAATTGCATTAACACCCTCTTTTGGGTTGATAGGTTGAGAAGGAAGTCTCCCACTATTTTGTGCCTTCAAATTGTTGATATCAACCGCCATGGAGCCTACTTGAGTCTGCAAATCCTTGATAGCACTCTTAGTTTCTTGTTGGCTCTCTTTGAACATGGTAGAAATACCTTGCATCATTGTATGTAACTTTGCATCGATATCGGAACCTTGAACCGATTGTTGTGGTTCTTTGAAATTGTTGTTGTTGAGGTTGAAATTGTTGCTGTTGTTGTTGGAATTGTTGTTGTTGTGGTTGAAATCCACTCGAGCGATTGAAATTTGGTTGTTGGACCGCACCTTGCTTGTTGGCATAGCTGAAATTTGGATGATCTCTCCATCCGGATTGTAGGTGTTGGAGTAGGGATCATACCTTCTTTGTTGGTTTGGAAAAACCGCACTAGCTTGCTCCATCTCTTCACCATGTGAAGGTAAAATAACCGCAGCCATCCTTTGAATCATTTGCTCCATATTGTCCATCCTTTGATCACGGTGTGATGATGATGAATCACTAACTTCATGCACCTGCCTTACCATTGGTTCACCTCTTGTGTAGAATTGTTGCGAGTTCGCAGCCATGCTTTCAATCAACTCGGCAGCTTGGGCCACCGTCTTGTTCACTAGTGCACCGCCACCCGCAGCGTCTAGAAGATATCTATCACTTGATTGGAGACCTTCGTAGAAGTACTGGATTATCATAGCATCACTAACTTGATGGTGTGGACAGCTTGCAACCAATCTCTTGTATCTCTCCCAACATTCATACAATGATTCTCCCACATGTTGCTTTATTCCACAAATCTCTTTGCGAATTTGAGTGGCCTTTGACGCAGGAAAATACCTCTCTAGAAAGAGTTTCTTCAAACCGTTCCATGTAGTGACACTCCCAGGTGGCAAACAATACAACCAATCCTTAGCGTTGTCCACCATAGAAAATGGAAAAACTTTCATCATTGCACCATCGACTTCAGTCTCCGCTGGAAGCATAGCCTTGACAATGGTATGGAACTCCATGAGATGCTTGTTTGGGTCCTCATTCGCCATACCATGAAACTTTGGCAACTCTCTAAGCAACCCCGGCTTGATCTCGAAAGTTGAGTTTGTTTGGATACACCATTGTTGTGCATCAAGCCTATGTGAAGCCAAATCCTTGAGTGTACGGTTCGCATTGTCACCCATTGCTTCTTCCTCTTCAATTAGTGGTTCTCCTACGAATGGAACCTCTTCTTCCTCTTCTCGATGAAGAGCTTCGTGTTCTACTTCCAAGACTTGTTCTTCCGTTGTGTCTTGCCTTGGTTGGAGTATTGTGCCTCTTCGAGTAGCTATCCCGCACCTTTGATAATTCCAATCTTTGGAAGCCAGGGATTAGTACCTGAAAAACAATTCTCGCAAACAAGTGAGAAACAAGACAATAAACGAAAAGCAAGTATAAAAGCAGAAATTGTAAAAAGAAACTAAAAACTTAATAACAAGCCGTATGCCTCCCCGGCAGCGGCGCCAAAATTTGATCGGTTGTCACCCGGTCAAAAATAATTTCACTTTCTTGCTTCACTAAAATAAAGTAGTATGCAATAAGAAAGAGTTCGTATCCACAGAGAGGCTTATGTTGTTATGCAAATTTTCAGTTTCTTAGTAACCAAGGGGGGATGTTGATGTTTCAAAGCAATAAAAATAAATTGAAAGCAAAGTAATAATAAAATTTATCAATAAGGAGAAAGTATTGGTCACGGGATAGTTTCATTCACAAACTCGAATTATCAACAATGACTAGAATTGAAATTTTAATCTCTCATTTACTAAAAGTCCTAGGATACCTTGATCGCAAGAGTATCCCGCTAATTCCCTGATTTCATCACAACCACATTAAAAGATGCATATGTGAATTCTTTCTAGAAAGCAACCTAAAGTGTAAAAGCACAATTAAGTTTAACTCCCTAAAAGCAATAAGTTTTCTGGAATAAGACTAATCAAGGCAACCAAAATGTGTAAAAGCACTAATTCGATTTAACCCAAGTTACGATTCATATGTGACTAGTAGGATATATCACTACAAGCACTACCCACATTTATGCTACTCAAAATCGGGATAGACAACGTTTACAGTATTGAAAGCCCTAATATAGCTCTAGATATGAAAGTAGATCGGATTGATTAGGACTCAACCAAACAAACTATCAAATCATAAACATTATAAACCATGAATCATAATCAATAAATTACTTGAGACAAAACTAATACATTGAATCAAATCTTATTTGTGAAATCCACTTATTATCCCATAACCAATAATAGGTATTTAGTTAGTCATAGTATTTTTATTCAACATAATTATTATCAAAAATAAGATGAAGAACATGTAAAATAAAATGGAAGCAAACCCTAGTAGAATCGCTCTCCTCCAAAACTCCAAAGAGAAAATACGTGATCCCCAAAAGAATAGAAACTCCTTCTTCTTATAGCCTTCACACTTTCCAAAATTAGGTCTTCAAAGTCCATCACCAAAAAGTCCATCAAGCCCATGAACCATGTGTGAGAAACCCATGTGAAAATATGACCCAAAATATGCTCGCCGGAAAACTGGTATTGTGGCCGGAAATCGGCCGGAAAAGTCGCCGGGAATCGGTTCAGGTGACCGGCAAAGTCCGCCCGGTCACCGGTTCAGTGAGTCAACTCGGTCGGGTCAATGCTGAGTCGGATCGGTCAACTCTGGTCAACTCAGTTGGACCGGTTCATCAAATGAGTCAGCCAAATCAATGAGTTAGATGACTAATCAGCTGAGTCAGGTGTTAACTAGCCTGACTGGGCTTAGCTTTGAAATTGCATAAGCCAGATGCTGTGTATGTAGTGCAATGGTCTTGCTTTACCAGTACAAGCCAGCCAAGATGGTTGTTCATCTTGCATCTTACCAGCACAAATCCTCATCATGTCCTGCTCATTCTACAACAGCATTACCATCTTCCTAAAACAGCTCACTCCCACTGCCATGAACAAGCTCAACTCAACACCACGTAAACCCGCACATCCACCATCTTGCAAACCCATCATTCATCTCTCGCCACCGATCTGCAGACTCCATGCATTTAACTCACAGCCACTGCACTTGTAACAAGCTTTGCATTCGCCATACATTCCACCTGACCCTGCAACTTAAGAGCCACAAGCTCAGGCTATTGCAAACACTTCTTCACAGCCATGAGGGCTATTTCATCCAGCACAGCACCATCTCCATCAAAACCTTCCACTCCTGCCAAGCCATTCATTCACACATAACCCCTTTTTTTCTAACTCAAAGCAACAAAGACACCATCGCCTACACCAACCAGCAGCTCTCAACTCTCAGACCCTGCTCAATCATAAGCAAACCCATTCAGTCAAGCCCATGGCTACCACACTGATCCACAGCTGCCTCAATTCCATCCACCAGCTTCACACCATGGCACAACTGACCCTTGCAGCTGCTCATGCCCTGTAACCTGCCTGCACTCAACCTCACCAGCACCACCAAGTCATAGCTCAGGCCACAACTCTATGCCTGGCCATCTCTGCCTGTACTCAACCTCACCAGCACCACCAAGTCATAGCTCAGGCCACAACTCTATGCCTGGCCATCTCTGCTCGCAATGCTCCACATACATCACAAAGCATTGCACCATCATCTCCTTGGCAAGCAACAATGGCGCAGGCATCAATTCTCCTGCAACTTACGACTTCACATAGTCCCTGTTGTTGTCTTGCAGCAGCACAGACTCAATTCCATGGCAAACCCATTCACTGCAACCCATTGCAGCAGTGTAATAACTGCAACATCTTCTTGAACTCGGTCCATCCGTAGCAGCAACAACATCTGAGTTTCAGCTCAATCCCCATTTCAGAAGCTCCTTCATGATAACTTGCAATGTCCTGAGCTACAAATACCACCACTTCTGCCAATTCCACTCTTCATTATCTTAACACAGTTCAGCAAAGACCCATTTCCTAACCCTGTGAAATCAGCTGCATAAACACCATTCTGCTTGCATACAACAACCCTCAAACAAGACCATCTTCTCACTCTCATCTCAGGTTTACTCTAACTAACACTGCAGCTGCACCCTCTCTTCTGCAAATCCATCTACACCAGTTGTACATCCGAGACCACTCAGCTCAAATGTGCTCAGGCCATTTCAAATCACAGCTCCACCTCAAGCACCATTCATCCTCAAAACCAGATCCAACACAAACCCTTAAATTCTGTTGTAGACTTGAATCCCTTAAAACCCATCTTCTAGCTGCTCTTCTTGTTACAGATTTCATCCCCAATTTCTTGAATTACATCGATCTCCTCTTTCTACCTGATTCTTCAGTCAAGAACCAGAATCGATCCAAACGGGATCACATTCTTCACTAGACCAACATCAATAGTGAAATCTTCTCGAATCTCTATTTCTCTGTGAATCCTGAATTCCTTCTCTGCATCTCCAATTCTCAAATCGCAGCCGCCATGACTTGTTCTCTGAAATTGAGGTGGAGTGTTAATGAAAGACAACCGGTTGTCTGAGAAGCACTTGACCTCATAGGGTCTGTCTGTACGGACTGGATATTGGCATCCAGTGACTTGGATAGGGGCTGCCAAAGAACAATAGTCCCCTTGTTCCTCCTATGCTCCCGATAGTGCTTGCATATGAGAATTGACGCTTTTCTTCGAATCCTTCCACCAACATCAACCGTCTCTTATTTCTCAGATTCACTTCTTCTCTTCAATGTCTCTTCATCACTAAAGCAGTCATGCTTTTCAGAATGAGAGATGGAGAAATAGAAGCAAATAGTGAGAAATAATCCGTCTCCAAGAGAAGTTGCACATGAGATGAGACTTTTTATTGTTTCTTCTTCTTTTATTCCAAATGACTCCAAAGTACCTAAATACTCAAAAGCAAACATAAGATACATAATTTACATGAAAACTAGCAGAGAAAGCATAAACAATAGATAAATATCAAGGTGTTTTAGACACCTATCGGTGTACTTGGTACCCCTGCGTTTTCGCGTACTTGTCCCGCTTTTATAATTCAGACTACTAGAGTACGCCTACTGGGTATGTGTACCTGCCCTGTATCTAGAATTCACCGTGTTCTGGAAACTCTCTATAATTAATTCGAAATATTCCCAATCGCCATTGATAATAAATTTTATTGCTTGGAAAATTCCCAAATGATTAACTTGAAACAAAAATAGTTCGTGAGTAAATATGATGGTTCAGTCTTCACATACCTCTTTGTTGATAAAGTTCTCAAATGTCTTCGTTTGATCTTCAATCTTCAATCTTCGAGGGTTATTCACTGAAGTCTGATACTCCAATAATGATTGCTCGAATTTCTAATATTACCTTCAATCTTCACATAATTCGCCATTGCATGGTTAGGTTCATCACAGTAACCCTCTCAACGATTAAGGTTACCCTCTAAACGATTAAGCTCTTTAAAATAAGTTATTTATGACTACTAATTTAATTATGTTATTCGGAAGAACTATGTATGTAAACTTAGCAACATGTATACTGTGTGACTCTAAAATCTCTAAAAGTTAGAGGTTATGCAACAATATGTACTAAAAGTTTAAAATTCTACCTAAAAAGTGAAAATTCTAATTAAAGACTGAAAACTCTTTATGCAAAGAGAAGTGTTCCGTTGAGAGGCATATTTGACATGATTTGACAGGTTCATGCTGATGGTTGGATGATGATACAAAGACAATTCAGATTTTTGCAGTATAATATGGGTAATTCGGATTAGATCATGACCCGACACGGATATTTGACTTTTCTTTTGCTTTATTCTCTGTCGTTTTCTTCTGATTCTGCTAATTGAGAACGAATATAGATTTCAAACTTTTTTTTTCGCGTACTAAACCCAGAAATAGTCAGGAGCTTCTAAAGAATACAATATATGATCAAGAATAGGAAGACGGAGAACAAATAAATTGAAAAACGAAGAAAAAAAAAAAACAAGAACACGAAGATGAAGATGAAATTATACTGATTTGAAAATACCGATCAAAACTCTAAGGTTGTTACAATCTCAATTTATAGAGGGATATAGGTGTTAATTTATTTGATGACTTCATGACATGATTAGAAAAAGGGAAATTATGGTTAAAGTTTCACATCTACTAAGTAACTAGAAGAAAGAACCCAAATTGGATTCTGAAAGATAAGAGCAGAGGTACTCCAAATTTTGATTATTGGGTATAAGACTTCGGATGAGGCAGACATGCATCGGTAAATTCTTAAGTGGTAATTGAATTATTGTCCCTATTTTTGATGGGCTATACAAATATCCTTATCACATAATAATTATGTCCCTCTTTATCTATAAGCCCATCAGGGGCCCATCAATAATTTATGGACTTCCAAATATACCCCCACTATATATTCAAGTATCTAAATCAAATTTCAGTTATTAAACGGAAATAAAAACTGATAGAGAGAGAGAGATTGATTTCAGCTGCAGAGAGCTGAAATCGTTAAAAAAAATCAATTGCAATTTTTATTCTTTTTTTTCAACTTGAATTCTTCTTCAACTCCTTCATCGTCATCGTCATCGTCTTAGTCAACAGAATCGTTGATTTTAGCAGCGTTTTTCAATTCTTATTAATCAATAGAATCGGCTAGATGCATTAATCAAACAAATTGGTAATGTTTATGATTTTTGAAGATTCATAGAGTTGTTTTTGATGATTGCATGTTCGGTTCATCTATTTTATGTTCAACATTTGATTTCGGTTTTGTTTTTTTATTTTTGTTGTTGCAGAGATCGTGATTTTTGTGGGAAGCTTGATTTCGTAATTATTTTGTTACATTAATTGGTTGATCTTGATATAATTTGATCTCGAGATCGTGATTCATTAGTTAGACAGGTACTTTTTCATATTTTTGAATTGTTTTTTTATGTTTTTTTAGATCTGCTCATCAATCAAAAAATAGGTTTGTGTTTTTCTTTTGATGAATATAGAACATATGATAATGGTGAATGTTGAATTTGATGAACTACTGATATCAATTATGTTTTTGTTTGTGATGAAATTTAGACATTCTTTTTGGATCAACTTTGATTGTTGATACAAAAAATTGGAATGATTTTTAGATTATTTGTATCAACTGTTGTTGTTGATCCAAATTTCTGAACACGAAATGTTTTTATTTTGTGTTTTTCTTTCTTTGGTAGATTGCAGGTAATGTAGCTGCATTCATTTTGTTGATAATGTATCTTTTATTTTAGGTTTCTCACATTCTACATTGAATATAACTTTCACGAGGGGGCGTAGCCCCCGAGTGAGGTGCGATGTAATACTATATGTAGCTTAGGGTACTTTATACTGCTTTCTTTTTGGTTTGCATTGAAATTCATGCTTTAACTACCTCTTATTGGATCAAATATAATATTTTACACAGATGTATTGGATCAACTGTCACTGTTGATCCAAAACTATGATTGTTTACACAGATTTATTGGATCAACTGTGACTGTTTATACATATTTATTGGATCAACTGTGATTGTTGATCCAAAACTATGATTGTTTACACAGATTTATTGGATCAACTGTGACTATTTACTCATATTTATTGGACCAAGTGTGAATGTTGATCCAAATTTCTGAACACCACTATATGTTATGGTTGTTGCAGGCCAAAGATGGTAGTTGCAGAGTTCAAATTTTGCAATCAGACCGTCTTGCATCCCGTTTCAGCATCTGATAGGTGTAGAATACACCGTATTTACTATCTAGAGTTTATGCTTTCTTTGCGAATTTTCATGTGAATTATGTATCTTATGTGTGCTTTTGAGTTTATTAGGTGCAATGGAGTCATTTGGAGCAAAAAGACCAATTGGAACTCGTTCAAATACAAGATTTCTACTTTTCATTGTGTAGAGGACGAGAAGATGAAGACAATGGCGAAAGAACGGAGTCATTCGGAGCTCGTATGAAGAAGTTATGGGCAAAAGAAGAACTCGGAATGGTAAACGGGTCATTTCATCGGCTAATACTAATGGGAGCCCAGCCACATGTTAAGGGGTAGCCAGATTTTGTTTAAAAGGGAAGTGCTATTGAGAGCCCAGTCGAGGATAAGGGGTAACTTGCTGACAGAATTGCTAAAGACAGGCTACGGTTCGTTAAGGGGCACCCACTCCTTTATAACCAAAAGCTAGGTCGAATGTTACACCCATTTCATCTTTGTTCAGAACCAGGAACCAAGAGCTGCAACCAATTCAAGTTCAGGCCGGCAATTCTCGGTGTCCGGTTGAGTGTTTTTAAGGGAGTAACCAAATTCATCAAGGAAACAGACATTGGTTTAGTTTGTGTTGTGTGTGATGGGAGAAATACAGGGAAGAAAGGTAAATGATGATGATGAAAGGTAATACAGGCTATTGATAAATGATGATGAATAGAGATGAAGATTGAAGTGTGTTTTTGAGTTCAGTGACAAGATTGAATGAATGGGTTTGTTTATAATTAGAAATTGCAGGATAAAGAGAACTCAGTACAACAGCAGATTGAGTGTCTTTGCGTTTCAAGTTTCAGGCACATTATGTGTTTGATAGAAGGCCTGAACCAGTCTGCTGCCTTTCTTGTCACTCAACCAGCACCTGTTGCAATTGGTTTGCAGTGAAGCAAGAAGATGCAGAATAGGGCTGTTGAGTGAGAGCTATTGAGGTTGTGTATAGGCAACCACAAGAGTAGGCCTTTGTAGGTGTACGAGGGAATGAGACGAAGGCATTAATGGAAGGTTAAGCTGCTTTGCGAGTGGTGAAATAGCGAGGAGAATGAATTTTGGAATTCTTTGGGTTCGGCCGCGATTACACTTGGGGTCGGTGTCCTGTGACAATGGGTCTTGGCAGCTGTGCTAATGGCTGTGACATGGGTCTTGAGCTGAATTGTGCTGGGAGTTGGTAGTGAGCTACATATTGAAGTTACAAAGAATTTGAAAGATGAGAACAGGGAGTGAGGAGCATGCGTGACATAGTTGCGAGCACAGTGGAGTTGCTATTGGAAGCTCACTGAAAATGGAGTGAGCTGGTGTTGGCCTAGGGTGAATTGCAGGTGGTGTTGCTCATTACAGGCAGGGCTGAAGGGAGTTGCAGGTGGTGCAGTGAATACAAGAGCTGTACACTGAATTTAGGAGGCGATTGTGATGTTGATGGCGATGAAATGGGAATGTTGCGGGTCGAGAGGCACTGGATGAACCGAAGTTGGATAGAATGAGATGTGAAGCAGATTGAATGGGTTTTGAGGTAAAGTGTTGCTGCCCGGTGAATCGTGAAGGGAATGAGTGGTGTTGTAAGTGTCAATGGCAAGGACACGGAGTTAGAATTCGAGTTGAATTGCAAAGGTGGAGTTGGTGGTTATCTTTGTTGGGTAGTGGATGTCGTGGCCTGGTGAGAAAGGATTTGCGGTCGAATTCCGTGGGAGTGAAGTGGTGGTTGTTCAAGAATGTTGTTGTTCAAAGCCAGCAATGATGCTGTGGTTTGATGGGAGCAATCTCGGCAAGATGGAATTGAATTCAGGGGTTCGGTGTTGATTGTTCTTTGTGTTGCCTGCCAAGATTGAATATGAGGTTTTGCAAGACTGAATGAACTAAATACGAGATAGAAAGAAGTGATTATTTGGTTGTGACAGAATGGTTTAAAATGAGTCTGGTCTTGGTGAATCAAATTTGCGGGCCTCGAGGATGGAATGAAGTCTGCAGAAGTGCGCAAAACGCAGCAAGAATGGCGAGGCGGTGGTACTAGTTCGGGTGCCGGATTTCAAACCGAGAGTGGGGATCGTAATGCTTCACTGAATCATGAAAGGGGTATGAGTCGGATGCAAGGATTGATGGCCGGACATATGGGCTACGAGTCACGCTTTTAGGCGCGTTTCGCGAGAAATGGGAATTGGCTAAAATGGTTTTTGTGAATGTATGAATTGAGAGAAGCGAGTTGAGATCTTTGGGAGTGTAAAATGTCTTGTGACAGCGTCGAGGCGGAGGCAAGTTCAGGTGGCTGGAGATGATTTTCCGGCGACGAATTCCGGCGACCGGTGACCGGATTCCGGCGATGACTTCATCAATTCCGGCGACGCTTTTGGACCCGAAAATTCCAGAGACTTATTTTCACACATGGGCTTGGTGGACCAACTTGGAGATGGGTTTTGAGAAGAATTAACCTAATTTTGGGAAAGTATCCTTATGGGGAGAAAAGCATATAAATAGAACTTTTTCTCTAAAGCTAGAGATATCTCCATTAGGGAGAACTCATACTTTTGGTTCTAGGGTTTAGAAACATGATAGGTTTTCTCTTTCTTCTTGCTATGAACTCCTATGCCATGAGTAACTAAGTTTTATTATTGGTTGAAGATGTAGTTGGATTTTGCAACCAAGTTATGATTTTTATGAATTAGTTTTCTCTCAATATTATCGTTTGATTTCTACGGGTTATAATAATTGCATGATTGATGGATTGCAATATGATTGAATGTTTGTTTAGTCAAGTCTAGAATTGATTGAACTCACATCCATATCTATAGCTATTTTAGGGTTTTTCATCGACGATAACCTTGAATACTAGTAGCATGATATGATTAGGGTTTGTAGTGATACATCCTCGTAGTCATATGTAGAAATTGACCTTTGTTCGAATTGTTTGCGCAATGTATTTCAATTGCATTGATTAGCCTATTTAAAACTTAATGCTCCTAGGAATTGAACTTGATTAGCGCAAGGCGTTAGGTTATTCTTTAGGTAGATTTCACATACGCAGCTCTAATGTGTGTGTTGATAACTTTGGAAATTACGGAGTATTCTTGCAATAAGGTATTCTATGGCTTTTGATGATAGCGAGATTAAATACGAATTCTATTCATATATTCATAAACTTGT
The DNA here is from genome assembly GCA_023531295.1 of Papaver armeniacum. NCBI lineage: Eukaryota > Viridiplantae > Streptophyta > Magnoliopsida > Ranunculales > Papaveraceae > Papaver > Papaver armeniacum. The sequence continues at coordinate 277,388 of JAJJWW010004391.1, forward strand.
TTACAATTGAAGATGAAACCTTTATCCAATATTTCACATCCTTGATTTGCGTGTTTACTTTTATTTGTTTTGCTTTTATTTATTTCCGTTTATAAAAATCTGAAAATCCTCGGTGTTTTATATAGGAAACCATAACATATTGACAACCAAGACCTCTCGTAGGATCGATCCTTTCTTGCCCTTGCTATATTTATATTTTGAGTAGTAAGAAAGTGTAAATTATTTTTGATGCTTACCAAGCGGTCAAATTTTGGCTTGAATTCTTGGGAGGCAGCGGTTGTTAATTGTTTTTGGTTTCTTATTTTGTATTTAATTTTGTTTTACTTTTTATTATTCTTTGGTTCTTAACCGAGTTTTGAGAATCTCGTTTCAGGTACCAATTTCTATGGACGGAGCATATTGGAGCAATCAATACGGCTTTCAACCTCAACAACATGAAAACTATCACCCTTATGGGGAGTATAATCAAAACCAATCCTTTGGCTATGATCAATACTCCACGTACCCTATGAGTTATTCTCATACATATCAACCTTCTTATGGTGGTTATGTAAGTGAGCAACCACAAGGATGGGAGACTAGTTGTACTCCTATTAATTTTTCCTCTAGTTTGGTAGATGAAATGCAACAATTTATGGACAGCATGGAGTCAATTTGTGGACAACCAAGCGTGGAACCAATTTCATCGACCGAATGTGCTCATAGTATGTTTGGCCCAATTTGTGATCGTAGTTATGATCATCCACCCATTCAAAGGGAATATAATTGGCCTAGCAATACTGAGGTAAGTAATTCTACTGTGTCTATGTCGAATGAGTTTTACCAACAAATGGAACAATATATTCAGAATTTGGATGGAACACTCCAAGAGCTTCAAAAAGGTGTTTCCACTTTAAGACAAGGCATTGAAGAATACAAGGAGGAAATGAATAGTTATGTTGAAAAAGGCGAACCTTTGGGGACTTTTGTTGATATTTGTGTAGTTAACTCAACTCTTGATCGTAATAATGATCATTCACCTATTCAAAAGGATGAGTTAGAGATTAGCAACACTAAATTCAACGACGAACAATGTTATGATGACTATGATAGTGATGATGATTATTATGAAAATACATTTCCTAAACCAATTCATGGTGACATCCCCGAGGAGTTTACAATGGAGTCTTTTTGCGATCAAGATGAAGACGAAGAGGAATATGTCGACACTTGTGTAGATTACTCAAGCATTGATCTTAATAATGATCAAGAACCTATTCAAAAGGTAGAGCTTGAGGATGATGCAATGAGTGTTCTAAAGAAATTCCTTATGGACAATATTGCATCCGCAAAAGAGTATGTGCCTTACAACAAAAAGGAGGAATATGTTGAGAATGAGACGGTTATGACCAATATTGTGGAAGACCCAATTGAGCTTGCATATGATTGTAACGATGATGTTTATGTCGAAACTTTGGTTACGGCAGAAACGGACGAAGAATGGTTGCAAGGTTTAATAGAGGACCATGATATAAAAGAGGTGAATTATTCACTTGAATTTTTCAAGGATGAAGAGGATTCCGTAATACAAGAGATTGTGCAAGGTTTGTCTAACCCGTTGCCTATTGTTTCTTCTCCTTTACCTCTTATTGGTTTGAATGTATGTGCTTCGAGAATATTGTTGAATGACTTTGTTTCTCGTTTTCCGCCATTAGAGATACTTGATTCTCATACTATGCAGGTTATGGAACAAGAAACCGTGGAAGTACCCGACTCCTATATTCTTTATACACTTCCAAGTGTGGACAAGAATAAGTGTGGGGGAAGCTTTTATCGGTTCATAGCTTCACTTTTGCTTTATATTACTAATATTTGTGTGAAGTTAGTGTTTCCAAAACAGGTTCTATGGAAGGATCCCCAACTTTTCCGATTATTGGTGTATGGGGAATGAATCTTACAAGAAGCTAAGTCGGGCCGTCGACTTTAAACCAAGCGCTTAGTGGGAGGCAACCCACCGGTTTTGTATCTTTATCCTTATCTTTTTATTTTTATGCATTTGCTTTTATCTTTATTTTCTTGTTTTTGCATATCATTTGCGGAATTTCCCACCTTGAACCTTCTTTGGACGATTCAATTTTACATTGAGGACAATGTAAAGTTTAAGTGTGGGGGAGCATTTATATGTTTTAGTTTGTTTTATGCCTTTAAAAAAAAAAAAAAAAAAAATCAGAAAAATAGAAAAATCAGAAAAATTTGTGCTTTTTTGAACTCCGAAATCTAGAACTTGTGCCTTTAGGATGACACCATTAGTGGATGGAACCATTTTGAATGCAGGAGTTGAGGAAAAATTAACTAAAAGGGAAGAAGATAGCTCGAAATCACAAATTAACATGATAGTTGTTACCATATCTGGAATATCACCATAGATAACATTCTATTTTTATTTTTCCATATTTATCTATTGTTCTCTAAGTGCTTTGGTGGGTCACTAAAAATCGACGTGTTATTACTGCTAGGATGAAATAGAGTGGTTGAGTTAAATGAAAAAAAAAAAAAAAAAAAATTGAAAAAAAAAAAAAAAAAAAAGAGGACCGATCAATTAGACCAAAACGAATAAAAAGACACTTGGGAATAGCAAGTATGTGTGAAACGTAGTCCCTGTCTCCGTCGCCTAAACAAGCGTGGAATGCAGGATCCAAGGCAACTATCATGTACTTGCTGACAAGAAGCATGCGCTTGGATCCAAAAGATCTAATCATGCCGTCTAAAAAAAAAAAAGAGAAATTGGATCCAGTTTGATCCAATCATATAAGAAAACAAAAAAAGAAAAGAAAGTTTTATATTGGTTGAATAAAGTCACTTCTGGTTCCCTTGTATATGCCAGTGAGTTGATGTAGGATTCAAACCAAGTAGCTCAATCCAATAGGATTAGGTTCATCTTAGCGGTGACCTTGGACGGATATGGGAAACATCGAACACTTGTGAATATTCGCCAACATCTACATTTATATCCATCTTCTCGATCTTTTCATTGTGATTGTGGTTTGTTAGTTTAGAGTATTGTGGCTTGTTCGACTATCTAATTAGAGTTTATTTACTAATATATGAATTGAATTTGCAAGGTACCTCCTCCTCCTGTAGTCATTTTGGATTCATTCATTGATTTGTCACGAATAGACGGAGTTTGAAATATAGGTTTGTAGGTATATCTCTAGTAAACCTTCACGAGACTATAACTCGTCCACTAGGGACACCTAGGGGTTTAAAGGCTTGTTATTTATGCTAAAATTAACAGTAGCCTCGACGTCACGGAGTTGTTGTATTTTATTGTTTTGTTTGATTTGCTCGAGGACTAGCAAAGTCTAAGTGTGGGGAATTTGATAGGTGTAGAATACACCGTATTTACTATCTAGAGTTTATGCTTTCTTTGCGAATTTTCATGTGAATTATGTATCTTATGTGTGCTTTTGAGTTTATTAGGTGCAATGGAGTCATTTGGAGCAAAAGACCAATTGGAACTCGTTCAAATACAAGATTTCTACTTTTCATTGTGTAGAGGACGAGAAGATGAAGACAATGGCGAAAGAACGGAGTCATTCGGAGCTCGTATGAAGAAGTTATGGGCAAAAGAAGAACTCGGAATGGTAAACGGGTCATTTCATCGGCTAATACTAATGGGAGCCCAGCCACATGTTAAGGGGTAGCCAGATTTTGTTTAAAAGGGAAGTGCTATTGAGAGCCCAGTCGAGGATAAGGGGTAACTTGCTGACAGAATTGCTAAAGACAGGCTACGGTTCGTTAAGGGGCACCCACTCCTTTATAACCAAAAGCTAGGTCGAATGTTACACCCATTTCATCTTTGTTGGGAACCAGGAACCAAGAGTCGCAACCAATTCAAGATCGGGTAGGCAATTCTCAGGTCTGGTTGAGTGTTTTTAAGGGAGTAACCAAATTCATCAAGGAAACAGACATTGGTTTAGTTTGTGTTGTGTGTGATGGGAGAAATACAGGGAAGAAAGGTAAATGATGATGATGAAAGGTAATACAGGCTATTGATAAATGATGATGAATAGAGATGAAGATTGAAGTGTGTTTTTGAGTTCAGTGACAAGATTGAATGAATGGGTTTGTTTATAATTAGAAATTGCGGGATAAAGAGAACTCGGACAACCAGATTGAGTGTCTTTGCGTTTCAAGTTTCGGAGCACATTATGTGTTTGATAGAAGGCTCGAACCAGTCTGTCTTTGCCTTTCTTGTCACTCAACCAAAGATTTGTTGCAATTGGTTTGCAAAGTGAAGCAAGAAGATGCGAATAGAGTTTGTTGAGTGAGAGCTATTGAGGTTGTGTATAGGCAACCACAAGAGAAGGCACTGCCCGGTGTATGTGGATGGGAATGAGACGAAGGCATTAATGGAAGGTTAAGCTCTTTGCCGGTGGCTGAAATAGCAGTGGGAGAATGAGGCTGGAATTGTTTGGGTTGGTCGCGATTACACTTGGGGTCTGTGGTGCGTGACAATGGGTCTTGAGCAGCTGTGCTAATGGCAGTGACATGGGTCTTGAGCTGAATTGTGCTGGGAGTTGGTAGTGAGCTACATATTGAAGTTACAAAGAATTTGAAAGATGAGAACAGGGAGTGAGGAGCATGCCAGTGACATAGTTGCGAGCCCGGTGGAGTCTATTTATTGGAAGCTCATTTGAAAATGGAGTGAGTCAGTGTTGGCCTAGGGTGAATTGGGTAAGGTGGTGTTGCTCATTACAGGCGGGTGAAGGGAGTTGCGGGTGGTGCGGTGAATACAAGAGCTGTACTACTGAATTTAGAGCTGATTGTGATCTTTGCTGATGGCGATGTAATGGGAATGTTGCAAGTGAGAGGCAGTGGATGAATCAAGTTGGATAGAATGAGATGTGATGATTGAATGGGTTTTGAGGTAAAGTGTTGCTCTTTGCCAGTGAATCGTGAAGGGAATGAGCTGGTGTTGTAAGTGTCAATGGCAAGGACCGGAGTTAGAATTCGAGTTGAATTCAGTGGAGCCGGTGGTTATCTTGTTGGTCAGTGGATGTCGTGGCCTCGGTGAGAAAGGATTTGCGGTTCAATTCCGGGGGAGACCAAGTGGTGGTTGTTCAAGAATGTTGTTGTTCAAAGCCAGAATGATGTTGTGAGTTTGATGGGAGCAACGGCAAGATGGAATTGAATTCGTGGTTACGGTGTTGATTGCCGTGTTGTTCTTGCCAAGATTGAATATGAGGTTTTGCAAGACCGAATGAACTAAATACTGAGATAGAAAGAAGTGATTATTTGGTTGTGATGTAATGGTTTAAAATGAGCTGGTGGTGAACTCAAATTTGCGGTGCCCGAGGATGGAATGAAGTCTGCAGAAATTGCGCTGTAAAACGCAGCAAGAATGGCGAGGCGGTGGTACTAGTTAATCGATTTCAAACCGAGAGTGGGGATCGTAATGCTTCACTGAATCATGAAAGGGGTATGAGTCGGATGCAAGGATTGATGGCCGGACATATGGGCTACGAGTCACGCTTTTAGGCGCGTTTTCGCAAGAAATGGGAATTGGCTAAAATGGTTTTTGTGAATGTATGAATTGCAGAGAAGCAGAGTTGAGATACTGGGAGTGTAAAATGTCTTGTGACAGCGTCAGTAGCCGGAGGCAAGTTCAGGTGGCTGGAGATAATTTTCCGGCGACGGATTTCCAGCGACCTAAGCAACTGATTCCGGCGATGACGTCAGCAAATCCGGCACGCTTTTGGACCCAAAATTCCAGAGACTTATTTTCACACATGGGCTTGGTGGACCAACTTGGAGATGGGTTTTGAGAAGAATTAACTAATTTTGGGAAAGTATCCTTATGGGGAGAAAAGCATATAAATAGAACTTTTCTCTAAAGCTAGAGATATCTCCATTAGGGAGAACTCATACTTTTGGTTCTAGGGTTTAGAAACATGATAGGTTTTTTTTCTTCTTCTTGCTATGAACTCCTATGCCATGAGTAACTAAGTTTTTATTATTGGTTGAAGATGTAGTTGGATTTTTGCAACCAAGTTATGATTTTTATGAATTAGTTTTTCTCAATATTATCGTTTGATTTCTACGGGTTATAATAATTGCATGATTGATGGATTGCAATATGATTGAATGTTTGTTTAGTCGAGTCTAGAATTGATTGAACTCACATCCATATCTATAGCTATTTTAGGGTTTTCATCGAGCGATAACCTTGAATACTAGTAGCATGATATGATTAGGGTTTGTAGTGATACATCCTCGTAGTCATATGTAGAAATTGACCTTTGTTCGAATTGTTTTGCGCAATGTATTTCAATTGCATTGATTAGCCTATTTCGAAACTTAATGCTCCTAGGAATTGAACTTGATTAGCGCAAGGCGTTAGGTTATTCTTTAGGTAGATTTCACATACGCAGCTCTAATGTGTGTGTTGATAACTTTGGAAATTACGGAGTATTCTTGCAATAAGGTATTCTATGGCTTTTGATGATAGCTAGATTAAATACGAATTCTATTCATATATTCATAAACTTGTTTACAATTGAAGATGAAACCTTTATCCAATATTTCACATCCTTGATTTGCGTGTTTACTTTTATTTGTTTTGCTTTTATTTATTTCCGTTTATAAAAATCTGAAAATCCTCGGTGTTTTATATAGGAAACCATAACATATTGACAACCAAGACCTCTCTGTGGGATCGATCCTTTCTTGCCCTTGCTATATTTATATTTTGAGTAGTAAGAAAGTGTAAATTATTTTTGATGCTTACCAAGCGGTCAAATTTTGGCGCCGTTGCCGGGGAGGCAGCGGTTGTTAATTGTTTTTGGTTTCTTATTTTGTATTTAATTTTGTTTTACTTTTTATTATTCTTTGGTTCTTAACCGAGTTTTGAGAATCTCGTTTCAGGTACCAATTTCTATGGACTGAGCATATTGGAGCAATCAATACGGCTTTCAACCTCAACAACATGAAAACTATCACCCTTATGGGGGAGTATAATCAAAACCAATCCTTTGGCTATGATCAATACTCCACGTACCCTATGAGTTATTCTCATACATATCAACCTTCTTATGGTGGTTATGTAAGTGAGCAACCACAAGGATGGGAGACTAGTTGTACTCCTATTAATTTTTTTCCTCTAGTTTGGTAGATGAAATGCAACAATTTATGGACAGCATGGAGTCAATTTGTGGACAACCAAGCGTGGAACCAATTTCATCGACCGAATGTGCTCATAGTATGTTTGGCCCAATTTGTGATCGTAGTTATGATCATCCACCCATTCAAAGGGAATATAATTGGCCTAGCAATACTGAGGTAAGTAATTCTACTGTGTCTATGTCGAATGAGTTTTACCAACAAATGGAACAATATATTCAGAATTTGGATGGAACACTCCAAGAGCTTCAAAAAGGTGTTTCCACTTTAAGACAAGGCATTGAAGAATACAAGGAGGAAATGAATAGTTATGTTGAAAAGGCGAACCTTTGGGGACTTTTGTTGATATTTGTGTAGTTAACTCAACTCTTGATCGTAATAATGATCATTCACCTATTCAAAAGGATGAGTTAGAGATTAGCAACACTAAATTCAACGACGAACAATGTTATGATGACTATGATAGTGATGATGATTATTATGAAAATACATTTCCTAAACCAATTCATGGTGACATCCCCGAGGAGTTTACAATGGAGTCTTTTTGCGATCAAGATGAAGACGAAGAGGAATATGTCGACACTTGTGTAGATTACTCAAGCATTGATCTTAATAATGATCAAGAACCTATTCAAAAGGTAGAGCTTGAGGATGATGCAATGAGTGTTCTAAAGAAATTCCTTATGGACAATATTGCATCCGCAAAAGAGTATGTGCCTTACAACAAAAAGGAGGAATATGTTGAGAATGAGACGGTTATGACCAATATTGTGGAAGACCCAATTGAGCTTGCATATGATTGTAACGATGATGTTTATGTCGAAACTTTGGTTACGGCAGAAACGGACGAAGAATGGTTGCAAGGTTTAATAGAGGACCATGATATAAAAGAGGTGAATTATTCACTTGAATTTTTCAAGGATGAAGAGGATTAAAGTAATACAAGAGATTGTGCAAGGTTTGTCTAACCCGTTGCCTATTGTTTCTTCTCCTTTACCTCTTATTGGTTTGAATGTATGTGCTTCGAGAATATTGTTGAATGACTTTGTTTCTCGTTTTCCGCCATTAGAGATACTTGATTCTCATACTATGCGGGTTATGGAACAAGAAACCGTGGAAGTACCCGGCTCCTATATTCTTTATACACTTCCAAGTGTGGACAAGAATAAGTGTGGGGAAGCTTTTATCGGTTCATAGCTTCACTTTTGCTTTATATTACTAATATTTGTGTGAAGTTAGTGTTTCCAAACAGGTTCTATGGAAGGATCCCCAACTTTTCCGATTATTGGTGTATGGGGAATGAATCTTACAAGAAGCTAAGTCGGGTCAGTCGACTTTAAACCAAGCGCTTAGTGGGAGGCAACCCACCGGTTTTGTATCTTTATCCTTATCTTTTTATTTTTATGCATTTGCTTTTATCTTTATTTTCTTGTTTTTGCATATCATTTGCGGAATTTCCCACCTTGAACCTTCTTTGGACGATTCAATTTTACATTGAGGACAATGTAAAGTTTAAGTGTGGGGGAGCATTTGTATGTTTTAGTTTTTTTTTTTTTTTAAAAAAAAAAAAAAAAAAAATCAGAAAAATAGAAAAAACAGAAAAATTTGTGCTTTTTGAACTCCGAAATCTAGAACTTGTGCCTTTAGGATGACACCATTAGTGGATGGAACCATTTTGAATGCAGGAGTTGAGGAAAAAATTAACTAAAAGGGAAGAAGATAGCTCAGAAATCACAAATTAACATGATAGTTGTTACCATATCTCGGAATATCACCATAGATAACATTCTATTTTTATTTTTTCCATATTTATCTATTGTTCTCTAAGTGCTTTGGTGGGTCACTAAAAATCGACGTGTTATTACTGCTAGGATGAAATAGAGTGGTTGAGTTAAATGAAAAAAAAAAAAAAAAAAATTGAAAAAAAAAAAAAAAAAAAAAAAGAGGACCGATCAATTAGACCAAAACGGAATAAAAAGACACTTGGGAATAGCAGTATGTGTGAAACGTAATTTTTGTCTCTGTCGCCTAAACAAGCGTGGAATGCAGGATCCAAGGCAACTATCATGTACTTGCTGACAAGAAGCATGCGCTTGGATCCAAAAGATCTAATCATGCCGTCTAAAAAAAAAAAAAAAGAGAAATTGGATCCAGTTTGATCCAATCATATAAGATAAGAAAAAAGAAAAGAAAGTTTTATATTGGTTGAATAAAGTCACTTCTGGTCCCCTTGTATATGCCAGTGAGTTGATGTAGGATTCAAACCAAGTAGCTCAATCCAATAGGATTAGGTTCATCTTAGCGGTGACCTTGAGATGGATATGGGAAACATCGAACACTTGTGAATATTCGCCAACATCTACATCTATATCCATCTTCTTGATCTTTTCATTGTGATTGTGGTTTGTTAGGTTCGAGTATTGTGGCTTGTTCGACTATCTAATTAGAGTTTATTTACTAATATATGAATTGAATTTGCAAGGTACCTCCTCCTGTAGTCATTTTGGATTCATTCATTGATTTGTCACGAATAGACGGAGTTTGAAATATAGGTTTTGTAGGTATATCTCTAGTAAACCTTCACGAGACTATAACTCGTCCACTAGGGACACCTAGGGGTTTAAAGGCTTGTTATTTATGCTAAAATTAACCGTAGCCTCGACGTCACGGAGTTGTTGTATTTTATTGTTTTGTTTGATTTGCTCGAGGACTAGCAAAGTCTAAGTGTGGGGGAATTTGATAGGTGTAGAATACACCGTATTTACTATCTAGAGTTTATGCTTTCTTTGCGAATTTTCATGTGAATTATGTATCTTATGTGTGCTTTTGAGTTTATTAGGTGCAATGGAGTCATTTGGAGCAAAAGACCAATTGGAACTCGTTCAAATACAAGATTTCTACTTTTCATTGTGTAGAGGACGAGAAGATGAAGACAATGGCGAAAGAACGGAGTCATTCGGAGCTCGTATGAAGAAGTTATGGGCAAAGAAGAACTCGGAATGGTAAGCGGGTCATTTCATCGGCTAATACTAATGGGAGCCCAGCCACATGTTAAGGGGTAGCCAGATTTTGTTTAAAAGGAAGTGCTATTGAGAGCCCAGTCGAGGATAAGGGGTAACTTGGTCACAGAAATTGCTAAAGACAAAGCTACGGTTCGTTAAGGGGCACCCACTCCTTTATAACCAAAAGCTAGGTCGAATGTTACACCCATTTCATCTTTGTTCGTAACCGGAACCAAGAGCTGCAACCAATTCAAGATCAGAAGGCAATTCTCGTGTCCAGTTGAGTGTTTTTAAGGGAGTAACCAAATTCATCAAGGAAATGAGACATTGGTTTAGTTTGTGTTGTGTGTGATGGGAGAAATACGAGGGGAAGAAAGGTAAATGATGATGATGAAAGGTAATACAAGGCTATTGATAAATGATGATGAATAGAGATGAAGATTGAAGTGTGTTTTTGAGTTGATTGACAAGATTGAATGAATGGGTTTGTTTATAATTAGAAATTGCGGGATAAAGAGAACTCAGGACAACAGCAGATTGAGTGTCTTTGCGTTTCAAGTTTCGGGCACATTATGTGTTTGATAGAAGGCCTGAACCAGTCTGCTGCCTTTCTTGTCACTCAACCAGCACCTGTTGCAATTGGTTTGCAGTGAAGCAAGAAGATGCAGAATAGGGCTGTTGAGTGAGAGCTATTGAGGTTGTGTATAGGCAACCACAAGAGAAGGCACTGCCGGTGTACAGGGAATGAGACAGAAGGCATTAATGGAAGGTTAAGCTGCTGCAGTGAGCTGAAATAGCGAGGGAGAATGAGGCTGGAATTGCCGGGTTCTGGGTCGCGATTACACTTGGGGTCGGTGTATGTCCGTGACAATGGGTCTTGAGCAGTTTGTGCTAATGGGCGTGACATGGGTCTTGAGCTGAATTGTCTTTGGGAGTTGGTAGTGAGCTACATATTGAAGTTACAAAGAATTTGAAAGATGAGAACAGGAGTGAGGAGCATGCACTGTGACATAGTCTGCGGTGCCCAGTGGAGTCTATTGGAAGCTCACCGAAATGGAGTGAGTGGTGTTGGCCTAGGGTGAATTGCGGGTGGTGTTGCTCATTACGGGCGGTGGTCAAGGAGTTGCGAGGGTGGTGCGGTGAATACAAGAGCCGTACAATCGAATTTAGGAGCCGATTGTGATCTTTGGCGATGGCGATGTACCGGGAATGTTGCGGAGTCGAGAGGCAAACTGGATGAATCAAGTTGGATAGAATGAGATGTGAGCGATTGAATGGGTTTTGAGGTAAAGTGTTGCTTTGCCAGGTGAATCGTGAAGGGAATGAGCCGGTGTTGTAAGTGTCAATGGCAAGGACACGGAGTTAGAATTCGAGTTGAATTGCAGGTGGAGCTGGTGGTTATCTTTGTTGGTGGTGGATGTCAGGTGGCCTGAGCTGAGAAAGGATTTGCAGTCGAATTCCAGGGGAGACTGAAGTGGTGGTTGTTCAAGAATGCTGTTGTTCAAAGCCAGCAATGATGCTGTGGTTCGATGGGAGCAATCCTGGCAAGATGGAATTGAATTCAGGGTTCTGGTGTTGATTGTTGCTGTGTTGCTGCCAAGATTGAATATGAGGTTTTGCAAGACTGAATGAACTAAATACAGATAGAAAGAAGTGATTATTTGGTTGTGACAGAATGGTTTAAAATGAGCTGGTACTGGTGAACTGAAATTTGCAGGCCTGAGGATGGAATGAAGCTGCAGAAATTGCGCGAAAACGCAGCAAGAATGGCGAGGCGGTGGTACTAGTTCCTAGTGTGGGATTTCAAACCGAGAGTGGGGATCGTAATGCTTCACTTTGAATCATGAAAGGGGTATGAGTCGGATGCAAGGATTGATGGCCGGACATATGGGCTACGAGTCACGCTTTTAGGCGCGTTTGCAAGAAATGGGAATTGGCTAAATGGTTTTTGTGAATGTATGAATTGCGAGAGAAGCGAGTTGAGATATGGGAGTGTAAAATGTCTTGTGACAGCGTCAGCAGCGGAGGCAAGTTCGTGTGGTGGAGATAATTTTCCCATGACGGATTAGAGCGGCAAAACCGGATTCCGGCCCGATGACGTCAAAGCAAATCGGGCGACGCTTTTGGACCCAAAAATTCCAGAGACTTATTTTCACACATGGGCTTGGTGGACCAACTTGGAGATGGGTTTTGAGAAGAATTAACCTAATTTTGGGAAAGTATCCTTATGGGGAGGAAAGCATATAAATAGAACTTTTTCTCTAAAGCTAGAGATATCTCCATTAGGGAGAACTCATACTTTTGGTTCTAGGGTTTAGAAACATGATAGGTTTTTTCTTTCTTCTTGCTATGAACTCCTATGCCATGAGTAACTAAGTTTTTATTATTGGTTGAAGATGTAGTTGGATTTTGCAACCAAGTTATGATTTTTATGAATTAGTTTTCTCTCAATATTATCGTTTGATTTCTACGGGTTATAATAATTGCATGATTGATGGATTGCAATATGATTGAATGTTTGTTTAGTCGAGTCTAGAATTGATTGAACTCACATCCATATCTATAGCTATTTTAGGGTTTTTCATCGAGCGATAACCTTGAATACTAGTAGCATGATATGATTAGGGTTTGTAGTGATACATCCTCGTAGTCATATGTAGAAATTGACCTTTGTTCGAATTGTTTGCGCAATGTATTTCAATTGCATTGATTAGCCTATTTCTGAAACTTAATGCTCCTAGGAATTGAACTTGATTAGCGCAAGGCGTTAGGTTATTCTTTAGGTAGATTTCACATACGCGGCTCTAATGTGTGTGTTGATAACTTTGGAAATTACGGAGTATTCTTGCAATAAGGTATTCTATGGCTTTTGATGATAGCGAGATTAAATACGAATTCTATTCATATATTCATAAACTTGTTTACAATCAGCATCAACTACTATCAAGGAGATGATAAGTGTGGTGAAACAAAAGTGTCCTTATGTTCCTGAAGACCTCATTCTCTTTGGTTACACTGTAAAAGGGATTTCAAATGTCATCAATCACGATTTGGATTTGAGGTTTTTCATTCACTCTTTGCTGACTCACAAGGGATTGACTTGGTGAAGTTTGAAATCCAGTTAAGGACTTGTGTTGATTCTATTTCTTTATCATCTTCTTCTACTCCTGCTCCTGCTTCTTCGTCATCATCAAGTTGTATTTCAAGCGATGAGGTAGCTGTTGTGGAAGACGTCATTGATGATGCGTGTTTGATCAAAAAGGTCCCGAAGAAGTCTGATGCTTGGGTCAACATCTTAACTGGAGTAGGGCAGTTGTTTGAAGGTGGTATTGAGGAAGTTAAGGACTCTGTTACAAAGTATGAAATGAGTAGTGGTCGCAAATACAAATTAGTTAAGAGTGACTTTGTACGATACACTGTGGAGTGCAAGTTCAAAGAGAAGGAAAATTGTCGCTGGAGGTTTCACGCCTCTCTCCTCGCTAATTCAAATGGTGTATTTAAATGCAAGAGATATATCGCAGAGCATTCATGTAGTTTAGCTTCTTCGGATCCATCAAAAGTTAGGATGAGAAAATAGTTTATGAAGAATATATTGTCAGATAATTTACGAGCATCGAAGAAGAAGAAGACTGTTGCTGATGTTATAGATTTACTCCGAATGGAATATGGAGTTGACCTCACGTATAGTCAGGCATATCACGGTTTACAATTCACCAAGACATTTCTTTGGGGTGATGATGTCAAGTCCTATTCAGACTTAGTTTGGTATAAAGATGCAATTGAACAGTACAATACTGGAAGTGTTGTCAATTTTGAGTATGATAGTGTGACGCGTTAGTTCAAAAGGTTTTTTGTTGCTTTTGAAGCTTCCATAACTGGTTTCAACAATTACTGCCGTCCGATGCTATTTATTGATTGTAACTTTCTCACTGGGAAGTTCAAGGGTGGTCTTACGGTTGCTTGCGGAAAAACTGGTAACCAACGTATGACTTTTAACCTTTTACTATTTTTCATTTTGTATCCATGTTTTTTTTAATTTTTTAATGTTGATCCATCATTATGCATTCATTTTGTTGATAAATGTAGCTTTTATTTTAGGTTTCTCACATTCTACATTGTATTTAACTTTCACGAGGGGGCGTAGAGCCAGGAGTAAGCTGCGACGTAATACTATATGTAGCTTTGGTTAATTTAGACTGCTTTCTCTTTGGTTTGCATTGAAATTCATGCTTTAACTACCTCTTATTGGATCAACTGTGATTGTTGATCCAACTTTATTGAATCAACTGTGATTGTTCAAGCATGGATCAACTGTGATTGTTGATTAACTATGACTATTGATCCAGAACTATGATTTTTTACACAGATTTATTGGATCAACTGTGATTGTTTATCCAAAAACTATATTTTGTTTTGAATCAACTTCTACTGTTGATCCAACTGAAATGGATCAACTTCCATTGTTGATCCAACTGAAATGGATCAACTGTGACTTTTGATCCAACTGAAATGGATCAACTTTGTTTGTTGACACTAGTTACTGGTCACTTATTTTTGTTTTTTTTTTTTTGGTTTTTGTAGAGATCTATCCAGTTGCATTTGGAATTGTTCCTTGTGAAAATTGTGAGAGTTGGGAATGGTTCTTAACCAATTTGAATGGTATTATTCGTGAAGATCGTCCACTGACCATCATATCAGATCGTGGAATTGGCCTTTTGAAGCATGTGCCTAAAGTCTTCCCAAATGCTTTCCATTCCTACTATTTGTACCATATGAAAGGAAATATTCCGGTTCCAAAGGGCAAGAGCAGACAAACTGCAGTCAAGTTATTCGAAGAGTGCTACACTGCATTAACAAAGGAAAAATTTCATGCTGCTGCGAAGAGTATGAGTAATCTAAAGTTGGATTCAGTGGTTTCTTGGATGATGAAGATTCCACTCGAGAATTGGGCTGCTCATGCATTTCTAGGAGAAAGGTGGGGTGAGAACACATCAAATATTGCTGAGAGTTTTAACAATGTTATTAAGCATGATAAGCCGCTTCCAGCAATTGAGCTTCTCGATGGTATTCGTGCAAAGGTAATGGAGCAGAATTAGAAGAGGTTATTGGAGTCTAACAAGTGGACTACAAGGCTTACTCCTCGTATGCAAGCAAGGTTTAACGACTGCCGTTCATACAAGTTTCGGAGATCAAGTGAGAAAGTATTTGAGATCATTTCTCCAATAGGAAAGCATATTGTAGACTTGGATTCTAGGACCTGCAGCTGCAAATGGTGGCAAAAACATAGCTTTCCTTGCACTCATGCAATGAAAGACATGTTGCGGATTGGAAATGATGAACCATACAAATACATTAGCCCTTACTATACTTCTGACTACTATAGAAGGTTGTACTCTCGACCCATATATCCTATTCCGGACTCTGAGAAGCCTCCTGGAATTAATAAAAAGGGGTATGTTTTGCCTCCCAATGGTGGTCGAGAACAAGCTGGAAGGCCTAAAGGTGTTAGGTATAGGGGTAGTCGTGAAAAGGTGCGCAAGAAGAGGAAGTGTGGCCAATGTGGGATACTCACCTTTCACAACCGTCGAACATGTCGCAGAGCTCCTTTGACTCCTCTTGCACCAACGTTTCGCAAGGAGTCTCATTCCAGGATGATCAAGTTCTTGAAGAGGATGTTGTTCTGAAGTTTTTTGGTTTTATTCATATTCTGAACAACGTGTTTTAGGTTTCTTACTAGTTGGCTGTTTTCTTTTTCTTTTTTTATGCTTTTCTGGTTTGCAATTGTTATTTTTTTAAATGATATACACTCTTAGTTTGTTGTTATGAATTTTATTCTTTTCTTTCTCAAGTATATGTCAGTTTTCAGGTTACAGCTTTATTGATTTTACAGACAACATACTTATACAAATGGTATCAACTTCCATTATTGATCCAACTAAAATGGATCAACAATGGTTGTTTACAATATAGTGTGGAAACATTGTTCCTTGGTTCCAACTTATTTGGATCAACAATGACTGTTGACACACAAAACAAACAGAAAATTTGCATGGTCCTATCTGTATTTTCTAGTAAACTCCTCAAGCTATACATACCTGTAACATTCATTCATAATCAGACCAACTTGTTTGGATCAATAGTGGTTGTTTATCCAACTTAAATGGATCAACATTGGTTGTTTACACACAAAACAAACAAAAAAATTGCATGGTTCTATCTGTATTTACTAGCAAACTCCTCAAGCTATACATTCCTGTAACATTCATTCATAATCAGACTTATATAAATTTAAAACATTCATAATAATTCATTCATAATCAGACCTACATCATTAAGATTTACTTACTAAGATAAGTATGTTTAAAACTAAAGTTAGATTTTCTTTACAAACCATGAACAGACTATGAAATCAAGCTCACTCTAATGGTTCAGCTGCTGGTTCAACTACTGGTTCAACTGAGTCTTGCAATTGGATTTTTTCTTGAATAGAGTCAGTAGTTGAACCAGGAAGTTGTTCCGGTTTCTTCCATGAACCCAATTCTGACAAGATTCTTGCTGCAATCTTCACTCGCTTCTTGTTTAACTTCTCATCTAAGTTAGCGATTTCAGATAGGTGTTCATAGTTTCCACGCTTCACCAAATTCTTCATGTACATGCAAGTGTGCAATGCACAGTCACATCCATCTTGTGCTGGTACAATGCAATGTGAAAAGCTTGTATGTATATCACCACCTGTCTCTGGATCTTTGTGGCCCATTTCATTCATCCATTGAGTCAGTGGTACTATCATCACCATATATTGCCAATTGTAAGCCGCGTTTCACCTTGCAGAGTTGTACACTATCCATTTTCCTTTTACCAACGCTAGCACCACCTAATGGTATCCAACACCGTCCTTGTCAGTCAAGCACATTGGTACAATGAGGTATGTGTCTTCTACATTCCCTGTGTAATTGTTCCTCAGCCTTTCCGGAATCCCACATCTCTCTACCTTTTCCATATTTTTCGTAGCTAATGCGATCCCCAATATCGTCTGTATCAATATTTTTTCAAATATATTAGTTTGGAATATTATAGATCATCTACAGTATAAGCAAAAGCTACATTGTCAACAAAAAAAATGCAACTGTGATATCGTAACCAGAGAACAACATAAAATGAACAACATATCGTATTTGCAATTAAACTCCTCAATCTATACATACCAGTAACATTCATTCATAATCAGACTAACTTATTTGGATCAATGATTGTTGTTGATCCAACCTATCTGGATCAACAATGGATGTTGATCCAACTTATTTGGATCAACAATTGTTGTTGACATACAAAACAAACCAAGATTTATTGGTTACTTACATAATAATTTGTTGAGAGAATGACGTGGTTCTTGTAATCTGGTTTATCCGGCGAATCCATCTTTGATTTCAGCATGTTGGTGTAGTAATCAACAATCTCAGCGTGAATGTTTTGATTATTCAGTAGACACTGTATGTACTTCCCAATGATAACTACTTCGAAATCTTGATTGCAGAAATAAAAACTATAAGCTTTTGTCGCTGCAAAATAAGCAACAAATGAATATGTTATTAAAAAGAGCTAGCATAACCCAAAAAAAAAACTATGTTAACTTAGGTGTTTGACTTCGAATATGTTATTACATACCATTCAGTTGCATTCTCAAAGAATGTCTCGATGACTTCTTTTTCGCTGTCATTGATTTTCTTCCACAATTTTAGTTTTTTTGACTTCAACAGTTTTTTGGCTTCCGCAGGTGTGTTGTCAATTTGACTGTCGACAGTGTCGAGGTCAATTATTTCTATTTCCTTCTCCTCTTGCTTCTTTTTTCCTTTTCCACCTTTCCTTTGTCTCATTCTACGCTTAGCAGTAGGTGTTTGACTTCGATTTCGAAGTTTATACGGCTGTCTCTTTGGCCTTTCTCCATTCTTCACCTGTTTCACAAGAGAACTGACCTGCTGTTTTTCTGATGCTTTTGAATCATCGTATTTTTCCTCTGATTCGGTTTCCTCTTCAGTTTGCTCCTCAACTGTGTCCAAATTAAACAATTTCTTCAACCTTGCGCGTATTGTAGCTCCTGATGTATTGTCATCCTCTTCACTTTTCTCTTCAGCATCTTCACTTTGCTCTTCAACCTATTCTGTTTCTTTTGTTTCTTGTGTTATGCTATGTACCTCATTCATTATTGCACCGAAACTCGGTATGCTACATGTATGCACATACCCAGAAATTTCATCAGGTTTTATTGTTGAAAGTGGAGGAGTGTCAAGCACAACCATTTCCATTTGTATGTCATCATTCTTCCTCTCAACAGACGGACTCTTCTCTTCCATTGGTATGTCAGCTTTCTCTTCTACTATTCCAGCAGATTTTGAAATGTTTTCAACCACCGAATCGAGCTCTGCATTGTTTTCTTCCACAGTATTGTGCTCTAAGTCATCAGCTTGCCTTAGTTCTCTTCCTGCATGAAAGCCTTCCCTCCAATTCTCCAAAGTTTTGGCACTTTTCGGGTTTTCCTCCGGAAACTTCATTCCAGTTTCAAAACCCTTCCGCCAACTCTTCTCTTGAGTGTCCAAAGTATCTTGAGTTCCCAAAGTACTTTGAGTTGCATCTTCAGTTCCCAAGGAATCGTTCATTTCTTGAGTGTCTTCATTGTTCACAACCACTGAATCTTCGACTTCCATGTTTACTCTAGTTTCATTCCCATCTGTTGGTTGATCATTCGCCGCAGAGTTCATTTCATGTTGATTCCCTTGCCCAGATGATTCTTCTTGTTGTTGCTTCTGTGTGAACAAATCTTCAAATTCCAAACCTTCAAATTCCTTCCCTGTATACACTGGTTTATTCCTATTCAGTGATTTCTGAAAAATTCTTTCCTCTCCCTGCCATTTCTCTATGTTCTTGTCAATATCATCAAGTCGCTCCGGTTCTCCAGCTTGAAACTCTAGTTTGTCCTTGTTCCTCTCATACAACTCTCTCAAGAATAACGTGCTCTGGATAAACTTTTTAATTTCAGCCTTGTCCATGTAATGAATCTCATGCATGTCACAATCAAGAAAGATGTTTTCTTCCTTTAGCTCCTTTATCCTTGTCCTCTCTTGTTCCAGCTCTCTTGCAGGTGTCGATAGGTCAATTAAATAGTTCTCCTCAGCAGACACTAGATCAACAAAGTCTTGATAAAACTGCGAAGCATGATCAACACAAATCAAAATAGTGTAGACAGTAAAACTGGATCAACATTGGTTGTTGATCTCATTCACATGGATCAACTTCCATTGTTTATCCACAAAGAACTGACAGTAAAAGTGGATCAACATTGGCTGTTTATCCCATTCACATGGATCAACTTCCACTGTTTATCCACAAAAAACTTAGAATTGGAGGAGCTCAAAATAGTGCACACACTAAAACTGGATCAACATTGGTTGTTGATCCCATTCACATGGATCAACTTCCACTGTTGATCCACAAAAAACTGACACTAAAACTGGATCAACATTGGCTGTTGACCCCATTCACTAAAAAAAATGGTACATTTGTAATATTAAAGATACATATAGTAAAAAAAATTACCGTCTTGTCGAACCAAGTCATATCAATTTCCTTCTTATTCATTTTGTTGCCAAATTCACTTGCAAGCTGCTTGCACAATGCGTTCTGGTTCCATCGTAGGAATCTCGGAGTTGCATTTTCAAAATTCTCCCTTTTGTCGATATACTTATTGGTACGTTCGCAGAACCAACACTGCATAATATAAACAACAATGTTAGTTTTATCCAATAGTATGCATTTCACTCTCTACAACAATAAACATTTTACTTTTACAAAATTAACGTTTTTTCTTACCACTAGGAGAGTTGTGCAACCACCGATAGCTAATTGTCTATTCTTCTTGTTTGCCAGGTTCGAAATCAAACATTCCACAACATGATCCGGCCATGACACTTTGTCCATCAGTAAGATATGAGGCAACCATTTCTTTGGGAAGGCTGTCATACCAGCATTTGGGAATAAGAAAACCGTGCATAACCACATACCGAAAAGTCTTACAAAATGCTCCGGATCAGACTCATCTTCTGCTGCATTTTTCAGTTTAAAAACAACCTCAGCCTTCAATATTGGTTATGGACAATCTTTTGGTTTTTCTGGCCTGAACTTTTTATTTAAGAATTCGCTGTAGTCAAGTCCTTTCTTCGGTTGCAGTTGCTGCTTCAATTCTTCACTCTCTATCAGTCTTCTCATCTTGAATATCAAAGCGAAATATCTTGCTTCCAGAGAGCACTCTTCGTTTTCTCCAAATTTGAACTTTCTGGTTTTTTTATCAAATGCACTCATCAACAGCTGCATTGCAAGATTAATCTTTTTCATACATTTACCACTCATACTCATGTATGTTACATAAAATGGGCTGAGTAATTCCCAATATGGAGATTCCTTCAGTGCTTTTGCAAGTTTCGATTTCTTCTTGTTATTTGCATCTTCCACTTCAAACTTTTTGCATAGAAAATTCCCCATTTCAACCAATGGTTTTAGACCTCCTTTGATTCTTTGTTCGTTTGCTCTCGACTTGCCTGCATACATGAAACTCAAATTATTCTCCTTTTCATTTTTGACAATAATCTTTTGTTTTCTCGCATTCTACCCATAATATATTTTCACGAGGGGGCGTAGCCCCCGAGTGAGGTGCGACGTATAAATATGTGTAATCACAGTTCATGCTTTAACTACCTCTTATTGGATCAAATGTGATATTTTACACATAATGTGTTATTGGATGAACTGTGGTTGTTTACATATATTTGTTGGATCAACTGTGACTGTTGATCCAAAACTATGATTGCTTACAAATATTTACTGGATCAACTGTGACTGTTGATCCAAAACTATGATTGCTTACACATAATATTTCATTAAAGAGTCAATGTTTTTACCTTTGAGATCTGGCTCTGGGTTGCCCTCTTTTGCTACTTCTTCTTTTTCAGCTTCATCTTCATCTGATTCTTCTTGCTCCTCTTCATCGGACTCTGATTCCGATTCTTCTGTTTCTTCCTCAACTACCTTCTTGTTTTTCTCCTTTTGTTGTGGTTTTGATTTCGCCATTGACCTGACTGCATACGTGAAGCTCAATCATTTTCATTTTGTTTTCAATATTTCAAACAATATAGTTAGATATACCAGCACAAATATTACAATCTATGTTTTTACCTTTGACGACTTTCTTCGGTTTGCCCTTTTCTGCTTCTTTTTCATATATTACAATTTTTTTCTCTTCTTCCGATTCTCGATCATCTTCATCTGATTCTTCTTGCCCTTCTTCTTCGGATTCTGATTCTGATTGTTCTGGTTCTTCCTCAACTTTCTTCTTTTGTTTCACTTTTCGTTGTTGTTCTTCCTTTGTATTCTTGTTCTTCCTTTTTCTTGGTGCCTCTTCTTCTTCGGATTCTGATGCTGATTGTTCTGGTTCTTCCTCAACTTTCTTCCTTTGTTTCACCTTTCGTTGTGGTTCTTCCTTTGCATTCTTGTTCTTCCTCTTTCTTGTTGCCTCTTCTTCAATTATCTTCTTGTTCTTCGCATTTCGTTTTGGTTATGTAGCTTTCTCAATCTCTTGCGTGCCCTTTTCATCTTGCTTCTTCTTTATCCTTGGTGATCTCTTATGCATTATGTCTTCTCAACCTGAGTTCAACACTTATTATAGTTATCATTCATATTTTCATAGTAGAAAAGTACATAACCATCAAAAAAATCTATTTGTATGGATCAACTACTCTTGTTTTATCCTTTTTTATTTGGATCAACTGTTGTTGTTTATCCCCTACATTGGATCAACTTCTACTGTTGATCCCTTTCATTTGCAAAGATATCTAAAATTCCTTCAGAAACACATAAAAGTTGAACAACTTTGCATAGAATGGATCAACTTTTATTGTTTATCCTATTTTTACTTGGATAAACTGCTGTTGTTTATCCCCTACATTGGATCAACTACTGCTGTTGATACAAAAATATTTAAAAATCCTTCAGAAACACATTTTCACCCATTAACAGTAGAACACAATTTCCATACAATGGATTAACTTGTATTGTTTATCCTACTAGTTTTTCACCCGTGCGATGCACGGGTCTGTTTCTTGTTTACGGAATATTAGACATTTGTTATTGATGTAAGTATGATAATCATTGTACAAATAAAAAATCAATAAATTAATATCTTAGTTGATGTGCAAATAAATAAAATAAACCAAAAAGGACTAAAACAAATATAAGTTCAAGGGAGGGAGTGCAATGAAAAGAAACTTCTTCTTAGCATTCTTCCACATCCTTTTTGTGTCGGCCGTAAAGCATTCTTCTCAGTCCTGAATCTTAGCATTCTTCCATGTGCTCTTTTTCCTGGCCAAAAAGTATTATTCTCTGTCCTGTTAAGAAACGATTGTTTTCTTGGATTGTCTTGAATGTAAATCATTGTTTCATTATCTTGAGTTTCTTGTACTAAGAGTAATGTTTACATCGACAAACTCTCCTTGTTTAGAGTTTTCAAATTAAAGGCCTTCCTTTTTTATCTATTAAAAAAAATAGTGTTTTAATTTTGGGATTCTCTTAAAAAATATTGAAAAATTTATTATTTAATTTAATGTTTTTGGTCACTTAATTAAGAAAAATTATTTATTTATTATTTTTGGACATTGGAAATTTTAATTTTAATTTTAATTAACCATTTTTTTTTTTGGTAATGTTATATTTTTTTATATTTATTTCTTAATGTTATAAGATTTAGTAATTTTAGGCAACTATTTTCTAAAATGTGTTTGGCCAAATAATATATTGTGGGGCTAAAAAATTCTTTTCAAATTTTATTAGCTAAAATTTAAAATGGCGGGGCCAGAATCAACCAGAAGCTCTGGTTTGTGAGAGCTCTCGGAAAAACTATTTTTATAGAGAATTTGAACCAATGGGTCGGAAGTGAGCATAGTTTGGTATTCATCTCAGAAGATTAACATGGTTCAATTTTGGCTTGTATTTCTTATATAGGTCTCGAGTGAATGTATATTGCTATATAATTTTTAGAGATTTTATGGCACTCGGAGTACAACACCATTCTCTTGGTACATGCATAAGTGTTTGCATGCATTAAACCCATAAGAAAATTGATTGACTGCAAATATCATTTATTGGAACAAAATATCTTGATTATGATGAGCACAAAAATGAAAAGAGAGACGATCATAAGTACAAAATGAACACTTTATTCATCTATAACTATAACTGCAAGAAAATCATCAGACGTGTGCATGAAAATTTAGCCGTAGCACATTGGTTCTACACTTATACTCCTTTGTTCCTTCAAAACCCACTTTATGTTGGCCCGAAACAACATTTTCAAAAAAAGTGTATCTAAAAATTAATATTTAGATTAAATTAGATCAACAAAATCCAAAACTAATTAAACCGAAAAATGACCATAAAAATGAACTTGTTATTACCACGTCCATGTACTGTGCATTATTTGATATTTTAGTTTGATAAAATCATAAGTACCATAGGAATAAAGTTAAGAAACAAAGATCACCATAGAAAAAAGATGCTCATTACCTCATTTATGCCTTCAAATTCAATCTTACTGTTCCAGGCTTGACTATGAGGGCAATTCAAGGAACAAATTATAAATATAGATCTACCAAAAATGCTGAACATTGAATTTGCAATTCCATGCTTGCAAATCTTGATTTTAAAACACTTGCGGTAAATTTATAAATTTTAATTATGTCGCTTTAATCCTTCTCTAAATTTTGATATTCTTTACACTTGTAAACTAATATATATATATATATATATATATATATATATATGTACTTATCTTTTTGATCTACCCAGTCATTATGTGCCTTTACTTCGTCAGCAGAATCGTCATTCGAGATCATGATGTATTATATTTTTAAAAAGATGTCATTCAACCTCTTGATTTTATAAATTCCTTCATCTCGATATGACATGCTATTATAATAATATTTTATTATGGTAAAATGGATATCAATAAGGGATTTTCTTTGGTAACCTAATGACTTTCTTTTGCTTTTTTTTTTCTCTGTACATAAATCTAAACATATTTTCACATGGAAATCATCAAACTTAGGAAAAAATTAGAATTAAAACAACATAGTAAAAATAGAATCAAATACGAAACATGAACAAATTATATATAAAGAGTATGAGAAACTATATAGTGGATAGGTATATCCTCTAGTTCGGCAAAATTAAAATTATGGAATGGAATATTTTCGTAGTCTTTGGTAACCACGGTAATACGTATTTGAACATTGAGATATAATATTCCATTTTGTAGGACATGCTTATATTTATCTTTGAAAATCGAAACTACGAAATCTGTCATCACTAATATACTTTGCTCCTTAAACTTATCCTTATTATTTTCATAATGACTTTTTGAAATAACCATACTGTTTTTCATGTTAATTGTTTATTGGTTAGTCATACTCAGA
Organism: Papaver armeniacum; assembly: GCA_023531295.1. Lineage (NCBI taxonomy): Eukaryota > Viridiplantae > Streptophyta > Magnoliopsida > Ranunculales > Papaveraceae > Papaver > Papaver armeniacum. The sequence goes on from JAJJWW010004391.1 coordinate 302,064, forward strand.
AGAACCACAAAAAGTTAAGAAGACTTGGTAGGAACTAACTTATGTTTGTGGAGCAAAATCATGTTGAACTGGAAATATTCTTTTTTGGTGGAAGCTTTAGCTGCTTTGCTTAATGTGTATGAAACTGGATTTCCATTATGTGTGAGTATTAGTAACACGAAGATTATTAAATCCAGAGTTGTACATATGTAGCGTGTACATAAATTCTATATATATTAATTGTAATTAAGTCTGTGAATTTGCATGAATTATAATGTACATGTGGTTTTAAACTCGTCAGTACATTGCGTTCGCGTCAATGATTTATATTGTACTCGGAATTCTTATGTATTGAACAACGGTATTTCATTTCAGCATCACTAAACAAATGGATTCAAATTAAGTAAATATATCAAGATCGATTGAGTATATGTATCTTGGAACTATAAGACGAATCCCCAAATTATCAGAATAACCCTCGAACCAATGTGTTTTAAGAGAGCATAAGAGTGATACTAAATGATAAATTAACCTTATATTATACAGTGAATCATATATTTTTATATACATATATATATATATATATATATATATATATATATAATTTTTCTTGAAAAATTGGGAGAGCGAAATGCTTCAAAAAGAAAAGAAAAATTAAGTGAATTTACATATGGATACACCCATGAACTGTATAATATGAACTTGTGAATTGAGTGATCTAATATGTGTACTCGTAAATTGAAAGATGAATTACCTTAGATTGTGCGGTGGATAATAATTTAAGTTTATTATCCACACATACATCATTTGCTTGAAATGATCTTTAAGTACCATGACACGCATAAAAGTACAGTGCACAACTTTCATTAGCTGCATGGATGCGCATTTTTGGAGCAACACAATCAACTTTCTTTACAATTTACAACATTTGTAACTTTGGGCCGTCATTCATGCTTGAGTTTACTCGATTAAAAAAAAGGTTAAATGTCCATCTTTCCAAATGTTCTTGAACTCTAAATTATTAATCATTACATATAGATGGGAGCGATTTCCCTGGTCTGATCTGATAATTTAGTACAACTATGGTGCACAAAACATGTTTTAATTTTTGTCTACCCATGTTTGATCCTCTATATCATTCCTTGCATTATTTTTTCCCTAATATGTCTTCCCGAGAGATGAAGAGATGGTATGTATTGTTCTTTTAGCAGAACCCGCTTCCAAAACTCTGGGAATTAGAGGTGGATGCTGAAGAATACCCCAAAATAGGTACGATCGCAAAAAAAAAAAAAAAAAAGAAAAAGTGTTACATTACAAAATTACAAAGACCCTGCATGACTTCACTTTTGTGTTCCATCAGTGCAGAGAAATGAATAATCAAAAGGAAAGCCTAATATATAAGGGAGATCACAATACAACAAAAAGATAGTAGTACTATAACAAAGAAAGTTTGACCCCACCCTTCTTGACTGTCCTTGTGCCAAAACTTGTGGTTATAAGAATAAGAATTATTTGATCCGGATATTATAATAGAACCATTCTGGATTCAAAATTCATACACCATAGTTAAAAAATACTCTTGATAACAAAAATGGTCATGCAAAATGAGAGAATAATTGGTATACATCAGCCTATATAGTTTAAAACATAAGTATTACATCAATGGACGAATTACAAAAATGATTCACTATGAAAAACTAAGTATCAACCCACTTTGGATATCAGTTTGAGCTTAAAATTTAGAAAAAACACAAGCACCAAGAGATGAAATTAAAAAGGAGTACAGTAAATTGTGGAAAGAGTACTGAACATAACAACAGTTGCTATTATTTTCCCCCTTAAATCTTAATATAAATATTGGCTATTGTTTAACAAAACTGATGAAATAACAGTACCTTAAAGTTTAACAATACCTTAAAGTTTAAAAAACATGATGAAATAACAATACCTTAAATCTTGTGATCAGAACCCGACCAGCTTGAAGCGAAAGTTTTTTTCATTTGCTCCATACACAACACGGCACCAACAAAATCAATTACAATTAAGAGTTCTTGGGATAAGTAGTACATTACAAATGGTGGTTTAAGCATCCAAAAAGGAAGATTATTCTGCGCAGCAAAAAAAACCAAAAAATCAAGAGAAATCTTACCACTTCTAATGTTTCATACGTACTACCGGAGAAGCAACATGCAGGGAGGAAAAAAAAAGCAATCGACTGCATTGTTTCCTAAAAGCTGCAAACAAAACAATAGAGGCGTATCAGACAACAAAACCCGACATTTAAAAAAAAAAAAATTAAAGCTAGAAGCAAATGGGGTTTGACTTTTGCTCCAACGCCTTATATAGAGAAAAACAATTTCTGAAAATAATGTCGATCTGAATAAATACAGAATTTTATTATTTTCGGCGTGTATATCTTACTTGTTGTATTATTCTTTGAATAATTGGCAAATATTCTTATTTAATCATTTAAGACGCTAGTATATTAGGTAAAAAGGAAAAAGAATCCTCCTTTTAAAGATTTGTTTTTCTATTTTATAAAATATTAGCTTAAATAATATTCTTTTAAATCTGAAATTACCTAAGTTAGAATTATTTGTTAGTTATAAATACACCAACCAAATCACACGTGAAGATTTTCAAGTCCAATTTATGTTTATTTTCCTTTTTTTTTCTTTCTTGAGAAATGAAATATAATATTTTTTAGATGGCATATTTAGTTGTAATAAAAAAATTTCCAAAAATATTTGAATATATCTTGCACGTTTAGGAATATAATTTTTTTTTATTATGGATTTAACCATTTTTAGAAAATTAAAATCGAAATTCATCCATTTTGTCTATTGTATTTTTTTAGTAACGTTTTATGTTCTCCCATTCTCAATTTTCTATTTAATAATTTATATTTGATTATTGGGCAGGATGAACGATCATTTTGTTTTGCGTAGAAGGATGCACTGTTCGATCTAGATGTAAGTATTCACAAATCTATGTATTTAAATTATAAACTTTAATCATTGAGTGGAATTTTATCAAAGCTTTTTTAATCTTTTAGAACTATAATTATAAATCACAGTTAGTGTTCGATTAAATTAGTTAGTGGTTTGAAATTGTAATTAAATTGGTTTAATTTTAATAAATGTAATTGGACATTGGATATTCTTTTAAAATTTATGTTTTATGATTGATTTAATTTTTTGATAAAATCATGATGAACAATACATATTTTGATATGATTTTATTTCCATCTTTTTATGAATCTTATATATATTTAGAATAATTTTTTAATATATTTTTGGCAGCAGCTTGATATTTATGGTTTAGTTGTTTTAGGTAATTTTGTTTTTGTTTCATGTGATTGCCAAAAAATATATTGTGGGACAGTAAATATTTTCTTCGAATTTGATTGGTTGATATCAGATAATATTATCAAAAATTAAATCTTGGTGGGGCCAGAATCAACCAGATGCTCTGATTAACCACGTCGCTCGAAAAAACTCTGTTTTTATATAGATAATTTTTATTTGGATCAACTACTTCTATTGATCCCCTAAATTGAACAAAAATATCTAAACCAACCGAATCTCTAGAATCACATTTTTCAGTTGAATAAATTTACCAGTTGAACAAATTTGCAAACAAGATCACTAGCATATTCAACCTAGAAAAATAATATTTTTCAACTTCTCACATTTTTCAGCATCTGAGCAAAACATTCAAAATCAACATAACTAGTATATTCAACCTAACAACAATTTGAAGAAAATATTAGAAGCAAAACATTCAAAATCATTACATTAACAAAATCAAGACCAAAACATACATGCATCAATTAAATCTAACATCAAAAATCAGGTTTTACCTGTTCAATTTTGTAATCATCAAATCGTTCAATTAGGTTTTTGATGATGAAACGTTGATGATGAAAGGAAAGTGAAATCGGTTAGGTTTTCTGATGAAACCTAATTTATACGGTTGATTTTTTAGTTTCTTTTTCAGTTTCTCTGCAAAAGAAAGTGAAATCGCTCAGTTTCTTTTTCAGTTTCAGTTGATTATACGGTTTATTTTCAGTTTCTTTTTTGTAGATCGTGGTATGTTGATTATCAGGGAGAGAAGATAACGACTAGTAATCAATTCTCTGCAACGGATAGTTGATTAATACTCAGTTTTCAGTTGATCTTCGAGAAGATAACGGCTAGTAATCAATTCCAGGTGCAGGTTGATTTCGAGAGTGAGTGAGAGAAGACCGGGAACCAAAGAAACTGAAAATGAAGAATGAATGTGTCCGATCTAGTATTAAGTGAAATATATAGAGAGGGTATTTCAGTAATCTAATAATCCGGATTTTAATTCCTAAAATTAGTAGGGATATATTTATTTTGGGAAATGATATATTTGTTGGGTTATAAAAGTAGGGACATATAAATAATGTACCCAATTCTTAATTTGTTACCAGATTTGATTAGTTGATTTATTTAAACTTAAGTATTTCTATTGCAAGCAAATCATGAACCTCAAAAATATTTGAAGATAGAGATGCAATGGAGATCAAAAAAGGAAAAGAATTAAAAGGAAGGATCAAAAAAAAAAAAAAAATCCGAACATCTTTACTATTACGGGTCACAGTTTAACCCCAAACAACCATATTATTTTGTATGCATCTATAAACCGTCCGTATGTCATAATTTAATGGGCAATGACAGACTGTTAAACCTTGTCAAAATATCTCCTGCCAATGGATCCGTCCTCATATACAAAGTATAAAAGTACTCCCCAACACTTGAAATTTACATTGTCCTTAATGTCTTATACAACGTAAAATCAAGATGAGAAATTCTAATATGGTACGAAAAAAACAAAAAAAAAAAGAGACTTAATATGAGTTATTATCTTCAAAAATTCTATATTGACCATGTAAATCCACCGTAATATGTACCAAGTGAGACATAAAAACTGGGCCCCTTATAAATTCCTGGGTGGTGGAGCTCTATTACCTTACGACTAGGATTCCTTAACCACATCTTTGTTACTCGAAAAGGTGTATGAGTGGCAGTTTCTTGTCCAGAGGTAGCAAACATAATATGACAAGGATATAATAATGTATCATGTTTACAAGTAGTGAGCACGTGCGTTGCACGTCGGCAACATTATACTATGTCTCATTTTTATAAAATTTAGAGAAACGTAAGAAAATTGAAAAACAATAATTTTTTTAATTGTTGTGTAGATAATTAAAATGGTTTTCCAAATATATAATGTCCACACAAATACAATTTATAGTTTGAAAGATATGAAGTTTTAAATTATTAATTTTTATTTTTATAAAAATGACATTTTCATAAATACCGATTTTTAGTCTATTTACATTTTACTACCACCCCTTTAAAATATAACGGTTGATAAAAGAAAGGAAATCAACAAGCTAACGGCTAATGACTAAAAAACTAATGTAGGAAGATCTGACGATTATGAAGGGTGAATTTTTGATATTCCCTTGATCACATTAAAAGGAGGGAGATAATATAGCAACAGATTGTGAAGAAAATGTGAACATAGAGACCCTAAAGCCTTGAGGTTTGAAATTTTAGAAGAAAAAAAAAACTGTGATCACAAGCTGCAATTTTTTTTTTTTTTTTTTTGGCTGCAATGTATTAGCCAACTAATAATAACTACAACGTTAGAATGACTCATTACCTGAAGACGGGACCTTGGAGTTGTTCCTGTTCTGGAGGATGGTGAAGATGAAGTGTTGATTCTGGATAAGTTCTCAACTCGTGCTTGCTATGATGCTTTATCAGGTAATATTGATAACTATGTTTTTCACAAGTACCTGTGGAAAAATAGCATCCCTTTAAAGGTCAGTTTTCTGTTATGGGCGGAACTCATTACCAACTAGAGATGTGTTAATTCATAGAGGAATGGATGTGGATAGTTCTTTATGTGTTATGTGCAACGAAGAAGATGAATCTGTTGATCACCTTTTTTTGCATTGCAAAACTACGTTTGAAGTCTGGGATTATTTCATAAAAGCTTTTCACATTTATTGGTACTTACCGGCTATGGTGTTTCAGCTATTTTAAGCTTGGAGTTGCAACGTATTGAAAGGGCGGAGTAAACAGGTATGGAGCATTTTTCATTATGCACTTTTTTGGAACATCTGGGAGGAACAAAACGATAGGGTGTTCGGGGGAAGGTCAAAATCAGGATATGAGATTATTATCCATATCAAGCAAACTCTTGTTCTTTGGAGTTGTCAGTCAGACACTTTTAAGTTTATAGACAGTTCTCAAATCTTAAATAACTGGGAATTGGTTCTTCATATGTAATTTAATTAGTTTGTGATGTCTGGATGACTGTATTTGTATCTGGTTTGGTTTCTCTTTTCTTAATATAACATTTTCTTTTCGAAAAAAAAATAACTACAACGTTAGCCCGTTGATGTGGACTTTTCATATCATTTTGGCAAATACGAAATTTTTAGATAGCTTTACCGTGAAAAATTCACACAATATATCCAGCAATAGAACAACGATACATGTTGCACAACATGTATTCCAATGCTAGAAAATTTGAAAAGGTTACCGGATTCCACTTGAGGTATACTGTAGGATTTAACGCGATGAATCTAACATCATTTTTTGATACAATAGAACTTCAATAAATTAATTACTTCGATAAAATAATAAATTTACTAGTCCCAAATAAGTTTGTATAGGCTAAATTTTAACTCGATAAATTAATTATTTAATTAAAATAACGAAAGAAAAATTCAGTTACAAGGCTATTCATATATGAGAGTTTTATTGTAGTTTCCATTTTATCTTTGCCCGACCGTAATACATAGGCTTGAAAGGATAAATTAATTTTGGGCACGGATCACATAGGTGGCGTCATTCACGGTGACGTCACTATCAAATATTGACTCGGAATTTGTCCAATTCCAAGCTTGAAGAAAGCAGATTATATTTGTCGTTTGAGATTTTGATTATTATCCCTGTTTCTTTCGAAAAAAAGGAAATAATTATTTTTTCCATGATGCTAGTAAGGCGTAATCCCCAAATTAGAATTATAGAGAAGAATGAATGAGAATAGGATCAAATATGATTATGCTGCCAATCTTACAAAAAGAGGAGTCCATGTGTTCCATATATTCATATTCGATTTGAAGATATATCCATCGTGATCGAGTTTCGTAGAATCTATTTGTGAGCATTGTCTTATTGAATATAACTTGATCTACTTTATTTTTTTTTATTTTTTTTTTATACCTAATTTGGTAAAGATTGCCTACTTTTAGCTATTTTGTTTACAGTGTGCATCTTCAATCCGTTTTTCTAATCATACTTATATCTACATATGCAGTTGCAGTTGGCCTTGCGCCCTGCAGTGTAATTGTTGCATTATCTTTCAGGAGATCACTAATAATATACTCTTTTTGGCCGCCCAAAGTGGGATTGTATGGAATCTATTAAGATATGGAGTTGTCCGGAATGTGCTGGACTTTTAGGATCTTGCCTTATCATTATAATGCCTTACTAAATTGGGGCCTATGCCACTTTATTGGGGCCTATGGATTTTTTCATCCACCCCATAAAGAATGATAAGGGGTGTCTAAATTTGATGAAACTATCATTTTACCCTCTATCAAATATTAATACTACTAATTTGTCACCATCAAATCCTAATCATAAAAGTAAAAACTAAAATCAAAATCATAAAATTTAAAAACTAAAATCAAAATCATAAAACTAAAATCATAAAATTAAAAACTAAAATCAAAATCAAATTCATTTTCATCTCCACTTCAACTGATCATTCTTCTTCGTTTCTTCTCAACCCAATCCTATAAACTAGGTTTTAGTAACATAAAATTGCTCAAAAATTGAAAATTTTGAAATCAAATTTTTCCTGGTTTATCAGAATCGGTTAATGATAGGTGTCTAAAACACCTAATTTACTATCTAGTAGTTACGCTTTCTTTGCTATTTTTCTTGTGAATTATGTACTTTACACGTGTTTTTGAGTTATTAGATACTCTGGAGTCGCACGGAGCAAAAGAAAGAGAAAGCATCCATTTGGAGCGAAAAAGAGCGAAAAGACCAATTCACGGGCGAGCGAAGCTAGCTACGGTTGAGCAAAGAAGTGAGTAGGCAATCGGTTCCGCGAAACTGACAAGCCAAGTATCACTGTGGTGGCCCATATCATAAGTGGGGTGCCTGTAGTAATTTCCGTCATTACCAAGCCCAACAAGAGAAGTGTTATTTCATCTCAATCATTTCATTCTCCACTTCAGAGGAGCTGTGAGAATTGAACCACACAGAGAAATTGGTGTTATTTCCTAAAATCAGAGAGATTGATGGAAATTGTGGAGGAATCGTAGCTGATAATTCGAGTTCATGGTGGTCTCTGTGGTCGGAGAACCGAGAAGGGAAAAATCGAAGATAAAATGGGGATGGCTACTTTTCTGTTCAACCGAGAGAAAACTGGATTCAAGTGAAGAGAGGGATTTGAGTTTAATAAGTGATGATGTTGCCGTTGAATGAAGAATCGATGGAGAAGTCAGAGAAGATCGTGAAACTGAATATGGTACTGATTTGAATTGAGATATCTCGTGAATATGTTTAGGGTATGAATTTCAGTGAGAAGAACAAATTTAGGGTTTGGTAGAAATTGTTGTTAAGGATGAAATTTGGGGGTTCGATTGAAGATGGGTTCTCAGCCGTATTGATCCTGGATATGAAGGAGGGAAGGAATCTGTTGATGATTGTACGGTGGAAGATGGTGTTTTAGGAATTTGGATGAATCGAAGAATGATGGTGAAGGCTTTACAATGATTGAGGTGGAGAATCGAATGGTGGTGTTGGAAAGGATTTGAAAGGGTTTTACTTGAAGTTGTTACAGGTAGCTATTGCTAAAGAAGAATTCGAAGATTAGGGTTCACAAAGAGAGCAGATGGGTTTGATTGTTGAGTCTTCCCTGAGTTGAAATGGAGATTGGGTTGTGTTGGATTACTGAGATTGAGTCAGAGATGAAGATTGTGATGGATTGAGGTCAAATTCGATAGCTTTGGTTGTGTTTCAAGGGTTTGCCATGGGATTGTCGATTGACAAGGAATGGAATGCATTTGAATTGACACAAAGAATGTCTTTGAGGCTTTAGGGTGTTGTGCTAGGATGCGCAGTGTTAATGGTCTTGGGAAGCGTAAATTATGGCATTAATTACGATTGTAGTGATGAATGAGCATGTGCAGCTATAGATGCAAGCAATTGCGGGTTGTCCATGGTTCTTTAGAGTGGCGGGAAATACTCAGTGAGGCCATGGAAGATTAACATGGAGCTGCATTAATGAGAATGGTGTTGGTAGAATTGGTTGTGATGATTTGAAATGGTGGTTGCAATTATGGGTTTGTTTGAGTTGTAACAATCAACTGAAGCTGGTGGTTCCGATGAGATGAGAATAATGGTTAAGTTGCATTTGAAGTTCGATCTTTGAGGATGAGGAGAAATGAGGTTTTTGCAAATGGAAGATGCGAGTTGTGAATGGAGATGAACCGAGGTGTCCGTTGAATGCAATTGCGGAGAGACAGTTGTAGCTGCAACCAATGGTGTTCGAGTGGATCGGGGAAGGAGTATTACGGGGAATGTACAGCTTGCTCTGGGAATTGCAGGCATGGCAATAGACCTGGAGAGTTGTGCTGATGAAGTATGGCAGTGCAAGGGCGGTTGCGGTGATGCTGAGAGCTACAAGGAAAGATGCTTCAAGGGAAGATGGAGCATGACTCAGGTGACGGAATCGCGTGCTGCCTAGACCAGGCAAGGTGGCTCTGAGTGGAGTTGCGATTGTTGCAGGTGTGCGTTAGTGAAGGAATTAAGTCAGACCAAGAACAAATAGTTCCGGGATTTTGAGAAGTGATAGCGAGGAGTGGTGCTTTGCCATGAGAGGTGGTGATGAACTGAAGATGAAAAGATGTTGGATATGGTAGCAGGTGACAGTGGAGATATTTGGTATAGCAATGGTTGCAGCTGATGGCATTGGAGAGAGTTATTTGGTGGCCTGAGATGGCAGTGATAAGCTGAAGTTAAAAGGGTGTTGCAGGCTTGGAGCAAGGCCATCATGGCTGGATTTTCCCAGCTGAAGCGCAATCTTGGCGCATCACAACATAAAGCCTGTGCAAGACTGTAAATGGCCTAGGCCAAGGTGACTCAGGTCTGACTCGTTCCTGACTCAGCCCCTACTCAGACTCTGACTCGGTGCTTGACCGAGTTGACCCGGCCGAGTTGGATTGTTGACCGAGTTGACTCGTTGACTGGTGACCGGGTGGACTTTGCCGGTCACCTGAGATACTTTCCGGTGCCGGACTCCGGCCAATTTCCGGTCATAATCCCAATTTCCGGCCGACTGACTAATTTTGGACATAATTTTACATGGGTTTTTCTCACATATGGGCTTGGTGGACCACTTGGAGATGGGTTTTGAGAAGACCTAATATTGGAAGGAGTATCCTTTATGGAAATTGAGAAACATATAAAAAGAGAAGACTTTTACCTAATCGGAAGATCTTTATATATATCTTTTATTATCTCTTTTATTTTTTTGCCTCTACTTTTGTTCTAGGGTTCAGAAACATGAAACCTTTTCTCTTTCTTCTTGTTATGAACTCCATGAATATGAGCTAGAGTTTTCTTTTGGTTATGAATTAGTTGGATTTCCAAACATGAATTTTTGTGCAATAAATTAGTTTTCTCTCATATTATCGTTTATGATTCACCATTAATATTGTTACATGATTTGAATGCTTGTTTAGTCGAGTCGCGAATCGATTGAGTTTGCTTTCATCTTTATTGCTAGATTAGGGTTTTCAATACGAAATAGTTGTTAATTCCTGATTGCAAGTAGCATAAATATGATTATAGTTTGTAGTGATATATTCTTATGATCATATGTGAACCATAACCTTTGTTAAATCGGATTAGTGCTTTTACACGTTCGATTGCTTTGATTGGCCTGATTTCATAGAACCTAATGCATCTAGGGAATTAAACTTGATTAGTGCTTTTACACGTTAGGTTGTTCTTTTAGATAGAATTCATATTCGCATCTTTTAATGTGTTTGTTGATGACAAAAGGAGATTAGCGGGATATTCTTGCGATCAAGGTATTCTAGGGCCTTTGATAAAAGTTGAGATTAAAATATCAATTTTAGTTATTGTGTAGAAAACATGTTTGTGATTGAAGACGAAATCCATGACCAATACTTTCTCATCCTTGATTTGCGTGCTTTGTTTAGCTTTTATTTTTGTTTATTTTTATTTACACAATCAGAAAATCCCCCGTGTTACTTATAAGATACCGAATCAATTTGACAACCAAGACCTCTCTGTGGGAACGATCCTTTCTTGCCCTTGCTTCATTATATATTTTGAGTAGTAAGAAAGTGTAATATATTTGTATCGGCTGACAACCGGTCAGTTAACGTTAATGTATATGTGATCCGATTGCAAATAGAAACGGTTTATGCTCATGCCTACAAAGACCGATTGGTCTTGATATGTTTTCCGGTTCGAGAAATTTGAACCAGAATCGGATTACATTAACACTTATAAAAACCGATTGTTGATGTATAATGTTAGAATCGGATTTTATATGTGTATCGAGTAAACCGATTGTTGTTCTCAATTTTTCTGTATCTTTTTTTTTTTGTTAGAATCGGATTACATGAGCATTCTTATAAACCGATTCCTATTGTGCAATGTCATGAATCGGTTTTTACATATGTATCGTGTAAACCGATTCTGGTTAACCCATTTTTTTTTCAGTTAATACTCGATCATAAAATGAGTATGAAATCATACTCGATTTCATTTCGATTACAAATGAAAAATAAAATAGTTCCGTATGATTTTACCCAATTTGAAAACGAGTATAACTTTATACTCGAATCGAAAGCGAGTATAACTTCATACGCGAATTGAAAGCGAGTATAGCATCTTAAACGATCTGAGATTGAGTATGAAGTCATACTCATTCTTAACTCGGGTATAAAATGAATTTTGATTTTATTTGATGTTTAACAACACATAATTCACAGATAAAAAAGAAAAAATTTACCCACAATCGGTTTATGTTCATGCCCATATAAACCGATTCTGGATAATCGGTTGATACCAATGAACACATATATCGATTCTGAGTTGGTGTTCTTCAAAAAATTTCAAAATTTCAAATTTTTCATGTTCAGATGATTCATTAACACACGTTAATTTCACATCTAACACTATATTTTACCACTAATCACCGAATTAACACTAATTAATTAGGGGATAAATTTGTCATTAAAAAAATTTGGTTAAGGGGCTTATGTTTACACTATATTTACTTCAAAATGTCTCTATTTTTTCACGTAGTGATAGGCCCCAATTAATCCTTACAGGCCCCAATTTAGCCAGGTTATAATATATATCTCCCCCTCTTTAATGCAAGCAAGCTCAATCAAAAATCCTTACCCATTTTTGGTTCACCTAACGGAATTTGGTTCACCAAACAGATTTTGGTTCACCAAACGGAATAGGACCAAAATGCTTAACGGAATAGGGACCGTTTGGTTAATAAATCTCAATATGGACTGAAATGCCTAACAGTATAGGGACTTAAAATTAATAATATGTGAAATCGTTTATTTACAGAAATGTCATTTTTGTAAAAATGTTGATAAATATTTCCAAACTTCATATCTTCCAAATGGTACGTCGGATTTTTGTGAATTTTATATATTTGTAAAGCTCTTTGAATCACCTACGCGACAAGTATAAACAATACTTTTTACATGTTGCCTATATGATGCTGAAATACTTCATTGATATACTATAAAATTACTTATAGATTTTAGTTTCGGATACGAAAGATTGCCTTTGTTTCATTAAAAGTGATATTTTCATTTCTTTCTTTTTTACCTAATCTGGATATAAAGAACCGGCCTGTTTAACCTTTGAACATCATTCCAACTTTTTCTAGCAAATATAGAATTTAAATTTGTATTCTTTGTCTAACAAATGATTTCCTTAAGGTTGGGCTGCGTGCACTTTAAAATTTCCAGTTGAGCTTTTCATCAACTTAAACTGGTCAGTAAATTCGAACCTTGATTGTAGCATGTGATTCATGTTTCTCACTTAAGTTGGTTAGTAATCAGTAAGTTTGCTTTCTAAGGTCAAATTTGTTATGTTCTGGTTTTCCAAAGGTGGCAGGTAAAAAGTACAATTATTGATTCATGAATTTGACACTTGTGCACAGCAGTGAATGTATTTCACGAATCTAAAAATACTCTAGGTAAATTTCTCTAATGCCAAGCACTATGGTGCCCTATTTTCCTTCCCTATCCTTCATATGTAGGGAAAAATCTAATTTGGCAACTACTATGGCCTCCCATATTCCTATCCTACTACTCAAAGTGGATCATATCTGATCCCCTGTGGGGAAGGGGAATCACACTGAAACTCAGTATCCGTTTGAGATTTTTTTTTTTACTCTTGGTTTTCACTTTTATTTCCTCTAAAACTCTTTATTTCCAATTATATCTCCATTTTTTTCTCTTCAATTTTTTTTTACCCATAATAAATATTTGTCTAAACCCGTAGAAATAAAATTTGGAAGAATATTCACATAGAAACTAAAAACAATTTTTTTTTTACCCATAATAAATATTTGTCTAAACCCGTAGAAATAAAATTTGGAAGAATATTCACATAGAAACTAAAAACTGACCATAGTGAGGCTGCCTTTTGAGCCATATCCCTCCCTACATTTGAGGGATAGGGAAGGGATGCCCTCCCATAGTGCTTGGCCTAAGAGGAAGGACCCATGGATACTCCTATTTAGATATTATTTCTCATGATTTACGTTAATTTTTGTATAAAATTCAAGCGATAATGAGTTTGATCTTAATATTTGGATGATACGCTCTCTTTGTAAAACTCTATAATGATGCTAGAAATAAACACAATTTGAGATGTCAAACCTCATTATCTACTAATTTTAATTTTGACCGTTAACTTTCAACGGTTGATTTTCAAAGTGATAGATGATGATGTTATTTGCCTCGGATTGCGCTCATTTTTTGTAGGAGCGTAGAATTTTATAAGAAGAACGTCTCATCAAAACATTATCTTCAAACTGATCGTCGCCTGAGTTTTATAGAAAAATTAACGCAATTAATGTGAGATAGCACGTAAATAAGTGTCCATAGATCCTCCATCCTTATCTAATACTACGAAGACAACTATCAAAGCTATGGTAACACTTAAAGGTGTAAAGTTATATTCCAGTTTTGTCATTGCATTATTTATTATTTGAGAACTAAATAGATGAATGGTGTTATTGTAATTTGCATGGCTAGTTTGAAGCCTACTTCATTTTATACGAGGCCTATTAAATTTTGCTCCCACCTAGAGAGGGGTCAGGATGTATAAAAAGGGTTAAACAAGTAAATTATCCTCACTATTAAAACTTAAAAACTCTATTTCAATTCCATTCTCTTAGGTAATTTTTTAACACCTTGTTCCTCTTAGTTAGGTTTTCGATTCATTTATATGTTCAAAACTGAAATTTAGCTCAGGTTTCCAAGATTTAACCAGAATCAGTCGATATACAAAATCAGCCAAGCTTCATCAGTCAAGTAGAATCTAGATTAAAAAAAAAAATCGTATATTTGTAGAAAATTTTCTATTGATCATGTCAAGCCCTCCCTCATTTTATATGTTTGTAAGAAGAAATCAGAGATGTCAAAAAGTTATTTTTAAAGATAAAATTAAGAACACATAAGAATTCTTTATCAAGTAAACCAGATAACAACCACGAACTAGTATTAAAACGCTAAGGTTTGTTAGATGGATTGATGATACAATCCTAAAAATATTATACACTAATCCAAGCTTGATCGAGCTTACGTTGTTTTGTTTTGATTCATCAAAAAAAACTAAAAATAAAATAAAAAATACAACACAATAAAACAATTTAAGTAACACCAATTAATTTCAATAATTACTCTTTAGCCCATTGATTATGTGTGAGATTCAACCTAACAAGATTTCATAATATAGTTATAAGTATAATTGTTAGATTAGGCAAAAATCGATTTTTTTTTTTTTTTCAATTTTTGGTAACCCTGGAACTCTACGTTATACATCCTCATGAAGTGCCGTTACAACACATGTTATTTCTTGTCTCTTACATGTTATTTCTTATTTCTTGTCTGTTTCGTCAAGAAAGTATTTGGCTTTCATAATCATGCATTTTTTTTTCTTCTATATATTGACCTGAAATATTAAATTAGTTTTAGTGATATACATACTACCATGGCTAAATAAAAGTATGCATGAAAAAGGCTGTCTTGAAATCCGAGTTTAGCCTATCAAAATGAACATCCAAAATTCCGGCTACATTGGACGGAGGGAGTAAGCAGGATTACCCGAGTATCGGATCAACCTACCATGCATCTAGAAACCTTAATCGATCTAGCCCAACACTGTTCATACAATGGACTAATGGGAACTCAGAAGATTTGATTCCAAAAGATTAATTAGGCTTGAAAGAATATTTGTTAATCTTGATCACTTGCATTAATAAATGTTTATTGATCACTTTCTTGGACCATATATATAGTTACAGGATGAGAAAAGTACTAATTATTTGGTCATATAGGAACTTCAGTGGTAATACTTCTACTTAACAGCAGGAAGGAACCCAGAGGGTAGCTATATAGTCCGTACTCACATAAAAGCTGTTATTGTGTAGCTTGGAGCTAGTAATCAAGGCAATACTTTTTCAGAGACAGAAAAAGATGTGTTTTAAATATTGTTTTGGTGGTGGCACCGGCGAAGTGCCTCTGAAACCGCTACCTATAAAGCCGGCGACCCAAGATCCGGTTCGTACGTACCCAAGGCACAACGGGAGCCCTAGGAAGTCACAAGATCAACCAGGTAGAGATGCAAAGATCATAAATGATCAAATAAACGCTAAGGATGGTAACAAAACTAGTACAACAGTTCGTGAAGATGTTGTTAACGACGGATCTAGTTACTCAAAACAGTCGCAGCAGCAACAACAACTACATCGTAATAGAGAAAGTATCAACGACGCTTCTTTGTCGTATACTGATGCACCAAACAGCAAGAGTGAAACATCAAAGGTGTCACCAGAAGAGCTAACTGCGGAACAAGAAGCTCCGTTCCCGAATAATGAGAAGTCTAATAAGAATGCTGAAGCCCCAAAAGCCTCACCAAAGGTTGAGCTAATCCCATCAAGAGACCCAAACCAGCCGACTACTTTGGAAGGTAGAGGAGTAGCCCCTGCATACCAGAACATCAAGGCTGAAACATCAAAACTGCCACCGAAAGAGAAAACAAAGGATAGTTCGTGAAAACTATGAAGAGCGGACCTACAAGAACTGCTACATGAAATAGATGCAAGTATAGTTCTTTTTACAGCAGGTAAGAAGTAGACAACCATAACCTTTATTAATGGATTATATCTAATTAACAAGATTTAAGTAATGCTATTGCTTAGATGTTACTAATTGATATTGTCAATTATAAAAGTTATTGATTATCGTGATTGTTTTCTTTTTAGTTAAGTAGCTACTTTCAATCCCAAAATTTTCAGGTTACCCATGGCCCCATTTAAAAAGTTGCGTACCGGCCTTCCAGTGAAACTGCATCCGCAAGACTAATTACATGGCTGATCCTGTATGTTTGAAAAATAATAAATAGAACACGTAATCTGAGGACTTAAAACCTTGGCAAATACAATTCAAGCTTTGCTCGACTACAGTCTCAGTTGTTTTAAACTCGGTCCTTCTACGCAAGGCTTAGACGCTTGGTTAGAAATGTGCCTGATCATATTTGGCGGTAAAATTTGGCTATTGTCAGCTGTAGGCTTATAGCTGACATTGTGATGCTCTTAAGTAAGAGACCATAATCATTTACATTGTTTGGTTACAAATACTCTTAAAAATACAAAAATCAATGTCCATTTGTTACAATTGAACCACAGAGATTATAACCGGCTTGAATCCGACATCAACTACGACAAACACATCCATCTAAGACTAAAACCAGCTAGTTAGTGCCTACAGGAAGAAGAAAAAAACGCGGGAACAATAAAAGGAAGCATTTGTCCACATGATTGGTTTAGGGGTAGGGCAACAAACTGAATTATTGGATACGGCTTAGATTGGAAAGTAGTGGTAGTAGGCTAGTAGTTGGATAAAGAGGTAAAAAAGATGCACAATATGGAATACAGAATTTAGAACTACTTTACTTCTTGAATCACTTTTTGGAGAAACAAAGATAAAAACGAACTTTTGCTCTTGATGTTCGTCAGGAAGATAGGTCCTCCAATTGAGAACCAATTCCATTTTATCCGAACCTACCTTACTGTGATAACTATTTGGACTTGTGCATTTCTGATTACTAAGGCGATGACAAGTTGGAATCATTTTCTTACAAAGTGCTCTGTTATTGGGGTTTACCAAATTCCATGGGGTTATTAAAATTTCACATGAATATAGTTTAAATCACGGAATCATTTTCTTACAAAGCGCTATGTTATTGGGGTTTACCAAATTCCATGGGCTTACTAAAATTTCACATGAATGTAGTTCAAATCACTATTCTTGGTAACCCCGGCTGAATTTGGTAACTTTTTGTAATAGCCTTGTTTTCTTATGGCTACAGTATATACTAAAGCTTACGGTGCACATGCTCTATCAAAGGTCCCATTGGCAAATTCCAAACGCAGATGCTATTGGCCTGCAACGTTTTTCCACTGACACGCATAATTTGTTTACACAAAAAAAAAAAAAACCTAAATTCTTACTCGATTATGGAATCTATGGATGATAAAAATCATCGGATTCCTCATCACTACAGCGTGAGCATCGAGAATAAGATGTCAAGGCATAAAAGCTAAAATGATGCATTACTTTAACAAGAATATATAGGAAGAGTATAGCTGCGTTTCTTGTATCACTTAACCTTGTCCATTATATTCTCCAAAAGCTGTCTTGGTCCTAGTTAACAATTCGTAGTTCGGCATACGTACGTGTATTATTCGGATTTGTAAAGATCAAGTTCGGTCAAAAATCCGGACAACGGTTCGTGAGTCGGCAACAAATCGGAACGACATACATACGTGTATATAGGGATGTCAATGGAATACCGAGTTCCGGATACCGTAACCGATAATCCGAGTTCCTATAGGAAATTTTCCGACATAACGGTAATCGGAAATCGGTAATGGAAAATTATCGGTAATTTTTTCCTTAATGGAACGGTATTGGTTTTGGCACTTACTGCCTGTTAATTACCGGAGTCACGGTATCTATTGTCACACGTGTATACTGTACGTGTTAGTATTACTCTGTCTCTTATCTTCCCTATTCTTCTAATCTTCTTCTATTCGAAACAAAAGGAAAAAAAACTAAAAAACAGTTCGAGAGTCGAGAGTCGAGAGTCGAGAGTCGAGAGAAAGAGATCGATACTCAGTTCACTGATAAACCATAGACAGAGAGAGATCGAGGGAAAGAGATCGAGAGAGAGAGATCATGAGCAGTGAATCAAGAGTTAGACTCTAACTAGTTTTCATTTGGAACTTTGTGTTTTGCATGGATTTGGAACCTAAAGCTTCTTATTTTGAACTGATTTTCAGTATGAGAAATAGGTTATGTATAATGTTGTCACATACAGGGTATTTATCGGTAAAATTACCGATATCCCAGAACTTAATGGAAAGTAGCGGTTTAGATTTTGTCTGCGAGAAAATTCCACGAAAATTATCGATGGGATCGGAATTTAGGTAGGAAATATGTTCGAGTAGTTCTTCCAACCTACAAAAGAAGATGTAATGGATGAGCTAGTTACCGTTTCGATAGGTTCCATTGACAGCCCTACGTGTATAATTCGTTTTAGAGATATGAATTCGGGATACAAAATTCGGCCATAAATCTAAGATTTAATAATAGGAAATTAGGGTGGGAAGTGTGATTTGTGTGTTAATTATTGTGATTTGTGTGTTAATTATAGTATATATATTAAATATATGTACTCTTAGGCATCAAACAGGCCTTGGCTTAGTGGAGTGGAGCGTATTTAAGGAGGTATAATGATTCGGCGAATTGCTAACTAGGGTCTTGGTTTGCTAACTAGGGTCTTGGTTAATGATTTAAACGTTCTTATGCCCTTGAGTACAAGAAGTTACTTGAGATTTCCAACAACAAGGGAATAAAATTTAAGTAATTTTGTTAATCAGTTATGACAAATACTTAAGTTAATGAGGGAAGATCCCCTCACACTTTTATTATCACACTATCTCACACGTTGGGCGTCAATTCGTGAATAAAAATTTAATCTAACTAGCACCTATCACATTCTTTATAAGTCGCTACACGTACATGATGTATCTGAATTTGTTTGATAGAGAAAAATATGTGTGGATTATGTTATTCGAAGACAGAGGAGAAAAACATCAATGGTGATGTACAACAACTGCAACAACAACAACATCCGGATACTCGATCAAACTTGGCAAAGCCATCATTAGATACCGACGATGATCAAGCACTTGAAGGAGATTCCATGGAGGTAAAAACGTCAAAGCAAGAAGACAATAATCAAAATGAGATTATACTGAACTCAAAATCAGAGGAGGAGGAAACTCATGAAGTTGATAAAAAGAAAAAGAACAAGTCATTGGCTATTCAGTGGCCTTCAGAACGATACGATTTCCCGTCCAGAAATCCTAAGGTGGTCGACAAAACTGGACTACCCAATATGACTGATGATAACAAGAAACAAGAAGAGAAAATAATATTAGTAGGACTTGGTGATAATAAGAATAAGGACATAATTATAGATGATGGTGAGATAGAATTCTCATGGAAGAATCCGCCCGTGGTTGAAAATCATGGCGAAGATGACGCCGACGATGATGATGACGATAAGAACCACGACGAAGACAAAACGGAGTTTCCTCACAATGCACCAATCACCAACGATGAGGACACAAATTTTCATCGGGCGGAGAAATCTTGAATTATGATGATTTAGTTAATTTTGTGTTATTCTTGAATAACCAAGATTTAATATGTGATCGATCATTGTTATATTTTTATTTTTACTTTAGACGAACAGAAATTCAATAATGAAGCTCACCTTCACAAGGCTAAACAACCATGAAGGAGGAAGAGTAAGCTCCCAAATTACAAGTCCTACAAATATAAACATATTTAAAGTTTTACTACCATAAAGAAAATGTAAAATTAAACATCCTTCCACCAAGCATCCGTGAAGGTTCAGCTATCAAAGTCTTGCAAGGAGATCTCATCTCGTAAGGCAAGAGGTATCATTCTCCGAAACATGCTTCAAAAAAAACAAAAAAAAAACATTCTCCAAAACAACATGCGACAGTTTTAGTTCCATAGCTTTCCTGAGAGCGATTCATATGTTATACAGCTCCCCCTACATCTGCAGAAGTAGTATACTATTGGGAACATTAGTAGCCAACACTACCTACCATGTTAATTCCTGCAATATTACGCCATTGGAGGCTCGAACCTGGGACCTCCTGGAGGTCATGAAACTTTGGGAAACGGGATGACCAGCTGAGCTAGGGCATGAAACGAGTAGTATTGTTACTAAATTGACCAACTGCAAGCCAAATAGCACAACTAGTCATGAATAGGATGATTTTGGAAAGAAGCAAATCTGATATTAAAAGCACTGGCATATCGAACTCTACTAATCACAGGATAAGTGAGTAACAAGAGGATCCATCAAACTTTCTTCCTCATTTAAACACAAAGGACATAAATAAGAGTCGATATAGATTCTTGAATTTTAACATTTCTAGACCAGGTTCCAGAAAAGTTTTAATGGCTGAGGTCTCAAGACATGATAAATTTCCCATCTTAGACAGATCCTAAGCTCTGGTTCAATGGGATCCAAGCAATCTTCCGACAAAAAGATGGGTCAAAGTGAAAGTTAAGCTAATTGGACCATTGAAGATGGGTCAGGAGTAGAGCTAGGCACGAGTGCCCATCAAATCTTGCACCAAATTCATACACCACTGTGTCTGTGTGTGCACTGTGCACGTCAAAACCCAAGATCTAGGAATAGTAAATCATATTCCCACACGAAGGCCAAGTATAACCAATGAGTGATGGTGCATAGATTTGGTGTACAAAACTTGGTGCATATCAAAGCATGTTTTTGAATCATTTACAGGCGTCAGACAAGAAACAAAAGAAAGGAAAAAAAAAATAGGTCCCATAACAAAAAATTAAGTGAGCTGAACAGACTAATTTTCTCAGGAATAATACACACTTTTGATGAAAAAGAATACAAAGGAACTACATTTTCTCGAATCCAACTATTTTCTCCGCCCATACATGAAAAATGTAAAAGAAATACAAAACAATAAATCTGCACACACACAAAGTGTTCAGTGACCTAAAAAAAATATATGATATCTGGTTCTTGCGACTGCAGAAAGAAAAACTATCATCCTACTGCAATCTCTATACAACATCATGAATAATAACAAAAAGGATATGTAAAGATATCTCAAATTTCTCTGAAATTTAAAATTACAACCGCTAATATAAAGATACTAGTTGTTTCTCTGTTTACCTAAAAGAAAGCTTGTTATTTGTTGGACCATTGGAATTCGATTTCCAGATTTCGTGAAGGTCCAGTTTTGCTTTCAGGCAACAGTACGTATTCCCCAGCGACTGCACCAAGCATGACTACCCGATCGATCTGGATTGTTACCTTCCCAAATGATTTCTGTGTATTGAATAAAATTAAGTATGAGTTCAAGGATGTACATGGAGAGACAAGGAGGTGAATGGACTATCATTCACTTAGTTTTCGATGACTTTACCTTTCCGATTTTGCTCTTGTTCTTGCAAGATATGTGTAGTTTCTGTCCTTTAGGAGGGGCGTCAAATGCCCATGCGAAACCCTCATCCCACTCGGGAGTAGCTCCAGTCGACACAACCTGAGAAACAAGTTGCAAGAGCAAAGTTATCAGCAAATTTATTAACATCTGGGGCTCTGGAAATACATGCGGCATTATGGTTTGTTACCTTTGTCTGCCTTGGTGGAGTATTTCCAAGTGTGAGCTTGCAATAGACACTAGGGTTTCCAACTGATTGCTTCAAATTATTACCACGTTTTATAATCACTGTCAAAGTGCCAGGCAAACACTGCAAAAGAAGCTCAGCTTTTTCCTGGAAGCGAGGCGGGCCAGATTGGATTAGATATTGAAGCAACGGAATTGCCTCAGCTGCAGCTACTGACTGTACTTTAGAGACTTCTGCAGGGCACGCCGACCATGCTTGCCGAAGTAGGAAAAGTGAGTCCAATGCAGCTTCTTGAGTTGCCTCTGAGCCAGTCTTGAGCGATGTCACCAGATGTGGAATACTGAGTGTTGCAGGCTCAGTAGCTCTCAAACGCGGGAAGTTACCCACCAGTGCATTTAGAGCTTTTAGGTACTCCTCGTTTACACTTCCAGTGGCCCATAAATCCTTTTCAATAGCAGCTGAAGAGAGGGGGGGAAGGGGGGAAAAAACTGATTAGCCTACAGATAAAGGTATTCACAAGCTTAACGATGTTCACTGAACAACAGCTAAAACAGTTTAGATCAAAGAAATGAGAATATGTGATTATATGCACTAATATTCTTCTTTGTTGAATATCTGATTTCAAACCTTAACTAGTGAAGTAAATGAGAATCAGAAAACGATATGGGAAACATACCAGTTATAGCTCTCACAGTTTCACTGGAAGCATACTCTTGAATGGTATGGTTCGAAAACAGAAGTTTGACAAACATTGCTGCCTGAACTGATGTATCGGGATCACTTGAACCAATGAGATCCAGTACAACCTGAACACCACCAGCTTCCGCAACTGCTCTTTTATTTGATCTGCTGTACATTACAAGGTTCTGCAGTGCACATATAGCAACCACTTTCATTTCCTCAGTAGGTTGGTCTTCAAGGACATTAACTAAGGCTCGACAAGCAGAAACAGCATCTGTAGACCTAGCAAGCCCCTCACTTTGAAACAGATCACCAAGAGCTAGAGTTGCAAGCAGCCTTGCTTGCTGAGCTTGAGTCTGAGGATCCAAAAGATATTGAGATAAAGGCGAAATTGCAGATTTAGCCGCTTTTGTTTCTCTGATCTTCACATTGTTGAGAAGAACTTCCAGAAGACGTGCTGCAGTTTCCTCACATTGGTGTGACCTAAGAAGTTCTAAAAGAGCCTCTACTGCACCACTTTCAGCCATTGCTTCAGCACTAGTTGAATCGTCACTTTCTAACACGAGGAGGGCATTCAGTGCACCAACAACTGTACCTTCTGTTCCAGAACGAAGTAATCTAACCAGTACTGCAACAGGTACTTCCAAATAATATTCTGAGCTAAATTGCAAAATACTTGCTAAGACAGAAGCAGCAGACTCCCACAAAGCATGAGGCAATGGAGGATCCGCATGCAATACCACTTTTGAAAGCTCGGTGACGACACCTTCTTTTGCGATTTCATTAGGCCAAGTAACTGCAATACTAACAAGGGCCTTGATAGCTCTCTGCTGCAAAATCTGAATACCAGATCCAAGAACTCTTATCAACGGTCCAATTGTTTGTTGTGTTACCGAGTCCTTCTGAAGATGTTCTTCCATTAGAAGATGTGAGAGAAGCTCAGCGGCCAGTTGCTGTACGGCTGACATCGGAGAGTCAAGCAGAGAGATGAGTGGTTCAATAGCTTGATGAGGGGTAAGTCTATACTCAGACCGACACTGGGGATGCTCCAAAATATTGACAAGAACCTGCAAAGCACTATGTTGACCATCGGGACCAAATTCTTGTCTTGAAAGTAATTGGAAAAGGGGTTCAACCACTTTGGCAGCAGATGGACCCTTCGCAATGCTACTATTGTTTGTTAAAATGCGCAACAACTCCGCGAACACAGCACAAAGAAAATCAGGTGCATCATGAAGGATATCCAAGACGCACTCAATAACTCCAGCTTTCACCATTTCCATTTTACAAGCTGGTCTATCTTTTCCTAACTTCACAAGAGCTCTTGAAATGGCCTCATGGAGAGTATAATTCCGACCAAATAAAAGGCCAACAAGAGGTATCACAGCACCATGAGCAGCTACAAGTTCAGCCAGTTGCTCATCGTCTAGTAGCTTATCAAGTGCTCGAACCACCGAATGCTGAGCTGGACTGTACTCTGTTATAAGAAGGGAGACCAGAGGTTCAACACAACGAGCTGCAGCCATGGTTGACCTAATTCGTGTGTTTCCAAAAAGGACACAGCATAACTCTGCGGCATCCCCCTTTAGCTCCATGGAACAATTAGATGACAGGATTCGGCAAAGAACATCAACTGCGTTCATTTCGACGTCGGCAACAGCTAGGGCTTTAGATGGACTATCACACAGTAACCGCACCAAAGCTGAAATAGCAGCATGTTGCTCTCTCTCCATGCCAGTATTAAGAATCTCCACCAGTGGTTGAACAGCTTGTCGTGCAGACTCCGCATTCCTTATATGATCTGCAGAAAATAAGCTCTCCAACGCCTTGGCAGCACTATAACGTGCACCCCTTCCACCTAAACGCAAGACTGCTACAAGCTGATTAACAGCGCCAAATGCAGACTCATGCCTCCTTATTTCAGCACTTCCAAAAAGGATCCCTAACAACTCGGTGGCTGCTTCCTCTGTAGCATCTTGTGGACCAAGTGAAAGATATTTAGTTAATGCCTCTAGAGCCCCTGATTCTACCATTACAACCATGTTTGAGGGAGTGTCTCTAGCGAGCTGAGTGAGAAGCCCTAGTGCTAGAAAAGGTGCCCCTGGACGATCTGGAATTGGTTTGAGGAGATCAACAAGGGCAGGTATTGCCTTACGAGAAGTAGCCCCAACTCTGATATCATCAACCCTAAATAGTCTCTCCAGAGCAACCTGCTCCGGGTTGCGCACCAAACAGAACTCCTCAGATAGTTCCAACAGATCACTTATATCAATGTCAGCACATCCAAGCAAAGAAATTAGCCCAACCGCAGCTCCTGAGTTTGCCACTGTGAGAAGGGTCCCTCGGCTACCGTTACAAACTAGACTTGCCAGAGCTTGTGCTGCAAAATATCTGTTAGCCGACTCCTCGAACCTCAACAAGTTTGCAAGTACTGGAATAGATTTCATCGTCGCGTTTGCACGTATAATGTCCCTATCTTGAAATAAAATAGCGAACAATAGTGCACAGACCCAAGTACTTCCATCTTCTTTAGAATCATACTGCAGAACATAATATAGACGACGTGAATAGAAGCCCCATGAGTTAACAAACTATGAGAGTATCAATTGCAGCATAGGCACACAAGGGAATTTAATCAAAATGATATGAAATTGGAAATCAGCTATAACTTGGTTTGCTGCTTATAAAGGAAAAGAAATTAATTTTGAAAGAGTTGGTATATGACCTGATTAGCTTGTGAAAAACAGTGGGAGATCTTGTCCGTAAGAACTTCAACTGCTCCGGCCTCCATAATGACAATTTTACTTTTGTCATCGTGACAAGCAAGAACTGAAAGTAACCAAATTGCAACATTGTCACCAGAAATAACTGTTGTGCTATTCTCAGATTCGCCATATCTAGTCTGTCCATTAGAGTGCCTGTAAATACATATATCATCTAGGGTTTCAGTTTCCCCCTTAACTACCAATGCGGAAGTCTGCAGCATTTCCACAAGAGATTGAATGAGATAGGCACATGACTTTGAATCATTGAGAGCTTCTACCACTCTTTGATGTTGAACTTTGGCAGCACAAATCAGAAGTGCAGTTCCACCAACTTTGACTTTTATGCTTTTTGAGCTAATCACCCTTCTTGCAATTGATGAAATACACTCAGAGCTGCTAGAAATTGTATCTCCCAGTACAACTGACTGATCTCGGCAAAGCCTGGACAAAATTTCTATAGCTTTGTCCTGTAACAAAGGTGTCGCATCCGCTATAGTTGAAACTATTGGAGCTATGGTGAGGGGAAATTCAGCTAAGACCGCCCATGCAGGTTTGACATGCCCACTAGTTACTTTGGACCTTGATATTAATGCAAGTGCATCAAGTGCCTCTGACGTGGCTGAAGATTCAACACTTGTAGATTCTAGAAGGGAAACTAGTGCCAGAACAGTTCCAGCACGGTTCACACAATCAGAAAGCGCAAAATCAATTGTGCGATACTGGAGAAGACGGGCAATTGCTGCCGCTGCATGGGCTCTTGCATCAATTGTTCCTTCACGCAAAACCCTGGTAACCGGCAAAATGATATCTTCAGGAAATGCTTCCTCTGAAACTTCATTATCCAAAAGAAGATTAGCCAAAGCCCGCGTTGCCTGTTCTGCAACTTCTAGAACTTCAGAATTAGCTAGCACAATCAATGGAGCCAGTGCATCTCTCGCAGCGGAGGCCACATCTCTGTTTTGTTTAATTGAAAGAAAAATAGCGGCAAGGCAGCAAGAGGACTCCATTAAGATCTTTTCAGATTCCACATTTAGGAGTTTCATAGCTGACCAAAGAGTCTTAACAGCGATGCTACTCTCACGCAGATCCTTTCTGACATCAAAAAGTCTGGCTAGAACAGCTGCTGACTTAGCTTGAGTCTCCTCCCTTGTCGAACTGAGAATTTTAATCATTGTCTCGATTGCATCATTTGGAGCACTGCCTTCGTGCAATATATCCTTTAGGGGTGCAACTGAAAGTAAACTTTTCAGTGCATCCAAAACATAAACTTTGGATTCAGGTAAATCACTCGTCAATAAAGCGGTTAATTGACTGATAGTCCCTGTATCCGATTTATGAATAAGATGGTTTAATGTATTCGCTGCAATTTCTTTCCCATTAGTACTTCCATTCTTCAGCAGCCACAATAGAGCAGGAACTGCATCAGCACTTTCAACACATGCTCGAATATCTTCGCTATGGTTACAAAGGTTTCCAAGGATTGTAGCAGAATCTTCCTTAGCTTTGACGGACCCTATTTCCAGAATTTGAACAAGGGGAGGTATGCCTCCAGCGGCAGTGATAGCCCACTTACTTTCATCATTTTCATTGGATAAAAGACAAAGAAGTGCGACAGCACATTCTTGCTGTTGTTCTGATGAAAGCCCAAGAAGAGATATTAAGAGCTGAACCCCTTCACGGCCTTGAAGAGCACGCCATAGACTGCCTTCACTGTTACAAAGTACCAGAAGAGACCTTACCAGCTCATCCTGAACCTCATTGGTTGCCATCGTTACTAACCCAACAAGAAGACGTTTAGCGTCAGAGTTCGAAAGTTTGTGAGAGAGAATAGGGTTGCCATACAAACTGGCTAAGGCTTCTATTGTACGTTCCTGCACAAGAAACTGTGATCGGGGCTTAAACTGTTTAACCAATATCTTCTCAATAAGGGAAGGATCGGATGCTCTGACAGATTCTGCTTTGTTGTCATATATCATTAGAGCTGAAGCCAAAGCGCCGAGAGTATCGGCAATCTGAGGAGGTGAAGTACATGCGTCGAGGCTCTCACCCAGGCTTGAAATGACATATGACAGACCACCAGATATATTCGCTAGGGCACACATTGCATTCTCCTGCAGTGCTTGGGCATATTCACCTTGCATGAATTCCTTGGATGGAGCTATTGTCGCATTTATCAACGCAGGTATTCCGCCTAAATTAGCTATCTCCCGACTTGCTTCCTTGCACTGAGCAGAGAGAGATTTTAGAGCACCTGCAGCTTCTGCCCGTACTGGGGGCTGATTCCCCGAACCCAGTAACTTGAGGAGTAGCTTGGTAGCTTCTGCAGCTAAGATTTTTGAACAAACAGATGCATCCTCCATCATCATGCATCCAAGAAGAAAGCAAACATTTGCCTGAGTGCTCGACGGACCAGTGGCAAGCAACTTGACGAGTATATCAACTCCTCCAGCTTCTATTGTTGCTGTCCAGAAACCTTCAGTGCTTGTAGACAGGTTTCTCAGTGCTCCAGTTAAAAGCTTATCAACCAAGTTTTCATCCTTGACCTTGAGCCCATTTTTTAGCTGTTCCCAAAGCGCAGGCACCACTCCTTCAGTTGAAAAGATCTTTGAACCGACGTGATCCCTAGCACCACCTTGAGAAACAGCATAAATAGCCTTTGCTGCTGAAATTTGGCCCTCCTTGGAACTTGACCTGAGTAGACCAAGCAAGGGAGGAATACAACCACCAAGTAACACTTTTACCCTTAGTTCATCCTCCTTACAAAGAGAACCCAAAACTGTAGCAGCTTGCAACTTCACTCCAACAGATCCTGATCTGAGAAGAGACACAAGTATGGGAACAGCCTGGGAGTGAGATCCAACAGCACTGAAAGCATTCTCACGCGAATCGATAAGGTCTAGCAACTGCTTTAACGCGCTCTCTTTCTCTTGCACAGCTGAGGAACTTCGACGCAACTGCTCGATACATTGTGCAACACTTGCCAATGTCCCATCTGGATCCTCCATATTGCTACTAGTCCGGTCCCTGAAAATAAATCTAAGTGGGTAAAACTTTCTTACAGAAAGTCATGAACTGCTACAGGTAAAAAGCTGTATGATATGATTCTTGAGAAGAAAAGGGATAAATGTGTACTTGTTTAACCCATAAAAGATAAGGCCAGTGTTTTTAGGTTCTGCTAGTTGGGCAACAAAATGAGATGAAATAAACATAGACATATAAATCAGATACAAACTCTTGTACAGCTACCTAAAGTTTACTTTAAAGGTTTTTAAAGTTTAAGAGATAGATTTAAACGTTGTGAAGTGCAAGGAATGACTGTCCGATGAAAGAATGTGGAGCTTGAGAAACCAATTTGATTTTTTAATAGATGAGAAGAAAATGTGAGAATGGTGTCATAAGCCTTGTGTCAAAGGAAAAGGAAAAAAGTGAGCATCTGTGAATAAGACATGCGAAGAGAAGAGAACTGCAATCTGCAAATGCTGAACTCTGACAGAAATGTGTTACTGGTATTTTTTTTTTTTTTCAGTGGCAGTACTGCTACGAGCATGAATACAGTAATCATGGGTCCACAAGTACACTTTCAAATTCAGACGGTGATAAATAAAAAAAATAGCGACGTGTGTATGTTTCTGCCCCACGTAATTATTTTAGACTGACCTCAAACTCATCTTCATAACAGAGTGTGGAGTAGGAGGTTCCGATTCTTGATGTTTCAAATCCTGTGATCATTTCAGAAGGCAAAAAGTTGAAGCCGTTAAGCATAGAAATGACTTCAATTGTAACAATCAAGAAAGAGACATATATATATAAACAGGTCGCAGTTTGAATTATACAAGCATCAGATCATGCCCGAACATGTTAGTGTACTGACATTGTTTCTCAAGAAGTGTTGTTTGATTTCTCATATTCGAAACAACAGAAGTTAATGAAAGGTACATTTGCTTTCAAGCTCATCAAATAGAAATCAAAGTGGCTCTATTCACATTAAATCAATCTTTCTAAAGATCCAAAACAAATTACTAACCAACTCAGAGTCCAACAGAATTATCAATTTGAAATGCCAATAAGCGCATAAAAAATCTTTACATCTTCCATGAGAATATTAAAATTAAAGTGCATATATTAAGCGATTTTGAGCTTTAAACAATGGTTGGAAAAAAAAAAAAACTAACCGGATCATTAGCTCCATGGCCATTGCCATTGTTGCCAGAATACCTCCAAGCTAGTGTAGCCGCCAGCTTGACTATAATTTAAGACCTCCAAATAAAATCTTATTGTAGATCTTTGTTTATCTTCAGATCTACTTGGAAGAAATCATGAAAACTTTAGAATTCCCTGCAAAAGAATTTCAGACCTACTCAATGAAAAAATAAAACACAGGCATGCAAATGTAGATCTTAAGCAGTAAAATCTGAATTGCCTCTTTCAATTTCAAAAAATCAATACAGATCGCTATGAGTTTTGAGATCTTAACCAAATTAATATACTGCAATACATAATCCTCTAAATTTCTACAAAAATTGAAATAACCAATCAAATTAATGCGGATTTCTCCGCAATCTAAACTTATTCAACCAATTTGATAAAATTGAATTGAATTTCACTGAAAATAATATCAGATCAGACTGTAATTCAACTAACGAGTCAAACCAATGTTGGACTATTCTAATGAAAATGTCAAACGGAATAAACGAAACTGATAGAAATGAATCAGAGATTATACTTTTACTTACAAATTGATACGAAATAACGTTCTTTATTTCCCACAAATGATTTTGATGAAGTATAGTTCAATGTGAATTGAGATACAAATTCACGCTGTTTGCTTCTTTTCTTCCTTGATTTTTTTTAGAAATCAGTTCTTCTTCTCTAAAGACTAGAGAGAGAAGTACTGATTTAATTTTTCTTCAGGATCGAAGAAAGGAAGAGACTGAGACAATGAAGGAATGCGAGAGATTTTTATCTTTATTCCTTTTCTTTGTTTCTTTTTTTTTTTCTTTTAATTTATTTAATTTAATTTATTGTTGTTTTGTGAGTGTGAGTGACTGTGGTGGGGTGCAGAGGAGATGAAGAGAAGGTTTTACTTTCAGAGTAACACCGCCGACACAGCTTATAGAGCTGGATTTTATTTTATTTTTTAAACGGCTCGGCTCGGGTGAGCTCAGCCCAACTCGACTTAGCTGAGCTCGCACATTAGTGACTTGGTGTCTGTGACAGCTATGCTGTACATGAGTTCACAATGATTGCCTTCTTTAATGTAACTTGGAAATGAAACCGACGGTAACTCAAATTTGTCAATTAGATTGTCGAACAGTTTTTGATAGTTAGAGATAAAATTAAACTCGATGACCCCATTATCACCATCGGACTAGTTAGCGTTGTCTTTGTGAATATGTTTTTGAAAAAGAACTTCTCACCGCTGCTCTGTCTAAAATTTCTCTTTAAATGTCTCTCATAAGTTATGTGCTATTAACCTTGGAAAAACCTTAGTAAAAGAAACATTAGCATGATCCTGTACGGCTATATATCACTTAAAAGAAAAATATTGATACATTAACCCCGGATAGAATTTTGTAACCCATTCTTGCAGCAAACTTCATAGATGTTGGATGTGCATAGAAACAAGTTTATTTTTTTAAGCAACAGAGAAACAAGTTGTCAATAGTAACACCGGGAAATCCTGATGTCTACATTGCAACGATTTGAATCGAAGGCTATTATTGGGGCGTCACATTCCATTAGAGGGGCGTCACCTAATAGGACAAAAACGGGTCACCCGTAAGTAATTTCAAAAATCCATTATCTCAAATAATTGTGTAATGACTAAACAACCCTTGTTTGGCTTTAGTTTAATTAATTAAACCTAGCTACGTCCTAAATTACGCCTGGAAAATCAACTAAACCTAGGCGTAAATTTGGATTTACGCCTGGAAATCAACTGAACCTAGGCGTAAAATTGGAATTACGCCTGGAAAACAACTAACTAAACCTAGGCGTAAAATTGGAATTACGCCTGGAAAATAACTAACTAAACCTAGGTGTAAAATTGGAATTACGCCGGAAAACAACTAACTAAACCTAGGCGTAAAATCGGAATTACGCCTGGAAATCAACTAAACCTAGGCGTAAAATTGGAATTACGCCTGGAAATCAACTAAACCTAGGCGTAAATTGGAATTACACATGGAAATCAACTAAACCTAGACGTAAACGACATGCAAATCAAAGTTTACGCTTGAATTGAACTAAACCTAGGCGTAAGTTCTTCAAAAACTAAATTACGATTGAAAAATCTAGTACCGTACCCAGGCGTAACACTAGCAGAAAGTAAATAAAATCCTAATTTTACTTCGATTTCATTCGATTAAAGCACAAAAATGGGTACAAAAAGATGGATTTGTTTGATTATTACCTTACATACACCATGGGTTGTTGTTGAGGAGTTTGAAAACATGATTCTTCAATTGATTGAATCGGTGGAATGAGTTGAGGATGAAGTTGAGGTTGATTGAGTTGTTGATTACCATCACTAGGATCAGTTTGCTTCTTCCTCATCTATTTTTAGT
Source organism: Papaver armeniacum (assembly GCA_023531295.1). Lineage (NCBI taxonomy): Eukaryota > Viridiplantae > Streptophyta > Magnoliopsida > Ranunculales > Papaveraceae > Papaver > Papaver armeniacum. The sequence continues at coordinate 334,187 of JAJJWW010004391.1, forward strand.
AGTTTTAATTGAAGGGTAATTTTGACAAATTGCTATGGAATCAAAATATCCCTTAACCAGATTTTTGGTCACCAAATATCCAAGTGAAGCCCCTCTAATGGAGTGTGACGCCCCAATAATAGCCTTCTTTGAATCAATTGATTATAAGAAAAGATAATTTGTTACAGATAGAACTCAGTTTTATATAGACTCGACACTTTACACAATCTCTGAAACTCTCAATAGACTCGCACACGTGCATACAACACACACTGCACACTCAACTCACATGCTCTCACACTCTATGTTATTAGTCAATATCATGGTCGAGTATATGACAAGACAATGCACAGATACAATTTAATTCGAATTAAGACGCATTTGTTAAGCTATCAATTAGAGAGATTATCTAATAGAATGTCCGTGTCATGTTTGGTGTGTATTCTCATCAATACAAATTAACTTTAATAAATAGGAAAGAACTAAGTAAGAAATCCCATCAATCGCTATTATCACCACTACTTCTGGTACGTTAACCCGAGAGAAAAAAACTAAATAGGTTTTCTTTTCTTTAAGGAAAAAGGCTTATATTCTCAGTCTCACGTATAGGAAATAAGAATCTGCAAGCACCGGCTCCCAATTAGCTAGGATGCATCGAATAGGTACAATGTCGAAGTGTCTTCTTCAGAATATCCTACAAAACTATCTCATCCGTTTGGCATTGATGGAGTTTGAATTCTAGAAAGTTTCAACTACTTAGAAAATGAATTTCATCCTTTTAAATTTTTGTGTTTGACATGTTTACGAATGAAATTGATTATATTTTCATTATTTGAATATTTACTTGGTTAAAGTTGAATTTTTTTTTTTCTAATTTTAAGTAATTAATAAAATTAATTTTAATAACGGATCATCCCCGTTCCCCAAAGTTTCATGCGTTCCAGAAGATCCCAGGTTCGAGCCCCCAATGGCGTAATATTGCAGAAATTAACATGGAAGTTAAAGTTAGTTTGCCCCCCTAGTGACACAATCTCAGCCCCCATCCGCTTCGACTCCTTTGGCTAGGTTACCCATGAGGTTCGCTGGTAGGCTAGCACAGCAACCTGTTCAATTAATGTAGTAGTATGTCGTTGGAGCTTAACTTGTTAGGCTTCCAACTAGTTTCATGTAATAATCGATATTCAAATAAAATAATATAAAAAAATAAAATTAGAAAAAAAATAATTTTCCTTTTAATAAAAATAAAATAAAATTATTTACTAAGAAAAGATATAAAATACTACTAAATTAAAGTAATGCTTCAAAAAATTAAAATAATAATAACATAATTTTATTTTTTATAATTAAATTAATATTTTTAATTGAATATAATGTCAATGAAAATACATATTTTTTTATTATTGACACTGGTGTTTAATAATAAAAAGTTGTTTTTTATTTTTAAATGTGATTTAAAATTAAACTTATTATATTTTAAAAATAGATTTTAGAATAAAGTTGTTGTTTGTACCCTATTCAAATTGTGTACGTGCGAACCGCACAAGCTATTTAATAGCGTCAGACTGTGGGTTTTTTGAGGAAACCCACAGAGCTTATTGAGGAAGCCAGACCGGACTTATTGAGGAAGTACGAAGGTTTATTGAGGAAACCAGACTGTGGGTTTATTGAGGAAACCCACATGGCTTATTGAGGAAGCCAGGCCGGACTTATTGAGGAAGTCCAGAGGTTTATTGAGGAAACCAGACTGTGGGTTTATTGAGGAAACCCACAGGGCTTATTGAGGAAGTCCGGAGGTTTATTGAGGAAACCAGACTGTGGGTTTATTGAGGAAACCCACAGGGCTTATTGAGGAAGCCATGCCGGACTTATTGAGGAAGTCCGGAGGTTTATTGAGGAAACCTACATGGCTTAATAAGAGGCCCAGTCTAGCTTATTATAGAAGCCCAAAAGACTTATTTTTGGAAGTCTTTTGAGATAGACACAAATCTTGGAAGATAAACAAGGATCTTCCAAGATAGTTAAAAATCTTGGGAGATAGATACGAATCTTCCAAGATAGATACAAATCTTATGAAGATATACAATAATCTCTCAAGATAAACATGGATCTTCAAGGATAGACACAAATATAAAAGGATGAGTACAAATCCAGGTAGTTATTTTGGATAACTACAAATCTTGGTTATTATGGAACCAAATTAGGGTTTTTTGCCTATAAATAGAGGCCAAAAATCCAACTAAAAGGAGATGGAATTTATATTCCTTCGGAGAATTCTAGGTTGGCTAACCTTTCAAGAATTATTGTAATCATCATATCAATAAAATCTCTCCATACGGGATTCCATCCGTGGATGTAGGCAACACTTGCCGAACCACGTTAAATTCTTGTCTCCATTTATTTTTCCTCAATTTATCTTCTTTTTTTTAACCCTAATTTCGCAACATCATCATCAATCATCGTGTTTTGTGCCTAGAATTTATTTTGGGTACAAACATTGGCGCCGACTAAGGGGACCCGTGCAAAAGATCGTGCTCCCCTTTGAGAAAAGTTTCTCCTTCCAACTGTTTTTGAAGATTAGGGTTTAAAAGAGGCTTAGGAAAGAAGGAAAAAACAAGTTCACAATGTTTTCGGAAAAGTTGCAGAAAGATCTAGAAAGTTGCGATTAAAGTTACAGAAATTTGCGATAACATTCAACCCTGAAGTTGCAGAAACTTTACAACCTTTCCGTAGAAAGTTGCTGAAAGCTTTCAGAAAAGTTGTGATCCAGAAAGTTGCGTAACAATTGAAGAAACTGTTACAAACAGATGCAGAAACTATTGCAAAAGTTGCAAAAACAGTAGCAGAATCGTTACACAACAGTAACAAATATATTTGTTACAGAAGGCGTTGCCAAAGCTTCTCCCTTGTACAACCACATAGGTAAAGCCTCGAGTACAACTTTGACTCCAACCAATCTGATCCGTCAGATTCACCAGATCAGATCCGTAAGATTTGTCCAACCTCTGGTCCGCCTCCCGGTTCACCAATCGGTTCGCAAAGAATCCGGTTCATTTAGAAATGGTCCAACCCGGTTCAGGACGTTCGGGTCGAACCAGTAACCACATCATCTGGACACGTCATCTGCCAACTCAGCAACTAATACCAATCATTTGCTGACACGTCATCAGTGGTAACGCCACATCAGCAAGGTGATCCAGTCAGCATTACCATGTCAGCAACGACCGCCATGTCAGCAATCCGTCAGGTTTTGGATTGACCAATTAGGAGACTGCCACGTCAACATCCAGACTTCCAATCAGCGTCCTCCACATCATCATAAGCGGTCCAGTAAGCGATGACATGTCAGCATATTCAGTGCCCCGTCATCTCTGTTACACGTCAGTAAGTTTATGCAAACGTCACTAGAAGTCACGTCAGCTATGGTCCACATTAGCATCTTGTCAACTGCCACATCAGTGCTTTTGCCGCATTAGCAACAGTGGTCTAGTCATAGGATGCCATGTCATCGTTTGGATCTAGTCAGCATTCCATGTCAGCATATGGTGCCACGCTGCCTTTCAGGAAAAAGAAGAAAAAAATGCACAAGTTGTGATTCGAATGCGTGACCACCAGCTCGTGTTCTACACTCTTGACCAACTGTGCAAACCATTATTTGTGCAATGAATCATGACTCAGTAACCTTAGCTGTTCTTCACGCGTGCTTCATGCAAATCTTGTTTCGTCAATAACTTCTTCGTTTTAAGTCTGAATTGAGTAATTTTTGGCTCATTAGAATCGTATTTCGATTCACTACAGCATGGAAGCAAAAGTTTCTGTGTTAGAGAAACTTTTATGTGCACTTGGGGCAACAACATGATCGAGTTCGAGGTTCGTGGATAACAACATAATCGATTTCGAGGGTCGTGATCAGCGACATGATCGAGTGCGAGATGAGGATTGCCTAGACCCTTCAATATTTAGCCTTGCATCACATCGCAAGCACCTAAAGCCTCACCTTGCACGTGAGCACATAAGTCTTGCTCTTATCGCAAGCATAAAATCTCGCCTTGCACGCGAGTATGAAAGAATTGCATCTTTGGCAAGCACAAAGTCTCGTCTCAACCATGAGCCCAATGCCCAATATTGGTCCAAAGACTCGTACTCAACATAAACAACAGCCAGCCTGCCCGAGTAGCGAGCGCTTCAACCTTGTTACGTTGCGAGCAAAAAGCCTTGCCCCAGCCGCAAGCACACACTACATTCCTTTCAAGACTCGAGTAGCTCTCGAGCATCACAAGTCCACCATATGGCAAAAAGTCTCGTCTAGCACATGAGCAAATTTTATTGCAGGTTATTACAGTTGGGGGCGTCTTTGTAATGTCTCTACTCACGCTTGAGGGCGATTCCAAAAGGAAAAATCACGATGGAACCAGAAATAAGATGGCAACGGAAAAGATACCTGATCATAATCCCAGAGCCATCTAGTAAGTGAAGAACGTATATAATATATCTAGTTCCTGCTTAACATGGGGGCGTCTTTTCTACTTGGGAATATCTCTACAGATATTGGGGGCGGCTAAATTGACCCCGAGCATGCAATCAAAAACAACTTGTTTAAAGAAGTCGAATAATAAAAGACATCTTTTTCAGTATCATGGCAAGTACTGGGGGCGGCTAAGGTTGAAGGAACGAACGTCTGGGAAGGTAAGTCCTCACCGATTGTTACATTATATGTCGAGTTTATAGTCATACTTTGGGGCAATTAACGTGTCTGGTTACCAACTGGTGGTGCCTGCATTCGAACAAGTGGAAAACAGATAAATAAAATGTTATTCTATGAAAGAGAAACAACAAAGTGGCTGGTCACTAACTCCAGGTCAAAACAAGGAAGTGCTAACAGAGAGCACATCTACACGTCAAGCCTCACATGCCGGAAAAACCATGCCGGATATGCACTACAATGTGCCATGATTCATTCGTGCAGTTATGTACATGCCGCCGTCGCATGTAGCATGAATCTTCTTAACTCTTCAACAAGTTGAGAGAAAGAGGGGGCGATGTTTGTACCCTATTCAAATAGTGTACGTGCGAACCGCACAAGCTATTTAATAGCGTTAGACTGTGGGTTTTTTCAGGAAACCAACAGGGCTTATTGAGGAAGCCAGGCCGGACTTATTGAGGAAGTCCGGAGGTTTATTGAGGAAACCAGACTGTGGGTTTATTGAGGAAACCCACAGGGCTTATTGAGGAAGCCAGGCCGGACTTATTGAGGAAGTCCGGAGGTTTATTGAGGAAACCAGACTGTGAGTGATCGCTGTCATATGCGTCAAAAATAAATTACTTTCTCACTACTCAAAATATAAAATATAGCAAGGGCAAGAAAGGATCGTTCCCACAGAGAGGTCTTGGGTTGTCAATATGTTTCGGTTTCCTAAAAGTAACAAGGGGGGTTTTCTGATTTTTATAAACTAAAATAAAATAAAGACAAAACAATAAAAAGTAAACACACAAATCAAGGATGTGAAAATATTGGATAAAGGTTTCATCTTCAATTGTAAACAAGTTTTGAATGTATGATTAGAATTTGTATTTAATCTCGCTATCATCAAAAGCCTTAGAATACCTTATTGCAAGAATACTCCGTAAATTTCCTAAGTTCATCAACACACACATTAGAGCTGCGTATGTGAATTTTACCTAAAGAATAACCTAACGCCTTTCGCTAATTAAGTTCAATTACCAGGAGCATTAAGTTTCAGAAATAGGCTAATCAATGTAATTGAAATACATTGCGCAAACAATTCGAACAAATGTCAATTTCTACATATGACTACAAGGATGTATCACTACAAACCATAATCATATCATGCTACTCGTATTCAAGGTTATCGCTCGATGATGAACCCTAAATTAGCTATAGATATGGATGTGAGTTCAATCAATTCTAGACTTAACTAAACAAACATTCAATCATATTGCAATACATCAATCATGTAATTATTATAACCCGTAGAAATCAAACGATAATATTGAGAGAAAACTAATTCATAAAAATCATAACTTGGTTGCAAAATCCAACTACATCTTCAACCAATAATAAAAACTTAGTTACTTGTGTTTTTGGAAATCATCATAGAAAGCATAGAAGAACTATCATGTGAAACCCTAGAAAATAAGTAGAAGCCTCCCTAATGGAGATATCCTTATGTTATGCATATAAATAGACTCTGTTGTCTTGTCCGGCCAATTTCCAAATCTAGGTAAGCCCATCGCCAAAATTGAATCTCTGGTAGCCCATTAATCTAGCCCAACCAAAATAGGTCCAAGTCTGACTGAGTCAGCTACCTGGCTCGGTGAGTTAACTCGCCCTACTCCGAATCCGGTAGAGTTCATGCCGATTATGTGGTATTTCCGGCCGATTCCAGGCTTATTTTAGCTCCTACCCTGCAGGCCTAACATACATCTAATTTAAACCATTCCATCAAACCTTTTCTAGCTTCAGTTCATGCATTCACAGACCATTCAACTCCAGTGCTCTCTCCTGCAACTCTATCTCAAGTCACCACCATTGCCTTTGCTTCCACTTCCCTGTTCACTAACTCAAACCATACTGCCATGTTCCAAGTCCTTCAGTTCCAACTCTCAGTGACTCAGCATCACTTCGTCTCTGCCAACATCATGACCTACAGCTAGGTATATCTGCACCACCGCCGTTCTCTTAACTCAGGCCCTTTCCACTGTCACTAATAGCATCGGCTCATCTTCATGGTTGTTTTCACAACAACCAGCTGCTTCGTCCATCACCTACCAGGACCCTGCAATCACTTCACAGTGTAGGATCAGAATATCGCGACATCAATATCTTGCGAGATCGATAAACGACAGCATCGCGAAGGTGTCGCAGGGAAATAATATAAATGACGCAATGGATGACGACAAACAGAACATGAGAAAAGTGTGAAGATTGGGCGAGATTTAGGAGTGTCGCGAAGATGAACAATTATACACTTGCGATACTTCGCGAGTCAATCCCTAAAATAAAGGACAGCTTAGCTGTCATCCACTATGTAATACCCTATGTTTGTACCCTATTAAAATAGTGTATGTGCGTACCGCACAAACTATTTGATGTCGGTACAATACGGTTTATTGTGGAAACCGGTGGGTATATTGTGGAAACCGGTGGGTTTATTGTGGAAACCCGCATGGCTTATTGTGGAAGCCTAACCCGATTTATTGTGGAAACCGGTGGGTTTATTGTGGAAACCTTCATGGCTTATTGTGGAAGCCTAACCCGGTTTATTGTGGAATCCCGGTGGGTTTATTGTGGAAACCCGCATGGCTTATTGTGGAAGCCTAACCGGTTTATTGTGGAAACCGGTGGGTTTATTGTGGAAACCCGCATGGCTTATTGTGGAAGCCTAACCCGGTTTATTGTGGAAACCCGCATGGCTTATTGTGGAAGCCTAACCCGGTTTATTGTGGAAACCGGAGGGTTTATTGTGGAAACCCGCATGGCTTATTATGGAAGCCTAACCCGGTTTATTGTGGAAACCGATGGGTTTATCGTGGAAACCCGCATGGCTTATTATGGAAGCCTGGATTTGGGTTGTTGGGGAAACCAGTGGGTTTATTATGGAAACCCACTAGGCTTATTATTGAAGCCCAAAAGTCTTGAATAATTATTTATTTATAATTATTAATGATATTTGAGATAAATGCAGGATCCTAAATAAAGAGGATAATTATCTTAAATACTTATAATTATTATTTAAGATAAATATTATTTAAGATAAGTAAGGATTATGATAAATATTAGGGTTTATCATGAATCTGGATGTTATTTGAGGTTTATACAGATGAGGGAAGTTATTAGGATAACTATCAAAGCCCTAAAGCTACATCTATTTCTGCCTATATATAGAGGCTAAATCTCAACACAAAAGGTACACAATTTCTATTCCTTTTCTTAACAACCTACTTGCATAGAACTCTTGTTGATTTTAGCATCGGAGTGTCTTTGCAGGTACCCCCACCATTTTCAATCAACAATTCTTTGGAGAATCTAACCAACGGCGGCGATTGGATCAACTTTCTCACATCTCGAAGATTGTTGGGGTGATTAATTTTGCACCAACATCTTTTGGCGCCGACTAAGGGGATACGAGTAAAGATCGTGTTCTCCGAGTGAAAGAAATTGTTCCCAAACGATTTTTTAAACTAGGTTTTCAAAACCGTTGTGAACGTAAAGTTGCGAAAGTTTCGAACTCTTCCGAGAAAAGTTGCAGAAGATCGAGAAAGTTGCGAACGTTTCGTAACTCTTGCGTAAGAGTTGCAGGAAGATCGAAAGTTGCGAGAAAGTTTCGAACACTTTCATAAAGTTGCGGAAGATCTAGAGTTGCAGAAAGTTTTGAACTTCCGAAGAAAGTTGCGATCGTAAGTTGCGTAAAGTCGTCGTAACGTTTTGCAAAAAAGTTAGGGTCATAGGAAACTATTACTGACGATGAGTTGAAGAAACCGTATGCGTGTTTGAAGAAATCATTGCGAATTAGTTGAGGAAACCGTGACAAGTGCTTGAATAAAGCGTTGCGAAAACCTTATCTTCATCCAAGTTCAAGTGCAACCGTGATCAAGCTAATGAACCGTCGATTCACAAGATCTCATCCATTAAATCTGTCCAACCTCCGATCCGGCCTCAGGCCCAATAGTTTGGTTCAAAGAGCGGACCGGTTCGGCCATTTCGATTCGGTTCAGCTTCAACCGTTTCAGTAGCGGTCCACTGGTCCAGACCGAACCGGTCAAACCAAGGGCCACATCGCACGCCTCGGTAAAGTCGAGCAGATGTGTCAAGCATTCGGTCACCTGCCATGTCAAGACGTCGCCACGTCGCCAATGGGTCCAATCGCACCGCTTTGCCACGTCGGCAGATGATGACACGCCAACAAGACTCGCCACGTCATCTCGGTGACACGTCGGCTTATGCCAAGTCACCGGGTGACATATCAGCCAAGGTCCATGTCAGATCACCGATCCATTCATTGACTGCCATGTCAAGATTCGGATCCGGTCGAGGATAGTGCCTTGGCAGTTTAAGAAAAAGAAGAAAAAGAAGTTCAGGAGGGAGGAATCGATCTCATGACCTGTAGGTTGCACCTTCCATCCTCCAACCATCTGTGCTTCCACTTGTTTTGTGCAACAAAACATGACTCAAGAAACTTACTCTATTCAAGCGCGCGCGCTTCATTCAAATCTTGTTTCGCCAATTTCTTTCTTCGTTTCAAGTCCGAATTGAGTGATTTTTGGCTCGTTTGAATCGTCTTTCGATTCCCTACATCATGGTACCAAAAAATTTTATATTCGAGAAACTTTTATATGCACTTGGGGCAGCAATATGACCGAGTTCGAGGTTCGTGGATAGCAACATGATCGAATTCAAAGTTCTTTTGATTTATTGCTCGAGGTTCGTCAGCAACATAATCAATTGAAGATAAGCAAAGAAAGCAAAGTTTTCATGTATGGCGAAAGGGTCCGGAACCGAGGGACACGCCACACCAAGACAACATTTTGAGGGCGATTCCAAAAGGAAAAATCACGATGAACCCAGAAATAAGATGGCAACGTAAACCATATCATAAGCCCAGATCCATCTAGTAAGTGAGGATTAGATATTATAGATCTAGTTCCTTATTCACATGGGGGCGTCTTTGCTATTTGGAAATATCTCTACAGATATTGGGGGCGGCTAAAGTGACGCCTAGCATGCAATCAAAACCAACATGGTTAAGGAAGTCAAACAATAGGGCACATCATTTTCAATATCACTGGAAGTAATGGGGGCGACTAAGGTGGAAGGAACGAACACCTTGGGAGGTAAGTCTTCCCCGATTACATTATAAATCAAGTTTATAGTCACAATTTAGAACACTTTTTGCATGTATTTATTAAAGAAATACGTGCAATGTCTTTCTATAAAAGAGGAAGACAAAGACGAAGTATTTTGGTTATCAAGGGAATGATTGCAATGTGTTTCTAGTAAAGAGAAAGACAAACGAAGTATTTGATTATGATGGAAATACTTGCAATGTCTTTTTATAAAAGAGAAAGACAAAGATGGAGTATTTTGGTTATTAAGGAAATAGTTGCAATGTTTTTCTATAAAAGAGGAAGACAAAGACGAAGTAGTTGCAATGTCTTTCTATAAAATAGGAAGACGAAGACGAAGTATTTTGGTTATCAAAGGATTGATTGATATGTCTTTCTAGTAAAGAGAAAGACAGACGAAGTATTTGATTATAAAGGAAATTGTGCGATGTCTTTCTAATAAAGAGAAAGGAGAAAACAAGGTGTTTCAACATAATTAAGTTGAAGCTAAAATGGAGCGAAAGGAGCAAAGGAAAAATATTAAAGAAACTCATATGGCTTATTATAGAAGCCCAGCTGGCTTATTGAGGAAGCCCAACTGGACTTATTAAGGAAGCTCGGTGGTTTATTAAAGAAACCAACTCTGGCTTATTGAGGAAGCCCAACCGGACTCATTGAGGAGGCCCGGTGGTTTATTAAAGAAACCAAGTCTGGCTTATTGAGGAAGCCCGGTGGTTTATTAAAGAAACCAAGTCTGGATTATTGAGAAAGCCCAACCGGCCTTATTATGGAAGCCCAATTTGGTTAATTGTAGAAACCAGTGGGTTTATTGTGGAAACCCACATGGCTGATTATAGAAGCCTAGTTCGGTTTATTGTAGAAACAATTGCTTATTATGAAAGAAAATGTATGAATGTCCTGTACACCAGAGATTGTCGTACATTCATTATTCGCAGAACACATGAGTATTGAGTCAAGATTATAGGCCAAGACGGAACAAATGGGCAACCAATGTGCCTAGAAAGTTATGGGAGCAACTCCGCATTCGAAGTGAGGTATGTTCTCAAAGTCGAAGTTGATTTATTAATTTAATCCTGATAATTTTTCTATTAAAGAGACAAATTGGAGTGTTTTTCTATCAAAGAGAAAAACCAAGGAAGCGCTTCATTCACCGTAAGGGTGGGAGATAAACTTAAAGAAGATTTACAAGACCAACACTTAGGTCATATGTTAGCTAATGGAAAAGCAAGAGAACATAACATGCCGATCTGTTTGGCATTTGGGTAATTACTATATGGAGTTTAAGTACATTATTGGTACTTTGAACATGTTTGGTGATTTGAGATGGTTAAGTACATTTTTGGTACTTTGAATTATCAAGCCGAAGCTCGGGGCGAGGCCACACAACATCTTGGCCAAGGCCACAAAAAGGTTATCGGATAAAAGAAAGATATGGCGAATTTGAACGACCCGAGAAGGTTAGTTCTATTGATTTTCTTAATCCATCAACAAGTTGAGAATTAAGAGGGGGCGATGTTTGTACCCTATTAAAATAGTGTATGTGCGTACCGCACAAACTATTTGATGTCTGGTACAATACGGTTTATTGTGGAAACCGGTGGGTTTATTGTGGAAACCGGTGGGTTTATTGTGGAAACCCGCATGGCTTATTGTGGAAGCCTAACCTGGTTTATTGTGGAAACCGGTGGGTTTATTCAGGAAACCGCATGGCTTATTGTGGAAGCCTAACCCGGTTTATTGTGGAATCCCGGTGGGTTTATTGTGGAAACCCGCATGGCTTATTGTGGAAGCCTAACCCGGTTTATTGTGGAAACCGGTGGGTTTATTGTGGAAACCCGCATGGCTATTGTGGAAACCCGCATGGCTTATTATGGAAGCCTAACCAGGTTTATTGTGGAAACCGGAGGGTTTATTGTGGAAACCCGCATGGCTTATTATGGAAGCCTAACCCGGTTTATTGTGGAAACCGGTGGGTTTATCGTGGAAACCCGCATGGCTTATTATGGAAGCCTGGATTTGGGTTGTTGGGGAAACCAGTGGGTTTATTATGGAAACCCACTAGGCTTATTATTGAAGCCCAGGAGTCTTGAATAATTATTTATTTATAATTATTAATGATATTTGAGATAAATGCAGGATCCTAAATAAAGAGGATAATTATCTTAAATACTTATAATTATTATTTAAGATAAATATTATTTAAGATAAGTAAGGATTATGATAAATATTAGGGTTTATCATGAATCTGGATGTTATTTGAGGTTTATACAGATGAGGGAAGTTATTAGGATAACTATCAAAGCCCTAAAGCTACATCTATTTCTGCCTATATATAGAGGCTAAATCTCAACACAAAAGGTACACAATTTCTATTCCTTTTCTTAACAACCTACTTGCATAGAACTCTTGTTGATTTTAGCATCGGAGTGTCTTTGCAGGTACCCCCACCATTTTCAATCAACAATTCTTTGGAGAATCTAACCAACGGCGGCGATTGGATCAACTTTCTCACATCTCGAAGATTGTTGGGGTGATTAATTTTGCACCAACACCCTATATAAAGGGTTGAGTAAATCTGTTGTGAGGGAGGTCTTTTTGAATTGTTAAGCAAGTCATTAGGAGAGAGAAAATTTAGAGTGATTGTAATTTCCTTAATTCTGTTCTATCTTTCTTTGTAAACATTTCAAGAAAATAATCAATCAAATTCATAGTTATTCATCTTCAAATGGATTAATTGTGTTGAATCTAATGAGGGGTGTAGTGTAGGAAATCCTGCAACTACATATGCGCTAGAAACAGGATCGAAACAGATTGAAGATAAAAGATTGCAGCTAAAAATTATCCGAATCAAGAAAAATGAGAGAGAAAAATGTTAAATTAGATGAAATAGAAGTTAAAAAACAAGGAATATGATGAAAATACGGAGTACAATACAATTACAAAAGCAATGATTAATGAATTTCATGAAAACATAAGAGGAAGAATACATAAACGAGATTTTGAAGGGAAGAAGATTATAGATGGAGAGAAGACATCGTCTTTGAAAGAGTGGGAAAAGAGTAAAATAACATTCAAAGAACGAGAGGTACCTAAAGAGGGTTTAAGTCATACATCCCCGTTAGTGATCACAATAAATGCACGCAAAAGTGGAAAAGAATCGGCAAAAGCAGCGGAAGAATGGGCGATAAATAGAACCTTGGTGGATACGGGGGGAGTTTGGTGAGTATCATGTTTTACCATACTTATAAAAAATTAGGATATAAAGATGGAGAAATGATTTCCCCGTATTATATCCATGGTTTTGGTAAATCCATAACAAAACCTATAGGAGAGATAAAATTACAAATTCCGCTTCGGAGAAATTGAAACACAGGTGACATTGAGTATAGTGGATATGGAATCACCATATAATGTATTGTTAGGGAGACCATGGGTACATGCAATTAAAGCTGTAGCGTCAACGTTTCATCAGTGTATTAAATTTCCTACGCCGACTGGAATTGGTGAAATCAGAGGGGATATTGATAAAGGAAGAATATATCATCAAATCGAGGTGAAGTATTATGAAGAACAAGTGAAGAAGCGAAGAGATCGCAAGAAGATGGTAAAAGCAGCTAAGAAAGAAGAAGAGTTTAAAATTTACATGGTAAGAGCAAAAGAAGGAAAAGGGATACCTGGCACAATCTCGCAGAATAAGGAAATGAAAGGACCAACCCCTATGGGAGAACCGAAAATTGGTTATATCGCAGCAGAACAAACAAAAGAAGTGAATGTTGGAACTGAAGAAGAACCCAAGATGTTAAAAATTGGGACTAAAATGGAAGTAGATGAAGAAAGAAGAACTATTGATTTGTCATGAGATTATAAAGATATTTTGCGTGGGATATGGATGAAATGCATGGTATAGATCCATCTGTGGCTTGTCATAAATTGGAAATTGACAGAAATATAAGGCCATTCAAACAAAGAATTAGAAAGATCGCAACAACATATCATCCTCAAATAGAAGAAGAATTGCAGAACATGCTAGATGCAGAATCATAAGACAAGCAAAGTATCCCTAATGGATAGCAAATATGGTTATAGTCCCAAAGAAGAAAAAAGGGATAACAATTTGTATAGATTTTACCGATTTAAACAAAGCTTGTCCTAAAGATAGTTTCCGTTACTGGATATTCCACAATTGGTTGAAGTCACAAGTAGAAATGAAAGGATATCATCTCTTGATGGATATAAAGGTTACAATCAAATTCCTCTCGCCGAAGAAGATCAAGAACATAACGCTTTCTTTGCTCCAAGAGGATTATACTCGTTATACAAAAATGTCGTTTGGTTTGCGAAATACCGGAGCAACATACCAAAGAATGGTGGAAAAGGTGTTCGCGAGATGGATACACAAAACATTAGAGGTGTATGTAGATGATATGCTAATAAAAAGTAAGAAAGCAGAAGACCATGTACAAGATCCAAAGAAATTTTTGAACAAATGAGACATTTCAACATCAAAGTAAATCCAGAAAAAATGCACCTTTTGAGTTGCATCGGGAAAATTTTTAGGTTACATCGTATCAAAAGAGGGGATGCAAGTCGATGGAGAAAATACAACGTTGCGATATGCCAACACTGCGACAAGAAAAGATGTTCGAAGTTAAATGGGTTACTAGCTTCGCTAGAAGGTTTATCTCGCGATCATTTGATAAATGCAAGCACTTTTTTAACATTCTCAAAAGGGGTCAAAGTTTAGATGGACAAGATGAGTGTGAGAAAGCTTTACAAGGAATAAAGGAACATTTAATGGATATATCAATTTTTCAAAAGGCGTAACCAGGAGAAGAATTATTGATCTATCTTACGACGACCCCGCATGCATTAAGTGCAGGATGGCTGCGAGTGGACGCAGGGGTAGAGAAACCAATCTATTATATCAAGAAAACTTTCAATGCCGCAGTAAAGGAATTACTCAAAATTGAAAAACTAATCTTGGCATTAGTTTACGCAACATTTAAACTTCGCATATACTTTCAAGCACACATTGTTAAGGTAGTGACAAAAATACCAATCGAATCGCAATGAAAAATTCAAAAGATCGGAAAAAGAGTTGAAAGATGGAATGCCCAAATAAGTCATTGCAAACTCAAATATGAAATATTATCTTCACCAAGTTCATGCATACCATGAAAG